>JAVSCE010007069.1:0-218390 GCA_032199065.1 Smutsia gigantea
AAGGGATAGAAAGTGTCTTTGAAGAAATAATTGCTGAAAACATTCCCTCCCTGGGGAAGGAAGTAGTCTCACAGTACACCGAAGCTCATAGATCTCCCAACACAAGGGACCCAAGGAAGACAACACCAAGACACATAATAATTAAGATGGCAAAGATCAAAGATAAAGACAGGGTATTAAAGGCAGCTAGAGAGAGAAAAAGATCACCTAGAAAGGAAAACCCATCAGACTATCATCAGACTTCTCAACAGAAACCTTACAGGCCAGAAGAGAATGGCATGATATATTTAACGTTATGAAACAGAAGGGCCTCGAACCAAGAATATTGTATCCAGCACGATTATCATTTAAATATGATGGAGGGATTAAACAATTTCCAGACAAATGAAAGTTGAGAGAGTTTGCCTCTCATAAACCACCACTACAGGATATCTTAAATGGACTGCTCTAGATGGAAGCACACCTAAGGCTAAAAAGATGTCACCAGAGAAAATAAAATCATAGCAAAGAAAGCAGACCATCCAAATACTAACTAAAGGCAAAGAATAAAACACCTATTATAGAAAGAATGGAGGAGGAGGAATAAGAAGGGAGAGAAATAAAGAAACATCAGACTGTGTTTACAATAATTTAACAAGAAAGTTAAGTTAGATTGTTAGATAGTAAAGAAGCAACCCTTGAACCCTTGGTAACCACGAATCTAAAGCCAGCAATGGCAATAAGTACATACCTATAAATAATCACCATAAATGTAAATGGACTGAATGCACCAATCAAAAGATACAGAGTAACAGAATGGATAAAAAAGCAAGACCCATCTATATGCTGCCTACAAGAAACTCACCTCAAATCCAAAGATATACACAGACTAAAAGTGAAGGGATGGAAAAAGATATTTCATGCAAACAACAAGAGAAAAAAGCAGGTGTTGCAGTACTTGTATCAGACAAAATAGACTTCAAAACGAAGAAAGTAGCAAAAGATAAAGAAGGACATTACATAATGATAAAGGGGTTAGTCCAACAAGAAGATATAACCATTATAAATATATATGCACCCAACACAGGAGCGCCAGCATATGTGAGACAAATACTAACAGAATTAAAGGAGGAAATAGACAGCAATGCATTCATCTTAGGAGACTTCAACACACCACTCACTCCAGAGGACAGATCAACCAGACAGAAAATAAGTAAAGACACAGAGGCACTGAACAACACACTAGAACAGATGGACCTAACAGACATCTACAGAACTCTACACCCAAAAGCAACAGGATACACATTCTTCTCAAGTGCACATGGAACATTTTCCAGAATAGACTACATACTAGGCCACAAAAAGAACCTCAGTAATTTCAAAAATATTGAAATCCTACCAACCAACTTCTCAGATCACAAAGGTATAAAACTAGAAATAAATTTTAGAAAGAAATCAAAAAGGCTCACAAATACATGGAGACTTAACAACACTCTCCTAATTAATCAATGGCTTAACGACCAAATCAAAACAGAAATGAAAGAATGTATGGAGACTAATGACAACAACAACACAAAGCCACAACTTCTGTGGGACGCAGCAAAGGCAGCTCTAAGAGGAAAGTATAGTGCAATCCAGGCCTATTTAAAGAAGGAAGAACATTCCCAAATGAATAGTCTAAAGACACAATTAATGAAATTGGAAAAAGAAGAACAAATGAGGCCCAAAGTCACCAGAAGGAGGGACATAATAAAGATTAGAGAAGAAATAAATAAAATTGAGAAGAATAAAACAATAGAAAAAATCAATAAAACCAAGAGTTGGTTCATTGAAAAAATAAACAAAATAGATAAACCTCTAGCCAGACTCATTAAGAGAAAAAGAGAATCTACACACATAAACACAATCAGAAATGAGAAAGGAAAAATCACGACGGACCCCACAGAAATACAAAGAATCATAAGAGAATATTATGAGAATCTATATGCTAACAAGCTGGAAAACATAGAAGAAATGGACAACTTCTTAGCAAAATACAACCTTCCAAGACTGACCAAGCAAGAAACAGAAAAACTAAACAGACCAATCACCAGCAAAGAAATCGAATTGGTAATCAAAAAACTACCCAAGAACAAAACCCCAGGCCTGATGGATTCACCTCTGAATTCTACCAGACATATAGAGAAGAAATAACACCGATTCTCCTTAAAGTTTTCCAAAAAATAGAAGAGGAGGGAATACTTCCAAACTCATTCTATGAAGCCAGCATCACTCTAATACCAAAACCTGGAAAAGACCTCACCAAAAAAGATAATTACAGACCAATATCCCTGATGAACGTAGATGCAAAAATACTCAACAAAATATTAGCACACTAAATTCAAAAATACATCAAGAGGATCATACACCATGATCAAGTGGGATTCATCCCAGGGATGCAAGGATGGTACAACATTCGAAAATCCATCAACATCATCCACCACATCAACAAAAAGAAGAACAAAAACCACATGATCATCTCCATAGATGCTGAAAAAGCATTTAACAAAACTCAGCATCCATTCCTGATTAAAACTCTCAACAAAATGGGTATAGACGGCAAGTACCTCAACATCATAAAGGCTATATATGACAAACCCACAGCTAACATCATACTTAACGGCGAGACGCTGAAAGCTTTTCATCTAAGATCAGGAACAAGACAGGGATGCCCACTCTCTCCACTGTTATTCAACATAGTACTGGAGGTCCTAGCCACAGCAATCAGACAAAACAAAGACATACAAGGCATCCAGATTGGTAAAGAAGAAGTCAAATTGTCACTATTTGCAGATGACATGATACTGTACATAAAAAACCCTAAAGATTCCATTCCAAAACTACTAGAACTAATATCTGAATTCAGCAAAGTTGCAGGATACAAAATTAACACACAGAAATCTGTTGCTTTCCTATACACTAATGATGAACTAACAGAAAGAGAAATCAGAAAAACAATTCCATTCACAATTGCATCAAAAAGAATAAAATACCTAGGAATAAACCTAACGAAGGAAGTGAAAGACCTGTACTCTGAAAACTACAAGACACTCCTAAGAGAAATTAAAGAGGACACTATCAAATGGAAACGCATCCCATGCTCTTGGCTAGGAAGAATCAATATTGTCAAAATGGCTATACTACCTAAAGCAATCTACAGATTCAATGCAATCCCTATCAAACTACCAACAGCTTTCTTCAATGAACTGGAACAAATAATTCTAAAATTCATATGGAACCACAAAAGACCCCGAATAGCCAAAGCAATCCTGAGAAGGAGGAATAAAACAGGGGGAATTACACTCCCTGACTTCAAGCTCTACTACAAAGCCACAGTAATCAAGACAATTTGGTATTGGCACAAAAACAGACCCACAGACCAGTGGAACAGAATAGAAAATCCAAACATTAACCCAAACATATACAGTCAATTAATATTTGATAAAAGTGCCTTGGATATACAATGGGGAGATGACAGCCTCTTCAGCAGCTGGTGTTGGAAAAACTGGACAACTACATGTAAGAGAATGAAACTGGACTACTGTCTAGCCCCATACACAAAGGTAAACTCAAGGTGGATCAAAGACCTGAATGTAAGTCATGAAACCATAAAACTCTTAGAAAAAAACATAGGCAAAAATCTCTTGGACATAAACATGAGCAACTTCTTCATGAACATATCTCCCGGGCAAGGGAAACAAAAGCAAAAATGAACAAGTGGGACTATATCAAGCTGAAAAGCTTCTGTACAGCAAAGGACACCATCAGTAGAACAAAAGACATCCTACAGTATGGGAGAATATATTCATAAAAAACGTATCTGATAAAGGGTTGACATCCAAAATATATAAAGAACTCATGCACCTTAACAAACAGAAAGCAAATAATCCAATTAAGAAATGGGCAGAGGACATGAATAGACACTTCTCCAAAGAAGAAATTCAGACGGCCAACAGGCACATGAAAAGATGCTCCACATCGCTAATCATCAGAGAAATGCAGATTAAAACCACAATGAGATATCACCTCACACCAGTGAGGATGGCCAACATCCAAAACACAAACAACAACAAATGTTGGCGAGGATGTGGAGAAAAGGGAACCCTCCTACACTGCTGGTGGGACTGCAAATTAGTTCAACCATTGTGGAAAGCAGTATGGAGGTTCCTCAAAAAACTCAAAATAGAAATACCATTTGACCCAGGAATTCCACTCCTAGGAATTTACCCTAAGAATGCAGCAGCCCAGTTTGAAAAAGACAGATGCACCCCTATGTTTATCGCAGCACTATTTACAATAGCCAAGAAATGGAAGCAACCTAAGTGTCCATCAGTAGATGAATGGATAAAGAAGATGTGGTACATATACACAATGGAATATTATTCAGCCATAAGAAGAAAACAAATCCTACCATTTGCAACAACATGGATGGAGCTAGAGGGTATTATGCTCAGTGAAATAAGCCAAGCCGAAAAAGACAAGTATCAAATGATTTCACTCATATGTGGAGTATAAGAACAAAGAAAAAAACTGAAGGAACAAAACAGCAGCAGACTCACAGAACCCAAGAACGGACTAATAGTTACCAAAGGGAAAGGGACTGGGGAAAATGGGCGGGAAGGGAGGGATAAGAGGGAAAAAGGGCATTACGATTAGCAGATGTAATGTTGGGGGGCACGGGGAGGGCAGTACAACTCAGAGAAGACAAGTAGTGATTCTATAGCATCTCACTACGCTGATGGACAGTGACTGTAATGGGGTTGGTGGGGGGGACCTGATGAAGGGGTAGTTTAATAATTGTAATATTGCACATGTAATTGTAAATTAATGATAATAAAATAAATTATATTAAAAAAAAATCTCAATTAGCACTTGAGAGTTAATTCCTTCGATTTCTGCATGGCCAAAAATCTATAAACTTACTAGTGACCAAAGCGGCAGTGCAGGGCAGCCAGGTTCAGGGCAGCGTATCTCAAGCTGCGACCATAGCCCTCTTCCCCGTTACTTTTGCTTTCAGCTCCAGTAAGAATTAGGCGGTCAAAATAATGAAGGAGGCTATGTGTTGAACTGAAAACATCTTGGACCCGGAGGTTGTTTAAATAGCTGAGATAATGCTGAAACAAGAAGCAAGCAACATATTGGTTGTTTCTTCTTGCATAAGACTAATTCAGAGCATATCCCCCAGTGTTTCCCCAGATACTAGGGTATCCCCCACCCTTCTAACAAGATTATCATAGTTTAGCTAAATATTTTTCCCACAGACAGAATAAAAAGGTTCAAGATACACTGGTTTGTTTCTCCCCCATCCCATCCCCTAGGAATCCCCAGATGAAACTAGGAGTTCCATTACTATGTGCGTCAGTGTTTATCCTCAATATACCTCCACCATGCCACTGGTTACATTAGGACCCACGGGAGATACGGGAAGGGGAGGAGGGAACCTAGCTCAAATATTAAGGAATACTGCATGTTCAAAAATAAAGACTTTAAAACCTGAATTCATATAAAAATTATAAAATAATTTTCTTAAATGTCTAAGTTAAAACACAGACTTTTACTAGTTTTACTAAGTTAATTATCTTCTATTTTGAGACTGTTTTTACTTGTTTGAGTCACTGAATTAAACTTCTCTCCAAACAGGCAGATTCCAGTTAATTAGATATATTTCTTTATGTAGATGAAGTCAGAAGTCAAACCCTAGTACTATTAAGAAAGTTTTTCGGGTACAAATCCAATAAGGAACAGAATTATTTGAACATATAATAAAAAAACAAACACTGACAAAAGAAAAGGAAAATAATTTTAGCCCCAAAACTTTTTTAAAAAATCAGTCTACTCTGTCATTTCCTGTCCATAATTCACAACATTGGAGAGATGATAAATGAAAGGGAACATAAATAGACTGACGAAATCCCTATTGGCCCAGGCATAGGAGAGTGTGAGGGAAAGCTTTGCAACATATGCTGGGCTGTTTACTTGCCAACAGCACAATTACTTTACAAGAACCTAGGCCAAGGGACCAATTCTGATGCGCTGCATATAAAGGGTAGCCTTGTCATTTTTTTCCAAACCAGCCACAAAGTCAACAAATGCTGAAACTCACCGCTTCAGCAAAGTCAGGATTAAATTTCAACAAGTTGTTCAATTCTTTCTGTAAAGAAGCTGGCGTGAGGGCTTTAGTCTCATCATTCTTTAACAAAGAAGCCTGAAATTTAAAGACAACAACTGAGTGGTAGTGAGAAACAGCCAATACACATATGGGAATGTATACTAATAGCATCACCCGATTATTTTCTTTTCTGTAGCTACTCTCAACTCTTACTGGACAGATACTGTTTCCTCTTCCTGAAGCACTAAGCCTCCCAACCACACTCCCTATCACATACTCCTCCCATGCCTACCAAACTCCTGCTCATTCTCCAGGTTCCAATTTAGACTCTGGTCACCTGCTTCTATCACCTTCCAGACTAGGTAAGGCCCTGTTAGCCCCTATGTGCTCCCATAAGCCCCCTCCACTAACCCTTCCTGGAGTACTTATCAAACTACACTAAAAGTGCCAGTCTGACCCCACTTCCAGATGGCAGGCAGATTGTGTATATCTCCAGCACTGCAAAGACCTATGGCACTGGCTGCCCTGGTTATTTGTTTCATATGGATGGTAACCAGCAATGACTATATAAAATATGTAGAAAATATGTCATTCTAAGTTAATTAGTACTTAACTCGGTTATAGGCATTTCACTTCAATTTTATCTTGACAAATTTTCTTTATAAGGAGTAATAACTGCTAATTCCATTTTAATTTATATTATAGAAGATTCCAAAAATACAGAACAGTATAAAGAAAGCAAAAATCATCTGCAATCCCTCCATCCAGAAATAACACTATTAAATACATCAGGATATTTTATTCCAGTCTTTTATCTGTGTATGTTAAAATATGTGTAGATCTGTGTGTATATGTATATATACACATACCCCATATATTTAACAAAATGAGAATATATTGCTTTACTTCCTATTCTTTTCAATTAATATCATGACTTTGTCTCATAATCAGTCTTTGAAAATATAGTTTTTAAAGCACAAGTATTAACCCTTTGTCACGTTTATTGCAAATACTGTTTTCCATTTTTATGTTTGCCTGTTAATTTTGTTAGAACATGTTCTGGCATATAGACATTTTTAATTTTTATACTCAAAAATCAAATGATCTTCTCCTACATGTTTTCTTCCACAGCTTTTATGTTTAGAAAGTCTTTCTCCACTTAGTAGATCAGTTAAAACTTAATATGTAGCTCCTTCTACTCTAATTACAGCTTTCAATATTTACATTTAACCTTTAATCCATCTGTAATGTACTGAGGTGTGAGGATGAGGTGAGGATCCAGCTATATTACCTCCTTTATATTTAATTGTCTGGATGGGTTTTTCTAATCTGTTTGATTCCATTGCTTTCATCTAGATCTAAACATTACATCCTTCTGCAGAAAGTTGGTTTTCTAGAGAAAACTAGAAAAGTAAAGCAAAAATAAAAATTCTATGCTGAAAATAACATGGGAGAAAAATGTTCAGCTTACGTTACTAAGAAAATGAAAAAGTATGGATCAAAAGCACCAGCAAGACATGTTTGGGGTGAAATGTACTGATGTCTGCAAACTGAAATGCACCAAAAAATCAGATGAAATGGTAGCTGGATAAAGGATGGATAGATGGATGATAAAAGCAGAGAAAAATATTAACTGCAGGATCAGGTAAGGGTAAATAGGTTTTCACTGTACAATGTTTTTCAACTTTTCTTTCTGTTTGAAAATGTCCATGGTTAAATGCTGGAGGAAGGGAAATAAGTTTTCTAAATCATGTTTGTGGACTGTTAGTTGCACACCATTACTAAATTGACTTGCATCATAACTTTAATAGAAAAATAAAATCACACACAAAATAAAAAAGAACAGAGGATTCTTGCTGGGAAGATGGCGGCGTGAGCAGGGCGGTGGACATCTCCCAAAACCATATATATTTATGAAAATACAACAAATACAACTATTCCTAAAAGACAGACCAGAAGTACAGTACAACAGCCAGGTTAGAAATACACCTGCAAGGACACAACCCCTCACGAAGCGGGTAAGATACAAAGCCGCAACCCGGTGGCACCAGAGCACTCCCCCACCTCAGTGCACAGGTGGGAGGAAAAGATTCAGAGCGGGGAGGGAGTGGAAGCAAAGGCCCGCCAAATAACCAGCCCTGGTGATCTGCGCCAGGAGCACTGACACATATCGCAAGGTGTATCGGAGATTAGAGAAACAGAAGGGCAGGATCTGAGAAGGACAACGCAACTGGGTCCTCTCAGCTGGCTCCCTGGGACAAAAGAAAAGTGCGTGCTTTTTTAAAAGTCCTAAAGAGACAAGGGCCCAACAGTGAAACAAAATCGTCCCAGCGCACTCAGCCCAGCAGGGTGGGAGTCCTGGGGAATTTTGGACCGCTGGGCCAGCAATCAGGCAAAGGAGCTGCGCCGAGGCTTCCCACACAGATAAGAAGCCCCCCATTCGTTCCCCCACCGTGGCCAGTGCCACAAGGGGTCCAGTGGAAGGGAACAGTGGAGCAGCAGCACCACCTACAGTATCCTCACAGAATATACTCCTGGCGGGCGTTTTTTTTCTTTTTTTTTTCCTTTTAAAAGTCTTAAAGAGCCCAGCGAACACTTCTATTACCATGAAAAGAAAGAGGAATATGGTACAAACAAAGCTTAGCCAGACAACCCCAGAGAGGGAGCCTGATGGGATGGACATGCACAATCTTCCTGAAAAAGAATACAGAATAAAACTCATAACCATACTGATGGATCTACAGAGAAATATATAAGAGCTAGGGGAGGAAGTGAGGGAAGTGAGGAAAGACAATGCAGAAATGACACGCGCGATCAATGGGCTTAGCAGCAGACTGGACAAGATGCAAGAGACTGTTAATGGAATAGAAATCAGAGAACAGGAATACAGAGAAGCTGAGACAGAGAGAGATAAAATGATCTCTAGGAATGAAAGAATATTAAGAGAACTGTGTGACCAATCCAAACAGAACAATATTTGTATTATAGGAGTACCGAAGAAGAAGAGAGAGAAAAAGGGATAGAAAGTGTCTTTGAAGAAATAATTGCTGAAAATTTCCCCAAGCTGGGAAAGGAAATAGTCTCTCAGACCATGGAAGCCCACAGATCTCCCAACACAAGGGACCCAAGGAAGACAATACCAAGACACATAATAATTAAGATGGCAAACATCAAAGATAAGGACAGAATATTAAAGGCAGCTAGAGAGAGAAAAAAGATCACCTACAAAGGAAAACCCATCAGACTATCATCATCAGACTTCTCAACAGAAACCTTACAGGCCAGAAGAGAATGGCATGATATATTTAACGTAATGAAACAGAAGGGCCTCGAAACAAGAATATTGTATCCAGCACAATTATCATTTAAATTTGAGGGAGGGATTAAACAATTCCCAGACAAGCGAAAGCTGAGGTAGTTTGCCTCCCATAAACCACCTCTAAAGGATATCTTAAAGGGACTGCTCTAGAGGGAAGCACACCTAAGGCTAAAAAGATGTCACCAGAGAAAATAAAATCATAGCAAAGAAATCAGACCACCTAAATACTAACTAAAGGCAAAGAATAAAACACCTAGTATATAAAGAATGGAAGTGAAAAGAATAAGAAGGGAGAGAAATAAAGAATCATCAGACTATATTTACAATAACTTAACAAGAAAGTTAAGATAGACTGTTAGATAGTAAAGAAGCTACCCTTGAACCTTTGGTAACCACGAATCTAAAGCCAGCAATGGCAATAAGTACATACCTATCAATAATCACTCTAAATGTAAATGGACTGAATGCACCAATCAAAAGACACAGAGTAATACAATGGATAAAAAAGAAAGACCTATCTATATGCTGTTTACAAGAGACTCACCTCAAACCCAAAGATATACACAGACTAAAGGTGAAGGGATGGAAAAAGATATTTCATGCAAACAACAGGGAGAAAAAAGCAGGTGTTGCAGTACTTGTATCAGACAAAATAGACTTCAAAACGAAGCAAGTAGCAAGAGATAAAGAAGGACATTACATAATGATAAAGGGGTCAGTCCAACAAGAGGATATAACCATTATAAATACATATGCACCCAACACAGGAGCGCCAAAATATGTGAAACAAATACTAACAGAATTAAGGAGGAAATAGAAAGCAATACATTCATTTTAGGAGACTTCAACACACCACTCACTCCAAAGGACAGATCAACCAGACAGAAAATAAGTAAAGACACAGAGGAACTGAACAACACACTAGAACAGATAGACCTCACAGACATCTACAGACCTCTACACCCAAAAGCAACTGGATACACATATTTCTCAAGTACACATGGAACATTTTCCAGAATAGACCACTAACTAGGCCACAAAAAGAACCTCAGTAATTTCAAAAATACTGAAATTCTACCAACCAACTTCTCAGATCACAAAGGTATAAAACTAGAAATAAACTGTAGAAAGAAAACAAAAAGGCTCACAAATACATGGAGACTTAACAACATTCTCCTAAATAATCAATGGGTCAACAACCAAATTAAAACAGAGATCAAAGAATATATGGAGACAAATGACAACAAGAACACAAAGCCACAACTTCTGTGGGACGCAGCAAAGGCAGTTCTAAGAGGAAAGTATATTGCAATCCAGGCCTATCTAAAGAAGGAAGAACAATCCCAAATGAGTAGTCTAAAGACACAATTACTGAAATTGGAAAAAGAAGAACAAATGAGGCCCAAAGTCACCAGAAGGAGGGACATAATAAAGATCAGAGAAGAAATAAATAAAATGGGGAAGAATAAAACAATAGAAAAAAATCAATGAAACCAAGAGCTGGTTCTTTGAAAACATAAACAAAATAGATAAACCCATAGCCAGACTTATTAACAGAAAAAGAGAATCTACACACATAAACAGAATCAAAAATGAGAAAGGAAAATTCACGATGGACCCCACAGAAATACAAAAAATTATAAGAGAATATTATGAGAATCTATAAGCTAACAAGCTGGAAAACATAGAAGAAATGGACAACTTCTTAGAAAAATACAACCTTCCAAGACTGACCAAGCAAGAAACAGAAAAACTAAACAGACCAATCACCAGCAAAGAAAATGAATCGGTAATCATAAAACTACCCAAGAACAACACCCCCGGACCAGATGGATTCACCTCTGAATTCTACCAGACATATAGAGAAGAAATAACACCCATTCTCCTTAAAGTTTTCCAAAAAATAGAAGAGGAGGGAATACTTCCAAACTCATTCTATGAAGCCAGCATCACTCTAATACCAAAACCTGGCAAAGACCTCACTAAAAAAGAAAATTACAGACCAATATCCCTGATGAACATAGATGCAAAAATACTCAACAAAATTTTAGCACACCAAATTCAAAAATACATCAAGACAATCATACACAATGATCAAGTGGGATTCATCCCAGGGATGCAAGGATGGTACAACATTCGAAAATCCATCAACATCATCCACCACATCAACAAAAAGAACAAAAATCACATTATCATCTTCATAGATGCTGAAAAAGCATTTGACAAAATTCAACATCCATTCATGATAAAAACTGTCAACAAAATGGGTATAGAGGGCAAGTACCTCAACACCATAAAGGCCATATATGACAAACCCACACCTAACATCATACTTAACAGCGAGAAGCTGAAAGCTTTTCATCTAAGATCAGGAACAAGACAGGGATGCCCACTCTCTCCACTGTTATTCAACATAGTACTGGAGGTCCTAGCCACAGCAATCAGACAAAACAAAGACATACAAGGCATCCAGATTGGTAAAGAAGAAGTCAAATTGTCACTATTTGCAGATGACATGATATTGTACATAAAAAACCCTAAAGACTGCACTCCAAAACTATTAGAGCTAATATCTGAATTCAGCAAAGTTGCAGGATACAAAATTAACACACAGAAATCTGTTGCTTTCCTATACACTAATGATGAACTAACAGAAAGAGAAATCAGAAAAACCATTCACAATTGCATCAAAAAGAATAAAATACCTAGGAATAAACCTAACGAAGGAAGTGAAAGACCTGTACTCTGAAAACTACAAGACACTCCTAAGAGAAATTAAAGAGGACACTAACAAATGGAAATGCATCCCATGCTCTTGGCTAGGAAGAATAAATATTGTCAAAATGGCTATACTACCTAAGGCAATCTACAGATTCAATGCAATCCCTATCAAACTACCAACAGCTTTCTTCAATGAACTGGAACAAATAATTCTAAAATTCATATGGAACCACAAAAGACCCCGAATAGCCAAAGCAATCCTGAGAAGGAGGAATAAAACAGGGGGAATTACGCTCCCTGACTTCAAGCTCTACTACAAAGCCACAGTAATCAAGACAATTTGGTATTGGCACAAAAACAGACCCACAGACCAGTGGAACAGAATAGAAAATCCAAACATTAACCCAAACATATACAGTAAATTAATATATTATAAAGGAGCCTTGGATATACAATGGGGAGATGACAGCCTCTTCAGCAGCTGGTGTTGAAAAACTGGACAGCTACATGTAAGAGAATGAAACTGGACTACTGTCTAACCCCATACACAAAAGTAAACTCAAAATGGATCAAAGACCTGAATGTAAGTCATGAAACCATAAAACTCTTAGAAAAAAACATAGGCAAAAATCTCTTGGACATAAACATGAGCGACTTCTTCATGAACATATATCCCCAGGCAAGGGAAACAAAAGCAAAAATGAATAAGTGGGACCATATCAAGCTGAAAAGCTTCTTACAGCAAAGGACATCATCAGTAGAACAAAAAGACATCCTACAGTATGGGAGAATATATTCATAAATGACATATCCAATAAGGGGTTGACATCCAAAATATATAAAGAAGTCACATGCCTCAACAAACAAAAAGCAAATATTCCAATTAAGAAATGGGCAGAGGACATGAATAGACACTTCTCCAAAGAAGAAATTCAGATGGCCAACAGGCACATGAAAAGATGCTCCACATCGCTAATCATCAGAGAAATGCAGATTAAAACCACAATGAGATATCACCTCACACCAGTGAGGATGGCCAACATCCAAAACACAAACAACAACAAATGTTGGCGAGGATGTGGAGAAAAGGGAACCCTCCTACACTGCTGGTGGGAATGCAAATTAGTTCAACCATTGTGGAAAGCAGTATGGAGGTTCCTCAGAAAACTCAAAATAGAAATACCATTTGACCCAGGAATTCCACTCCTAGGAATTTACCCTAAGAATGCAGCAGCCCAGTTTCAAAAAGACATATGCACCCCTATGTTTATCGCAGCACTATTTGCAATAGCCAAGAAATGGAAGCAACCTAAGTGTCCATCAGTAGATGAATGGATAAAGAAGATGTGGTACATATACACAATGGAATGTGATACAGCCCTAAGAAGAAAACAAATCCTACCATTTGCAACAACATGGATGGAGCTAGAGAGTATTATGATCAGTGAAATAAGCCAAGCCGAAAAAGACAGGTACCAAGTGATTTCACTCATATGTGGAGTATAAGAACAAAGAAAAAAACTGAAGGAACAAAACAGCAGCAGACTCACAGAACCGAAGTACGGACTAATAGTTACCAAAGGGAAAGGGACTGGGGAGGATGGGTGGGAAGAGAGGGACAAGGGGGAAAAAGGGGCATTACGATTAGCAGATGTAATGTTGGGGGGACATGGGGAGGGCTGTACAACTCAGAGAAGACAAGTCGTGACTCTATAGCATCTCACTACGCTGAAGGACAGTGACTGTAATGGGGTTCGTGGGGGGGACCTGATGAAGTAGGTAGTTTAATCAGCATAATATTGCACATGTAATTGTAGATTAATGATACCAAAATAAACTATGAAAACAAAAGAAAAACAAAAAAAGGGAAAAGAAATGTTCAAATTTAAAAAAAAATGGTTTTTTAAGCCTGTAAATGTTCAGTAAATAGTAGCTATTATAATTTAAAAAAAAAGAAATGCAAATTAAAAGCACAATGAGATATCACCTCACACCAGTGAGGATGGCCAACATCCAAAACACAAACAACAAATGTTGGCGAGGATGTGGAGAAAAGGGAACCCTCCTACACTGCTGGTGGGAATGCAAATTAGTTCAACCATTGTGGAAAGCAGTATGAGGTTCCTCAAAAAACTCAAAATAGAAATACCATTTGACCCAGGAATTCCAGTCCTAGGAATTTACCCTAAGAATGCAGCAGCCCAGTTTGAAAAAGACATATGCACCCCTATGTTTATTGCAGCACTATTTACAATAGCCAAGAAATAGAAGCAACCTAAGTGTCCATCAGTAGATGAATGGATAAAGAAGAGGTGGTACATATACACAATGGAATATTATTCAGCCATAAGAAGAAAACAAATCCTACCATTTGCAACAACATGGATGGAGCTCAGTGAAATAAGCCAAGCCGAAAAAGACAGGTACCAAATGATTTCACTCATATGTGGAGTATAAGAACAAAGAAAAAAACCTGAAGGAACAAAACAGAAGCAGACTCACAGAACCGAAGTACGGACTAATAGTTACCAAAGGGAAAGGGACTGGGGAGGATGGACGGGAAGGGAGGGGCAAGGAGGAAAAAGGGGCATTACAATTAGCAGATGTAATGTTGGGGGGGCACGGGGAGGGCTGTACAACTCAGAGAAGACAAGTAGTGATTCTATAGCATCTCACTATGCTTATGGACAGTGTCTGTAATGGGGTTGGTTGGGGGGACCTGATGAAGTGGGTAATTTAATAACCATAATATTGCACATGTAATTGTAGATATATGATACCAAAATAAATTAAATAAATAAATAAAAATAAAAAGGAATATACAGCTATAACTGCATTATTAGTGGAGAAAAGAAGATTAAGAGTTAAGGGCTAATGCAGATTCACTCATAAACCCACTAACATAACAGGAATATGTCATGATATACAATGTCACAGGATTAAAAAAATGTTTGTGATAAATACAGAAGTTACATACCTGTTGAGAAAGAAAAAATTCTGCTTGTTTTTGTGACAGAGGCCCACTGCAAGATACCTCCTCTTCTCTGGGAAAAATAATAATAATAAAGAATTACACAATAGCTTACAAATGCTTACAAAGTCAAATAGTTTCATCAGAAGAGTTAAAAAACTTTTTAAATTAATTCTCCCCTCTCAGGAATAGAAAAGACATACTTAAAAGTGATATTGAATGACCTGCCGAAGTTCACACAATATAATTATGGACAGATATAGATCTAAATTCTACACAGCTTCCAGTATGATCTTTCTAAAAGGTAAATCTATCATGCCAGCCCTGATTTAAAGCCCTTCGGTGGTATGTCATCACCTTATAGAATAAAGTCCACACTGCTTAGAAGGCTTCAAGAGTGATTTTACCTCCTACCTCTTTCCTTTGCCTTCTCTTGCTCACCTATACCAGCACTGATGAACTCCTTACTGGTATTCTCTCATGCCAAGATGCCCCACTGCTTTCTCAGCATACAGGGCCCACTCTCACCTACCTTTGGACTGTTGTACACCATTTGTCATTCAAGACCAACTCAAGTGCCATGTCCTCCAAGAATCTCTCCTGGCATCTCTCATTTGAGCTCCCATTATCTCCTGGAGATGCTCATCACAACAACTATGCTTTGCTGCGCTTACCTGTTCTTACTCGCATTTGTTATGGGAATACCCAGGGCCACATTTAGACACAGAACAGGCACTCAGAGTTTGGGAAATGAAGGCAGGAAGGGTTTCTCACTCCTTGGTATGGATACAAGATGTGCTGTATTCAAGAACAGGAAAAAGTGGCTTTTCCTAAGAAATAACCATTTGCCTAGAAGTTTAGATTTCCCAGAACCAATAAACAAAAATGTGTTGGTATATATTTGAGAAATTTATACATGCACAATATAAAGGTTTTATTTTGAGAGCAAAGTATGAATAATACTCTTTTGTGACATGACTCTGAAGAAATGGCTTTACTATATAGGATTACAAGTATACAAAACACTGTTTATTCATAAATAATATTTTTATAAGCACTGTGTCTAATACAGTAGTTCTCAAACTGCTTCATGCAAACAATAAATAAACAGGTATTCAAAGAAAACCATGTTTCTGAGGTTAATTAATTTTGGGCATTTGTATACTCTATCTTGCTTGAATACTCTAAATAATTTTGAGAAAGTTGTATCCTGATGTGCACTAGAGAAATCCAACAAAAAGAAACTATTTACTTCTGTTTAATGTACCATTTACCAAACTCATTTGAACAAAGAATCCTTTCCTCACAGCTCTCAAGAAGCACTAGTGTTCCATAGAAAACACTTGGGGAAGAGCTGCTCTAATATTCTCTTGGTTTCATTTCTAGTAAATATTACCTAATAATCCCAAAGCAGTGTATCAGATTTTGCAACTATCAGGGCTACCGAGAACCAGCCCCAACCAGGTCTCATAACGATCGGTGACACAATAGTGACCTAGAGGGAAATGGGAAAAAGGTCTCAAATGGAAATAGTTAAGTGTCTGAGCAATAAGAAACCTTTTTCTCTTAAATGAAGGAATGGCTGTAACAAATAGATAAATATGGCTATAACAAAAAGGCTAGAGACAGATGAGAATCTGAATGAAAACAGACACAACACTATGGGTCCCATCCTCTGAAGTCCATGATGCTCAGTGATACTAAATGCTTTATTTACTTAAATCCTTTCCCAAAAGAGACTGCGGGTAGCATACAATAAAGGACACAGGAGTGATACAGTTAATAAAATAGAAAAAGAGAAACTCAGAATCACACAATGTGAAATTGCTACAAATGAAGTGAAACACAGTTACTATAAATAAAGATCAAACTTGGCTCTGGCTTCCATGGCAGAGGCTATGGCTGACACTAACAAGCTTGGGAAGAGCTAGGAGAAGTACTATGTCCCAAACCATCCTTTACTGACGCCTCCTCTGCTTCCTGAGGGCCTCATAAATACATGCTGGAGAGAATTACTCCTAAGAAGCCAGACAGACGTTCAATTTAGGAAAAGGACTACCCATTTAGGAAAAGGCTTCAAGTACACCTTGTTTATACATCCAATTATCAGCTGAGAGAGAATTTTAGACTTATTAGTGCTATAAATCAAGGGCACTTCACCTGAGTCCATGGATGGGCTTCTAGGAGTCCATGAACCTAGTAAAACTGCATGCAAAAGTTTGCATAGATGTGTATCTTTAATGTGGAGGCAGTATCTGCAATTCATGAGATTCTCAGAAGGAATCTGGAAACTCCTTTATATTCACCACTATAAGTGAAATTTTAAAAACATAATATAGGCCAAATCAATCAACAAAGGGTTTTTATTTGTTAGCACTTGCAATGTATAAAACACCAGTTCTGTCCTGGAGGAGAAACATAATGTCTTAACAGGCTCAGAGCCATGGAGAAGGCTAAGACCAGCCCAGTGAAACGACAGCAGTAAATAACCAATGCCAAAGGAGAATTCAAGATGGCGGTGTGAGAGGTGAGACAGAGAGCTCCTCCCAAAACCACAGAGAGTGCAAAGGTATGGTTAATTAATGCAACTAACCTTAAAACAGCAACAAGAAAGAAGGCTGAACCAGACTGCATACACACCTCACAAACAGTGCAGACCTCACCAAACGGGGTAACGTATGAAAGCCTTAATCTGGCGAGACCCAGGCCCTTCCCCTACCCCAGCTCACCAGCGAGAGGAAGAGAAACGGAGCAGGGGAGGGGGTGGAAGCCTGGGACTACTGAACACCCAACCCTGGAGATCTGCTTTGTGAGCAGAATCCTATACTGTGTGCTGCTCTGGATGCTGGGGGGCTCAGACGGGCAGAGTGCTTGAGAAATTGACATTCCGGCCGTTTGTGGAGGACGGGATCCACACCCGGCTGCTCTATGTCACAGGAGAGGCAGGCAGTCTGAGAGGCTTCCTAGCAATGAGAGGGCTGCTGAAGGGGCGGAGTTTACAGGGAGTTTGCTGTGCGGGAGAAGGGAGAACTGGACAAGGTTGTCTGGGCACGCTCTGCCCAGCTTGTTGGGAACTTGGAGGAACTTCAGGTGCTCCATCCCCCTAGCTGCTTACCCAGCTCCCAGGCCCCCCACTGTGACACACAGCCTGCGGAGCCTTCCTACTGGCCTGCAGGCACCTGCTCACAAAGCCGCACTCGCTGCGCAGGCGTCAGGCCAGCCAGAGGAAGGCCCCACCTACCACAGCTAGAGATGCAAAGCACAGAGGTTTACATGTGTGTGCTTGGCCCACTGGCTCTGACACTGGAGACAGGCACTGCAGACAGGAATCAGGAAACAGATCTTTCCTCCCCCTAGGCACCACCTCTGCTCCCCTACAAACTCCAACCTCATTCTAGGGGCTGAGCAACTCCAGAGACTGGAGTTTCTGCACACTAGTGGGCACCACACAGAAATATGAAACAACAAAAGAACATGGTTCAGACCAAAGTCTCACAAACCCCACAAAGAGGGCCAAATGAAACCGAACTCACCAATCTTCCTGAAAGAGAGTTCAAAATAAAAATTATAAACATGCTTATAGAGGTACAGAAAAATATTGAAGAACTCAGGAACAAATTTAAGTTGGAGATTCAATCATTAAGAAATTCCATATCTGAAATGAAACATACAATGGAGGGATTTAAAAGTAGATTAGATGTAGTAGAAGAGACGGTAAATGGAACAGAAATTAGAGAAGAGGAATACAAAGAAGCTGAGGCACAGAAAGAAAAAAGGATCTCTAATGAAAGAATATTGAGAGAACTGTGTGACCTATCCAAATGGAACAATATTCGCATTATACGGGTACCAGAAGAAGAAGAGAGAGAAAAAGGGATAGAAAATGTCATAGAGGAGGTTATTGCTGAAAACTTCCCCAATCTGAGGAAGTAGATAGTCTCTCAAGCCATGGAGGTGTACAGATTTCCCAACACAAGGGACCCAAGGAAGACAACATCAAGACATATAATAATTAAAATGGCAAAGATCAAGGATAGACAGACTTTTAAAAGCAGCTAGAGAGAGAAAAAAGATCATATACAAAGGAAAAACCATCAGGCTATCATCAGACTTCTCAACAGAAACCTTACAGGCCAGAAGGGAGTGGCATGATATATTTAATGCAACAAAGCAGAAGGGCCTTGAACCAAGAATACTCTACCCAGCAAGGTTATCATTTAAATTTGAAGGAGGGATTAAACAATTTTCAGATAAGCAAAAGCTGAGAGAATTTACCTCCCACAAAACACCTTTACAGTGCATTTTGGAGGGACTCCTAGAGATGGAAGTATTCCTAAGGCTAAATAGATGACACCCAAGGGATGACAAAGAGTACAGAATATGATTCATAACATACAAGAAGTGAAGGAGGAAGAAAAAAGAGGAAAAAATAAGAACCCCTAGGTTGTGTTTGTAACAGTACACGAAGTAAGTTAAAATACACTGCTGTTAGATAGTAAGGGAATTGCCCTTGAACCTTTGGTAACCACGAATCTAAAGCCTGCAATGGAAGTACCTACCTATCAATAATCACCCTAAATGTAAATGGTCTGAATGCACCAATCAAAAGACATAGAGTCACTGAATGGATTAAAAAACAAGACCCATCTATATGCTGCCTACAAGAGACTCACTTTGAACCCAAATACATACACAGACTGAAAGTAAATGGATGGAAAAAGATATTTCATGCAACTAAAAGGGAGAAAAAAGCAGGAGTTGCAGTACTTGTATCAGACAAAATAGACTTCAAAACAAAGAGAGTCACAAGAGACAAAGACGGACATTACATAATGATAAAAGGGTCAGTCCAACAAGAGGATATAACTATTATAAATATCTATGCACTCAACACAAGATCACCTACATACGTGAAACAAATACTAACAGAATTAAAGGGGGAAATAGAATGCAATTCATTCATTTTGGGAGACTCAACACACCACTCACTCCAAAGGACATATCAACTAGACAGAAAATAAGTAAAGAAATAGAGGCACTGAACAATATATTAGAACAGATGGACCTAACAGACATCTACAGAACACTCCATCCAAAAGCAACAGGACACACATTCTTCTCAAGAGCACATGGAACATTTTCAAGAATACATCATATATTAGGCCACAAAAAGAACCTCAGTAAATTAAAAAAGACTGAAATTGTACCAACCAGCTTCTCAGATGACAAAGGTATGAAACTAGAAATAAATTACACAAAGAAAATGAAAGAGCCCACAAACACATGGAGGCTTAATAAAATGCTCTTAAATAATCAATGGATCAATGACCAAATAAAAACAGAGATCTAGCAATATATGGAGACAAATGACAATAATTCAACACCACAAAATCTGTGGGATGAAGCGAAGGCCATGCTAAGAGGGAAATACATTGCAGTACAGGCCTACCTCAGGAAAGAAGAACAATCCCAAACGAACAGTTAAACTCACAGTTAATGAAACTAGAAAAGGAAGAACAAATGAGGTTGAAAGTCAGTAGAAGGAGAGACATAACAAAGATTAAAGCAGAAATAAAATTGAGAATAAAACAGTAGAAAGAATCAATGAAAGCAGGGGCTGGTTCTTTGAGAAAATAAACTAAATAGATAAACCCCGAGCCAGACTTATCAAGAAAAAAAGAGAGTCTACACATGTAAACAGAATCAGAAATGAGAAAGGAAAAATCACTACAGACAACACAGAAATACAAAGAATTATGAGAGAATACTATGAAAAATTATATGCCAACAAACTGGATAACCTAGAAGAAATGGACAACTTTCTAGAAAAATACAACCTTTCAAGGCTGACCCAGGAAGAAACAGAAAATCTGAATAGACCAATTACCAGCAAAGAAATTGAATTGGTAATCAAAAAACTACCTAAGAAAAAGATCCCTGGACCAGATGGTTTCACTGCTGAATTTTATCAAACACTTAGTGAAGACCTATTATTACTCATCCTCCTTAAAGTTTTCCAAAAAGTACAAGAGGAGGTAATACTCCCAAACACATTCTACGAGGACAACATCACTCTAATACCAAAACCAAGCAAAGACACCACAAAAAAAGAAAATTACAGACCAATATCCCTGATGAACATAGACGCAAAAATACTCAACAAAATATTAGCAAACCGAATTCAAAAATACATCAAAAAGATCATGCATCATGATCAAGTGGGATTCATCCCAGGGATTCAAGGATGATACAACATTCGAAAATCCATCAACATCATCCACTACATCAACAAAAAGAAGGACAAAAACCACATCATCATCTCCATAGATGCTGAAAAAGCATTCGAGAAAATTCAACATCCATTCATGATAAAAATTCTCAACAAAATGGGTATAGAGAGCAAGTTCCTCAACATAATAAAGGCCATATATGACAAACCCACAGCCAACATTATACTTAACAGCAAGAGGCTGAAAGCTTTTCCTTTAAGATCAGGAACAAGACAAGGATGCCCACTCTCCCCACTTTTATTCAACATAGTTCTGGAGGTCCTAGCCATGGCAATCAGACAACACAAAGAAATAAAAGGCATCCAGATTGGCAAGGAAGAAGTCAAACTGTCCCTGTTTGCAAATGACATGATATTGTACATGAAAAACCCTAAAGAATCCACTCCAAAACTACCAGATCTAGTATCTGAATTCAGCAAAGTTGTGGGATACAAAATTAATACACAGAAATCTGTTGCATTCCTATACACTAACAATGAACTAGCAGAAAGAGAAATCAGGAAAACAATTCCATTCACAATTGCATCAAAAAGAATAAAATACCTAGGAATAAACCTAACCAAGGAAGTGAAAGACCTATACTCTGAAAACCAGAAGACACTCTTAAGCCAGATTAAAGAGGACACTAATAAATGGAAATTCATCCCATGCTCTTGGGTAGGAAGAATAAATATTGCCAAAATGTCCATCCTGCCTAAAGCAATTTACAGATTCAATGCAATCCCTATCAAAATACCTACAGCATTCTTGAATGAACTAGAGCAAATAGTTCTAAAATTCATATGGAACCACAAAAGACCCCGAATAGCCAAAGCAATCCTGAGAAGGAAGAAAAAAGCAGGGGGAATTACACTCTCTGACTTCAAGCTCTACTACAATGCTACAGTAATCAAGACAATTTGGTACTGGCACAAGAACAGACCCATAGACCAGTGGAACAGAATAGAGCCCAGATATAAACCCAAGCATATATTGTCAATTAATATATGATAAAGTAGCCATGGATATACAATGGGGAAATGACAGCCTCTTTAACCGCTGGTGTTGGCAAAACTGGACAGCTACATGTAAGAGAATGAAACTGGATTACTGTCTAACCCCATACACAAAAGTAAACTCAAAATGGATCAAAGACCTGAATGTAAGTCATGAAACCATAAAACTCTTAGAAAAATATATAGGTAAAAATCTCTTGGACATAAACATGAGCAACTTCTTCATGAACATATCTCCCGGGCAAGGGAAACAAAAGCAAAAATGAACAAATGGGACTATATCAAACTAAAAAGCTTCTGTACAGCAAAGGATACCATCAGTAGAACAAAAAGACATCCTACAGTATGGGAGAATATATTCGTAAATGACATATCCGATAAGGGGTTGACATCCAAATTATATAAAGAGCTCATACACCTCAACAAACAAAGAGCAAATAAGCCAATTAAAAAATGGGCAGAGGAGCTGAACAGACACTTCTCCAAAGAAGAAATTCAGATGGCCAACAGTCATATGAAAAGATGCTCCACATCACTAGTCATCACAGAAATGCAAATTAAAACCATAATGAGGTATTACCTCACACCAGTCAGGATGGCCACCATCCAAAAGACAAACAACAACAAATGTTGGTGAGGATGTGGAGAAAGGGGAACCCTCCTGCACTGCTGGTGGGAATGTAAACTAGTTCAACCATTGCGGAAAGCAGTATGGAGGTTCCTCAAAAAACTCAAAATACAAATACCATTTGACCCAGGAATTCCACTCCTAGGAATTTACCCTAAGAATGCAGCAGCCGAGTTTGAAAAAGACATATGCACCCCTATGTTTTTTGTGGCACTATTTACAGTAGCCAAGAAATGGAAGCAACCTAAGTGTCCATCAGTAGATGAATGGATAAAGAAGGTGTGGTATATATACACAATGGAATATTATTCAGTAAGAAGAAAACAAATCCTACCATTTACAACAACATGGATGGAGCTGGAGGATATGCTCAGTGACATAAGCCAGGTGGAGAAAGACAAGTGCCAAGTGATTTCACTCATCTGTGGAGTATAACAACAAAGAAAAATTGAAGGAACAAAACAGCAGCAGACTCACAGAACCCAAGAATGGACTAACAGTTATCAACGGGAAAGGGACTGGGGAAGATGGGTAGGAAGGGAGGGATAAGGGGGAAAAAGGACTATTACAATTAGCACACATAATGTAGTGGGGGTGGGGGTGGGGTGGGGGGATACAGGGAAGGCAGTATAACACAGAGAAGATGACTAGTGATTCTATAACTTCATACTATGCTGATGGACAGTGAGTGCAATGGGGTATGTGGCGGGGACTTGATAATAGGGGGAGTCTAGTAACCATAATGTTGCTCATGTTAACTGTATATTAATAATAAAACAAAAAAAAAGTCCTCCGTGTTTTCCACACTGGCCTGGTGGCTTGACCAGGGTCTGAGCATTTTATAGACTTGCGCCACAGCGGTCTCCACCATGCTCTGAAATTAGGGGCTGCTTTGTTGAGTCACTAATGTGGAGGACTCCGTCCTTTTTAAATCCCAGGAGTATAATTTTCACACTCAGTGGAGACAAAAATCGAAAATTTTGTCACCTTGTAAAATGGATATGATCCAACTTTCCTTTGCTAGGGAGGACAGTGAGTGGACCCTTCCTTCTACCTTGAGATATCAGTGGTGCTTCCTGCAAGAATTTATACATTTAAGAGAGGGCAATTTTAAAAACTCAAAATTGAAGGGACCTAACATTTGTCGATCACCTAGCTACTCCGTGCCCAGAGCTGGGGCCAGTGTCTTATCAAATCTGGTTACTTTCTCCTAAGACTGGAGCTGTGGCAGATGAGAAAAGCATGGGGCAGAGAGGAGAGGGCTTTGGGCAGCCGAGGTGACCCCGCACTATTTGGACCTGTTCTGAGCCTATGTCTTCTAGCTCCTTGCTGCTTCCCACAAGTTTGAGTGGCTAATGCTGGGAATTCAGTCTGCAGTGAAAGGAAAAAGTAATTTTGGGTGTGGTGTTTTTCCAATTCACAGCACATGAGACTATTAAACTTGCCGGATGACCGTCTTGGGAAAAAATAAATAAATAAATAACCAATGCCAGGTATGAATCTGAATATGAACTCTGTGCTTAGCAAAGGGGGAGTCACTCCTGCTGGAACAGTGAGGATCTTGAAAGTTGGGAAGGAGTGGAGAAAGTATTCAGGGAGAAGGCATTCCAGGAAAGGAAAATAAAAGACACAGGCTGGGAAAAGGCCTGGCACTGGAGGGACACAGCAGACCTGCTGGCTGGGGTAAAGGATCGAGTTGAGAAACAGAAGGTAAGGTCAGAAAGGTCAACGACAGAAGGTCTCAAACATCAGGCCAGGAGTCTCTGGAATCTGGAGATTTCTGAGAAACGTAGTGACAAGACAAAAGCAGGGGAGGGAGGGACTGAGACAGGGCACAGTTCTCAAACATCCAAGGAGGCTGTGAGGACCTGAGCCCTTCTGAGTTGTGTGACCAGGGCTGATCCAGCACCTCCGCCCCGACCTCACATGCTCAGGCCGCACCATCCTTCCTTCCATCCCTCCCATATGCCAGCTTGTCCTGTTTGGGGCGGTGTGTCTGCCACGTGTTCTGGCATGGCTCCTAGCTGTCTCCTTCATCACCTTGACCCCAGACTCACAGGGCCCTCAATATTTACTATTAAGTTGTATAGTGACACAACAGTGACCTAGAAGGAAATGGGAAAAAAAAATTACCCAACAGTTCTCTAACTGTGTGTCCGGTTATAGCTCTTCACTGCACCGACACTCAAAATTACATAAGTTATTAATCTAGTTACCTCCCTATTATCTGTCCCTCCTCACATAACTGCACAAGGACAGGACTTTCTCCCTTTTGCTGACAGCACAGCATCTAACACAGTGCCTCGTACACCAGAAGCACTTAGTGTTTAATAAATTAATGAATTTGGGAGATTTATATTAAATCACTGGCAAATGAAGAAATGCTTCTACTCTTGCTAGGTCCTTTTAGAAGCACAGAGAAGATGTAGTTCCCGCCACTTGCAGGCTGGCGGCCTCCACTGCATACTCAAGCCTGGCTGCCTACTGCAGGACACAAACAAACACTACTTCTCAGCAACAACGAGTGGATGAACGCTGAAGCTAAGTTTCCGAGGGTGCTTGCTTCTGTAACTGGAGTTTCAAAAAACACCTGATAAACATTTCTTGACTATTTATTCCCTCCCTCCAAAATTAACAATCAGGTTTCTATTCTCTAATGGGAATAACTGCATTGTAAGATGGGAGATTCGCAAGCTATGCGATGTTACTTTCCCCTTTCTAATTTTAATACAAACTTCTAGGGCAAGAAAAATAATTTCCTGGAAGAAAAGAGACCTAAAAACAAAAGAAAGGGCAAGAATGAGAAGCTTCTCATAATGAAATATTAAAAAAGATCTCAGAAAGAAAAAATGAAATTTTCCTTTTTAAAAGAACCAACAGTGACTGTAATGGGGTTGGTGGGGGGGACCTGATGAAGGGGTAGTTTAATAATCGTAATATTGCACATGTAATTGTAAATTAATGATAATTTAAAAAAAAGAAAAATAATAAATAAATAAATAAATAAATAAAAAATAAAAGAACCAAGAAATGCATATAATGATATCCTATAAAATAAAGTAAAAAATCTTATGAAAAGTAAAATCATTCCTTTTTGGACAAAGAATTATAATACTTTATTAGGAAAACATTTAAATAATATATTTCTTTAATTTCAGTGATGAAATTCAGTTTACTGTATGTACATTATTTTCTGAAACTGTACACCTTAATAGTAAATGTACTGGATCACACACAAATTAGTTCTTAGAACAGGATAAAAATAAGATACAGTTAGACCTAGTTAAACCAGATTTAGGAAAAAGCCAAACCATATTAAGAAAAGCCTGAATTTTAACATTTCTCAAGAAGTGACATTCTGCTACTTTAAGCATATTAAGTAGCCAGAACAAAGATTACACTGTAGCCTGGAAGTATTCCCTAGGGCCTTAACTAAAAGAAAAACTAGAGAATGAATACTCTTTGAACATTTACTACATGCCAGGTACAGTTCTAAACACTTTTTATGCATTTATCATCTCAAAACAGCCCTCTGAGGAGGTGAGATAATCCCCATTTTGCAGATGAGGAAATGGAAGCACAGAGAGGGTGAGTGACTGGCCCAAGGTCTCACAGAGTATAAGTGAAGGAGCCAGAATTTAAACCCAGTGACTCCACAGCCAGATGCTTAACCCTACACCATACTGCCTTTCCACTAGATGAGAAGCATTTGTAAGCAACTCTAAGCAAGTGAGGTTTGGTAAGTATTCAATGGTAAAATCTTGCTCCCAGTATGTTCTGAACAAATCATGGAAACATACAAAGGCCACTCACAGGAACTGCAGGGAAGCATTCTCTATCTACACACATAGTCACCACCTACCCCACCAAGGGGGCTAGCCAGCCCACTTAGAGCAAGTGGGGTTTACTTAAATCAGCTCTGAACACATTGTATTGTAATGATCTTTAGGTGTCAGTCTTCCTCACCCCACAGTGGGCCCCTGGAGATCAGGGAATATGAAATACACACATACACACACACCCATGTGTTTTTCCCTCCTAGTACTAGTTTTTCTGGGGAGATGATCCCTGGTAATGGTTGGGGAGAGGGGAAGTGAGACAGCAAAAGGAAGGAAGTTAATAAAAATTATGTTATGGGGCCAGTTACCAGTGGGGCAATGGATGAGACATTTTGATTCTCTGCATTCATTCATCCAACACATACACTTTCTAGCAGTCAGGCACTGCACTAGCACTGGCAGAAATGCGCTGCAACAAGACAGAAGGGTCTATGCTCTGCAGGGGTGTGAAGGCAGAGGAAACAGATACAAATAAGGAGGCAAAAAAATTTTAAAGTCACTTTGTGAGGAAAGCTCTGAAGGAAATAAAGCTGGAAGTACTGGGATGGAGGCTACCTCAGGTATATGGTCAGGGAAGTCTGTCTGGTGACACTGGAGCTGAAATCTAACGATAAAATGGAGCCAGTGAGGTGAAAATCCAGGGAAGAGCATCCCCGGCCATCTGAGGCAGAGGGCAGCCTGGAGTATTCATGACACTGAAAGCAAGTCCAGGTGGTTCGACTGCTGAGAATGGGACAGAGAGGGAGGACAGCAGGGGCAAGACCAGGCAGGCACTAAGGCTTGGATTTCTGTCTAAATTCCAGGGACTGTCACTGAAGGTTTGGGGCAGAAGAGTGCTGTGGTGTTATTTACATTCCTAATGGTTTCCCTGGTGCTGCATGAGAAACTGATTGTAGGGGGACAAGAGTGGAGGCAAGGAGAGCAGTGAGGTGGCTAGAAAAACCATCCAACCATCCATCCAAAAGATTCAGGGCTTCACTATGGGGTAGCAGTGGCTGGCGATGGACAGAAGTGAACTATTTCCAAACACAATGTGGAGGAAACACTGGCTGTTGGGGTGAAGGAGAGGGAGGAACCAAGGACACTCCTAGGTTTTGTGCTTGAACAACTAGATGAGCAGTGGCACTGCATCCCCAAGGCTTAAACTTTGGTAGGCATTCAATAAATTTTCACTATATCAATCGTTAATTCACTCTGATGTAATGACATCACCCCATCTGCTGGGTTAGGGTCCCAGCAGAAAACAGGTGGCACATTCAAATGGGTTAAGTTTGAGAAGATTTTTTTAATAAAGAACCACTTATAAAAATAGGGGCAGGGAATAGAGAAGTCATAAGGAACAATACAGTCCCCAGGGCTGGTAACAATAGGACACCTGACATACCAGGCCTGGGAAATAGTCCCAATTACAGAACCCCAGAGGAATGCAGAGAGGGCCACCTGACAGAAGCTATGACCCGACAGCCAGCCCACCCTGACCCAGAAGGAAGAAAGCCAATGACTCAACACTCTGAACCTCACTCTCCTTGGCCCACCAGGGCCTCCCAATCAGACGCTAGAGGGCAAAGAGACAACTGATGCAGCCTGTACAGGTCAACTTCCTGGGTCTAAAAGGGTAAAAAGATGAAGGCCAGCACATGGGCTCTGAATGAATGATTTACTGCACCTGTAATTATGTTATTTTGCAGGAAAGGGATCCCGGTCAGAAAAATTCAAGTTACCTTATAGATACATCAAGTTCTTCTTTCTCCATTTTCCTCTCGCCCTCCTCTCTGCTGGTCAGTTCCATATCAGTGTCCTCCACAGTCTTTTTCTCACCATTCTGGAAGTACTGTTGAAGTGCAGTGTACAGTTTAAACACCTGACTGAAAGAAAGCTTACTGTAGGCCAAGATCATGTGACGCAGAAACAAACCTGAAAATAATGACAGAAACAAGGTTGACAGTATTAACTGAAATCCAGGTTACACAAAGTTGTTGCTATTTGTTGCAATTCTTTCTTCAGAAGAATCAAAAAGAGACACTTGGCAGCTGTTGTTCCCTCCACCTAGAATGTTCTTGCCCCGATCCCCTACAAAGCTGTTTTCTTTTTATTCAGGGCTCAAGTCTTCTAACCTGTTTTCCACCACCTTTATCCATCCAATATATTTTTTGTGGCTATTTTAACTATCTGAAATTATCTTATTTGTTTAGTTTTTACAATCTAGCCCCACTCTACCAGAATGTAACCTCTGGAAGAGGAAGGTCTATGTCTGTCTTGTAAGTTAAGAGACTGGCACACAAGAGATCAATAAATAATTAATGTTGAATAACATAAAATGTCGGACCATACAAAAAAGCCAGAAGCATGGGGCACGAAAATAAAGCTAATAGAAAAGAAATTTCAAGTGTGCCCTTGCCTTATAAACCATATCAATAATATATTCTTACTTACCTCTCTTCATAAAAGTCTAGTTGGTGACCCTGACTTAGAGTTGGACAATGCAGACAAGTGATCCAGAGAACTGTGAGAAAGAACTGGGAAATCCTCAGAACCATGCTAATACTTTGACTATTATAGATAAAAAAGACGATGTTTTTCCCCAAGACAATTATTTCAACACAGATGAAAATCGCAAGGCAGTAAATACAAACTAAACCATGTCCAACATCCCCACTGTGTTTGTTCAGATGTAGCACAGTAACGATAGATGTGATTTAGAAAGCTTCTCACTTCAATGAAAATATTCTCTGCTCTCCTTAGAAGAGCTGCATACCTACTACACTTGTTTTGTGAACCTCTGGTTCAGTTCCAGAAAAAGAATCTGAAAGGTCATCAAAAAACTGTTCCATATCCTTCAATTCGCCTTCAGCCATCAGTTTGATTCTGAATGAGAAAATTGAGGTGCATATTTTAGGAAGGCCCTTTGAACATCTGCCCATGTTGCATATTCCACAATTATCTAAAATAAATCAATTCTAAAGTTGTTCAGATTCATATAAAATGGTGGCACATAAACCTGGTAATTCAAAATGTCAGTCTTACATTCTGAAAAGTACCATTGCTGATGTTTTCTTAATCATACAATTTGTCATAAGTAATACATCAGCCAGTAAAAATGGAATTCTCTGCAACAACTAACAAGAACAAGGTAGACAGATCAATATAGAAAAATTAATTTTGAAGCAGTATGTTTAATGTTAACCATTTTTCCAAAAGAAAAATTTACTTAGGAAAACAACCTAGAATAAAAAAGATATCTTTTTTTAAAGAATTTATTACCATGAGCCCTTTTCTAATTTTTATCTACCTTGACATCTTTTCATTTAAACAAAAGAAAATGAAGTTTACCTGATCTGTACTGAATTTGCCAGCTGAGGACAAGATTCTTCAATTAACTTGTATAGTTTAGACAATGTAATATCTGGGCCCTGGGCAAAGGAGAGATAGGGAGGTTACAGATAAATTTTAAAGAGCTGAGAATGAACAAACAGCTGCAAACATGGATATTCACTTAAGCCCTCTGCTTTAACAATTATGCCAAACATGAAATCTCAAATCAGGAAGGGAAAAAAAACCTATCTATCTAAAATGCTAGTTTGCATAGCATTCTTGTTTCATTGGAGAAATGGCTTAAAATGGAAAAAAAAAAGTATAGAATTTGTAGTCCAAGGATCCGCAATTACTTCTTAGTTTTGTAATCACGCCAAAGTTGTAGCTTCCCTGAACCCTAGTTTCCTTCATCAGTAGAATGGAGAAAATAATAACCATTTCCCCTTTCTTTGGCAAGGATAAAGATGATACAAAGTGCTTTGTAAACTGGAAAACATAATACAAACACAGGTGTCCTATTTTTCATAAACATAACTTATTTGAGCCTTCTCAAACCTTGGAAGGTAGGCAGACATACTATGTGCCCAACCCGTAAAAGGTACCATCAGCTATCAAGATTACAATCTAACTGAGGTTTAAAACTAAACGCTGAATCTTTTTCAGAGAGTAAGTTGACAGTATATATGCCAAATTTAGATGTGGATAACCCAGCAATTCCTCTTCTAGGGAAGATATATTCAGCAGGCACTGTGTGAAATGAAAAACTGAAAAGAACATGTAAGTCCATCAATAAAAAGTTGATTTATAATTTAAAATAAATTACAGACTTTTAGTATTAATTAAAATTTTGAATTATTATTTCTTTTCTTACTGTGGAATACAATATAGGCCATTAAAAGAATGAGATCATTTTGTAAATTGATCTTTCCATGTCAAATGTTCTGATATGGAAAGATCTCCAAGACTGGTTAAGTGAAAGCAAGCTCTAGAACAGAAGTAGCATTTATGTTTTAAAAAAATTAAGCAAAATTAAATTAAAAGAATACATGTATATATTCTTATAACCATATGCATCTACCTGTCCATAGAAACATACATACAGCAAAAGGTAGTGAAAGATCCATTCTGAACTGTTTACTCAATAAATAGCTCAATGAATAAACATTAACAGTGATAATCTCTCAGAGGGAAAAGGATTGGAGGGCACTCAGAACCATAACCTTTCACCCCATCAACTTTAGTATCATTTGAAGTTTTTATAATGAACTTTTGGGTATTAATTGAGTAGTTAAAAATTAACTAGTTTTTTAAATTGAAGGATGTTTGATATATAATCTTATATTAATTTCAAATATCCAATACAATGGTTCACCAGTTAACCACATTATTAAATCCTCACCAAAAAATTAACTAATTTTTAAAGCCAAACAATAAATAAAGGAGTCAGAGTCTGGTTGGAATATTAGTAGATGAATTCTACCTATACTTTTATTAAATAAAATTATGCAGTAGTTAACCAGGCAAAGAGCCAGAAGGGAGAATCTGACAGAAAAAAACAGCATGAACTATGGCAGAAAGGTGTGTAGGTTAACACCAGAACTAGTTTTGTTTCTTTTCTCTACTTACTGAAATTATTGTATGTTAATTACTTATATTGTATTAAGTACTATGACTTTTATTTGAATAATGGAGAAAATGCACATAATAGTAATGTGGATAGGGATGGGAACTACAAGTTATAGAGACCTCATTCCTTTTATTTAATAAACCTGTGTCCTCAGTAACCCTTCTCCCCACAACAAATTCAGGTGATGGATTTTGAAAAACCATTTATGAATGATACTGATAATTCAGAGGCCCAAGACCCCAGATCTTTGTTTCTGCCATCACTGTTCCTCAACAGAAAACTGCTCCTCCTTCAAGATCTGGCTTAACACTCCACTTCCTCTGAGAAGTCCTCCCCATGCACTGCAAGAGGGTATATCACATTTCACTCATCTCCCATGTTATTTAGGTGTACTAAGCTTTGAGGATGCAAGAGTAAAGGAAAATAGGATACTGCCCTCACAGAGGTTACATTCTAGTGGAGGAGAGATGGTCATATAATCATACAAATAAAAGAAAAAACCACAACTGAAATGAAAATAGCTAACATTCTAGCATTTACTATTTGCCACATGTTGTGAGGTGCTTTCTATGGGTCTTCTGATTTAATACAGCCATCCCATGACAGTGTTTCTATTATTGTTCCCATTTTACAAAGAAAACAGAGACCCAAATAAGTTATGGAACTTGCTCCGGTGGCACAGCTAAAAGTGGTGGAGCTACAACCAGAGTCTGCAAAATGAAATAAAACATGTCAAGCGCTGAGCACACAGCAGTGTTAAATCACAGTTAGCCGTTAGTTTGTCATTATTACTACTTATTACTCTCCTCTAGGATACGCAGTCTGTGTGACTGATCTCTTTCGCCAGCGAACAGGACTGAGAGTAGTCCCATTCAGAATATCTGAAGAAATAACTTCCCCCGGTCACTCACCTAATAAATGCTGGAACCAGATATGGACCTGGAAAAAAAACACATGTAAAGCGCCAGACCCATAGGAAGCATTTACTGTTAGCTGGTGGTATTAACTATGTGTGTATAGACACACGCACACACACACATTTTTCGGTCTTCCAGGGTTGAGAGGCTGATGTACTCCTGACCCTAGCTAGGCCCAGGACGGTGTCCGGCACAGAGCAGGTCTCAGTTAAGGTCTGCAGGATGAGTGGGAGCCGGCGGGGGCCCCTCACCTGCAGCAGCGGCAGAAGCAGCTGGTTGAGCCTCCGCCGTTCCATGAGGCTGACCGCGCCCTCGCCCGTGCGGCCCATCTCGTTCAGCAGCACCAGCACCGCGATCTTATAAGGCGTCACCCAGTCCTTGATGCCAAACACATTGGCGTGCACCACCCCGTTGGTCATCATGGGGTTGAAGTACAAGCTCTCGTGGACGCTGGCCATGGCGCGCCACGGCTAAGCCTACGAGCCCGCCTGCCCGCCGCGCCAAGTCCGGATCAAGACACCTCAACCCGCCTCACACCTCCTCCCTCAGGCGCCGTATCCCAGGAAACAGGCATCTTCGCGCATGGCATGCCACAGACCAATCAAAACAACAAGACCGGAGCACATGGGAGAGCTACAGCCAATCAGACTGCCCAGGATTGCTGTTTCCGGTGGGCCAGAGACGGTGCACCTAAAGACCGAGTCCCTACAGAAACTCCTGCTGGAGGAAAACAGGTTCCCGGGCGACGTAGTGTGGAACCGGGTGAAAGGCAAACGGAGCTTGGGGTCGTGGCTGAACCGTCAGAGGCACTGCCCATTTGTTCATTTACTTTGAAAACAATTAAAATTTAAATTTAAAACCATTGTGTTTAAAAGCAACGAAATTAAATGTGTACCTTAAAATTTTTTTTATTATGTCAGCTTAATTTTTGTGTTTGTGGCAACTATAGTTACTCATTCAATACTGTTTAGGTTTTCTAAAACACAACTTGAAAATATCCAGTGTGCATATTTAATCTCAGTCAATAGATTCAACATCAAATATAATTGTTTCAACAAGCATCAAGGCTAGACTACAAATTATCAGTCTTCATCATCATGGTCATCACTATCTTAATGCTTTCTTTTCAATGAATTTGATGATTCATTGGAAGTGTTTTGTGATGACGCCACATTAGTGATAATAAGAGTGTTTTGGGACCCAATTAATAATGGATTAATCTAAAGATTCTGAACTGCTGATGTTACAGGAATTGATGCATTTACATCTGGGGACTGTGAAGTGGGCATCTGTACCATAAACCTTTACCCTATGAAGGACATGGGAGCCCCTACTTAGTTATCACAGACATGGTTTGTGGGGTTGCTGTGCCAAGTGTGGGAGTACTTGGTCTGCTAGTAACTGAACCAACACTTAACCGCGAGACTGTTACTCTTCCCGCAGAAGATGATTTTCCTGTAAAGACTTAAGTCTATAATTTGGAGCAGTCAAACAATATATATCAGGGGGCAACCTAGGGCCTGAATATGGCTTGATCAATAGCAAAGGGGGTTGGTTTTTTTTGCCTTGCCATATCTAATAAAAAAAATCTCTGCGGAGGAGAGGTAAAAGACTGGTCAGGAGGACACTGTACTGCCAATTGCAAACCATCTGCATCAATAGCAGCTTTCCTAGCATAGCTTGAGTAAATTTTTGGATCATCTAAAACTGTGGTCGCAAATCGGAAGGCAAACTCCAACATGTAATTTATAACTCCTGGCTCATATTCTGCAATCCCCATATCCTTCAGGATTTATCCCATCATCTGTGCATCTTTCAACATGCTCTTGGGAGAAGCCATCTTGCTGGACTCCATGATATCTGGTGATCAGACTTCTCATCTAAATCAACCACATTAATGTATTTCAGTTCTGATCTTGATGCAAGTTCTTGGCCTAGCGTGGTTGTTTCAGCCCCTGGTGTACCAGTAAGCAGGATGTTGGGAAGCAACGTGGTCCTCACCCACTTAGCGTAATTTTTAAACTCAAAGTTTGGGAGTTTGAATTTAACTCTTTCAAGATGAGAATAAACATTTTTTTCTCAGTATTTTACAAATGTCATTTAGAGACAGTCTGGTCAGGTTGTAAGAGGCCTTGTATTCCTATGTGAAATAGAATTTTTTTTATGAGTGCTTTATTTTTTTATTTTTTTATTAAGGTATCATTGCTGCTTATATCCGGTCAATTATTACCATATAGGGATAAATCCGTTGCCAAATTTTCTAATTTTTCAAGTAAAGCTGGAAATATCTCCAGCTCTTATGAAGGTTTTACATGAAAAACATTGTGGTTACTACATTCACCCATATTATCTAGTCCCCCCCCATACCCCATTGCAGTCACTGTCCATCAGTGTAGCAAAATACCACAGAGTCACTACTTGTCTTCTCTGTGCTACACTGTCTTCCCCATTACCCCCACGCACACACCATGTGTACTGATCATAATACCCCTCAATCCCCTTCTCCCCACATGCCCTCCCCACCCTCCCCTTTGGTAACCGCTAGTTCCTTCTTGGAGTCTTGAGTCTGCTGCTGTTTTGTTCCTACACTTTTGCTTCGTTGTTATACTCCACAAATGAGGGAAATCATTTGGTACTTGTCTTTCTCTGCCTGGCTTAGAAATAGAATATAATTATAGTCTTTTTTTAATTATATTATTATATCACCTCCATGTTGAGTCTCCCTTTCCTACGTAACAAAACCCATAATCTGGCATTCATAGCCCTCCAAGATCAATCCATAGACAATATTTTCAATCCCCTTTTTCACAACTTCCCCTCTATTCATCTGTACCTCTCCCAAGACATTTCACATAGTCTGAATTATTCTTAATAATGATTTGCCTTTCTCTTCTATATGGCCCTTGAAAGAAAAAACATATAGTATTCAACTTTGGCTATACATTATGCCTTAATTGTTATTTCTTTAATGAATATGAATGAATATGTGCTTTTAGTTCACAAAAACAGAAAAAGAGGGAAATACATATAGACTAAACAACTGTACCAGAAAAGAAGCCCATTAACATCTTGGAATAAAAGAGTTCCATATGTTGAGAACTCTGTACATTTTAGAAATACAATTACATAGATTTTAGACATACAACATTTTATGACATAAAATTCTTATATAACTGTCATTTATTCTTAAAGGGAAAACTGGCTTTTTGCAGTAAATTTAATACTTAATGTCTTTCTTTGCCTCTATTTATTCTTCCACAGCCCCCCACCTTTTTTAATGAAAAAGCATACTTATAATTTCACAGCTTTCTTAGGATATTTTTGAATACTGGGTATAGCATAGAGTAAAGCTTGGCCAAGGGCATTTATGGAATAAACTTCTGTCCAGCATTAAATCTTGAATAAAAACACTTTACTGAATATAAAGAGGAAAATAATCTTTATAAAATTCTAAATAAAAAATTTATTCTAAATAGGTAAGGCTTTCAAGTCATTCATTCATTATTCAATAAATATGTGCTGAGTTCCTCCTGTATTCAATCAAGGCCCTGTTCTAGGAGCTGGAGATATTTCCAGCTTTACCTGAAAAATTAGAAAATTTGGCAACGGATTTATTTCTATATGGTAATAATTGCAGCAAGAGCCACCTTTACTCAGTGCATGATGTCTCCAAATCACTACAGTCCTAGCCATTCATTATTGTCTCTTGAAAGGCAGCTTGTATCACCCATTTGCCCTGCCTTGCTCACTGACCCAGCTTCACCTGTAGCATTGGGTTAGAGACTCCTGTTTTAGATTCTTCATTTGTATATATCTAATTTTATGAACAGAACTAACTGTGTTCCCAAAGGAAATTGCTTGAAGAAATTGGATCCGAGAGATTACAGGTGGGGAATTCTGGAAGTATGTCCATATTCAAGTGGAGATCAAAGCTCAGCTAAAAGAATCTGATAATGACAACTGTGGATTGAAAAAAAGTTGATTTTAAAAGGACTATCTTGAAGCTCATGACTCAAACTTTGGAAGAGTTATGGCGATTGGCAGTGGAAGAAATCACAACATATGAGATTCCTTAAATAAAAATCTATTGACACATATGACAAACCCACAGCTAACATCATACTTAACGGTGAGACGCTGAAAGCTTTTCATCTAAGATCGGGAACAAGACAGGGATGCCCACTCTCTCCACTGTTATTCAACATAGTACTGGAGGTCCTAGCCACAGCAATCAGACAAAACAAAGATATACAAGGCATCCAGATTGGTAAAGAAGAAGTCAAATTGTCACTATTTGCAGATGACATGATACTGTACATAAAAAACTCTAAAGATTCCATTCCAAAACTACTAGAACTAATATCTGAATTCAGCAAAGTTGCAGGATACAAAATTAACACACAGAAATCTGTTGCTTTCCTATAAACTAATGATGAACTAACAGAAAGAGAAATCAGAAAACAATTCCATTCACAATTGCATCAAAAAGAATAAAATACCTAGGAATAAACCTAACGAAGGAAGTGAAAGACCTGTACTCTGAAAACTACAAGACACTCCTAAGAGAAATTAAAGAGGACACTAACAAATGGAAATGCATCCCATGCTCTTGGCTAGGAAGAATCAATATTGTCAAAATGGCTATACTACCTAAAGCAATCTACAGATTCAATACAATCCCTATCAAACTACCAACAGCTTTCTTCAATGAACTGGAACAAATAATTCTAAAATTCATATGGAACTACAAAAGACCCCGAATAGCCAAAAAAATAAAAATAAAAATAAAAATCTATTGACTTAAAATAAATGAAAGAAAGAAGGAAGGAAGGAAGGGAGGGAGGGAGGAAGGAAGGACGGAAGGAAGGAAGGAAGGAAGGAAGGAAGGAAGGAAGGAAGGAAGGAAGGAAGGAAAAGAAATGCCAGAGCCTGCCGGCAGCAGTTGAACAGTACCTGAATGGGGGGGCGAGGGTTTGTATATACAAAGATCACAGGAGGGCAGTCTGTCGGTGCAGAAAGCCAAAATGCTTTATTTCTCTTTGGTATATATGCAGTCTTATTATGAAACTATCCAAAGTATATTGGCATTACAACAAAGACACTACCTTATCATACAGAGAGTTGTTTTCTTAATCAAGTTCCCCGTTCCCAGGACCAAGGAACGGTTACTCTGTTCCCAGACATTCATGTCTCAAAACAACTTGTACAAGGACAAAAGTTGCAGGATAAACAAGTTCTCTCTACAATATGGAGGAAGTTCACAACATGGCTTCACTTATGCCAAGCAGTAACCAAACACGGCTCCCCACATCTAAAATGGCTGCTAAACTTAAGATGGTTGTGCTTATGCTCTCATGGTTCTCCACAAAGAAAGAAAGAACAGAGCTAACTATTATCAACTCCTGAAAACATTTTAAATCTGTCTCATCTCCTTAGACATTATATGACCAATTTCATAGCATTTTGTTCAAGCCTCATTTAGTACATGTATGATTTTATATCAATGACTTGCATGAGTAGCTACCATCTCTAACGGACTGTGAGTGTCTCAAGGGCAGGGATCAGGTTTTGTTTTTTTAATCTTTGCAGCCTTAGTTTCTGATACAGGTACCTTGTGTCTGGTATGTGCTTAATTATTGCCAAGATTCCTTTGAGTCAGCTGTGCTTTAAATCCTTAAACTTCACTCCACAAATATTTTTGAGTACCTACTGTGAAATATATTATTATAGTCTTTTTTATTCTATTATTATGTTACCTCCATGTTGAGTGTCTCTTTCCCAGCAAAATAGTGTACCTACTCTTTTTGAGCAGCACTGTGCCAGGCACTGTGCTAAGTCATAGAGATATAGCAGCGAATATACAACTAGTTATTTGACCTCATAGAAAAAAAATAGTGCCTTAGGGCAGATGTCAAAAATCCCTTTTATGAGCCAGTCTCTGTCTCCAGGAGACTAAGAAGGACCTGCTGTTACGGATGTGTGGTTGGCCTCCTTTTCTTTAAGCTGTGAAAACTTAATTCTCACCTCCTTCACCTTTCACATTTCAAAGCAGCCCTCCAAGCCAATAAAAGAAGGATTTATAACTTGTAATGGACTCTGTTTTACTTATTTCGTCCATCCAGCATGACCTACTGTCTTCCCCACAAATGTGTTGTATTTGATTTGAACAAAGTTATAGAACATACCCCTCTGAATATAGAAGTGGGTGGATGGCCCTAGCAGAGCCAATCTGATCCATCTCTGGGATTGCTATAAGGACTCTTTCTCTTGGGGTTGCTAGCAAGGGTTGTTAATGCCATATTCCTGCTGCCAGAAAAAGGCTACCTATAGAAACAGAGAAGAAAGCCAATTTGCAAGAGAAACAGAATCAAGTTGGTGGGAGGGAGGGGAGAGAGAAATAGACAGCTGTGGTTCATTGAATTCTGTTTCTACCTTGAGACCATAGTTCCTGCAACTCTTTCTTCAACAGCATCACCTTTCCTATCACATAATTTGCCAACCACAAAAATTAGCAAATGTTTTTTAGTTTGGTTTTAGGTTTTTGTTTTGTTTTGTCTTGTTAGCTTTTTTCTTTCATTTGGTTGAGGAAGGTTTTTAGATCTTGCAAACAAAATCATCTTTATTAATATATAATTTAAACTATTGAATCAATTCATCCTATCAGAACTGTTTAGTCCTCAGAAAGACCTCCAGGCTCCTCAATTTGTTTCTATATGAGCCTTTAGCTCATCCACTGTGTTAATCAGTGACTGCTCCCTAGTAAGTACTCAGTCATCAAGTACTCTCCTGCCAATCAGAGAAAACGTGATTCAAATACAGTCATGTTCAATGGAAGAAGAAGAAAGTTGGTCTGGGAATCAGAACCCTTAGGTTCTACTCTTGGCCTTGAAACTAACTAACTCTGTGATTCAGGCAGCCACTTAGTCTCCTCTGAAACTTGGGTCAGTCACATTAATAATGAAAGGTTCAGACTGGCTGATGTGTTAAGTCCTCTACAGTGCTAAAATCTATGTTACTCTTTATTTTTTTTAACTATATTGTGGTAAAAAATATATATATAACATAAAGTGGACCATTTTAACCACTTAAAGCATACAGTTCAGGGGCATTAAGTACATTCAGAGTGGTGTGCAGCCTTGTCTTGCCAACGGGTTTCAGCCCCAGACAAATTCACTGTGGATTCAATGAGACCAAAAAATATGACAGTAGAACGTTCTTGGGGTGAAAGCATTTATACCCAACTTCATTTCCACGGTGGCAGGTCAATCACTAGAATCCCGTCCACTCAGATCGAGTCTGCATGCAGCAAGCTGGTCTCTGCCTCTGGGCTCTCTGCCCCACCAACTGTCTCAGTCTGTCCTCAGCACTGCCACCACTCCAGTCTCTGCTATCCTCCAGCCCTGCAGCCCTGAAGCCATACAGCAGCCCAGAGCACCGGGCGGAGCTCTTTATATGGAGTCAATAACAACGTATTGTCCACACATATGTAGTGAGCTTGCCAACCAGGGCCAGGTGAGAATCCTGGCCACAGGAACCTTCACTTTACCCACACTCCCACCCTCTAGTCACCTTCCATAGTCTCCTATCAGTTTAACCCAGTCGGTTGACTCAGGAGCTGGAAAAGGAACTGCAAGCATCCACACTAATGTCAGAACATTTTAATGACCCCATAAAGAACCCTCCTACCCATTAGCAGTCACTGCCCATTCCTCTTCCCCACTAGCCTCTGGCAACTACTAAACTTCTTTCTGTCTCTATAGATTTTCATATTCTGGATATTTCATATAAATGAAATCACCCAATATGTGACCTTTTGTGTTGGCTTCTTTCATTTAGCATAATGAAAGAAGTTCTGAAGTTCATCCATGTTGTAGCATGTGTCAGTACTTCATTCCTTTTCATGGCTGAATAATATCCCATTGTATGAATAGACTACATTTTGTTTATCTGTTTATTTGTCAATGGACATTTGGGTTGTTTCCACTTACTGGCTATAGAGCACCATACTGCTATGAACATTCATGTACATAGTTTTATGTGAACATATGTTTTCAATTCTCTTGAGTATATACCTATGAGTGGAATTTTTGGATCATATGGAAATTGTTTAACTTTATGAGGAACTGCCAGACTGTTTTCCAAAGTGGCTATACCATTTCACATTGCCACCAGCAGTGAATGAGGGTGCCTTTACATTTTAGTGAGGATCAGGAACCAGGCTTACTGTTTAATCAGCAATCCTGATTAGCAAGGTCATGATTATGAAATAACTAAATAATTATCAAAGATGTTTAAGTTATTCTGAGTAATGATGACTATATTCACAACTTTATGTATCTCTGGACACTGTACGCCCCATCTAGAATTATGCCAAGTAGAGCCAGCTCCCCCCATTGTTCATCAGACAGTAGGTGGCGAGCAGCTAAGTGCTGGCATCATCTGCAGCTCCCTTGACTGATGGGAAAACCAGCAGTGTCACAGAACTTATGCATCACCTGCTGATCAGAGCCAAAACTTCTGAAAACAAAAAACTCTATTTGTGGTAGTTGTGCATCCTGTTAGATGAAACAGGTAATTGCTCTGATTGCTCTGAACAAGGCAAATGTAACATGTGAACCAGGTCTCCTGTGTGCATGCATAAACACTCTCTTTTGATATACAAAAAAATCCAGCTGAGAGGGAAGAAAATATTTCCTATTAAATAAAATGAGCCCTGACTTTGAGTCATGCAGAGACTCAGGACTCAATCAATACAGAAAGTTCTGGGTAATTAACTGAGCTGCTGGGGAAACTTAATCGCTAGCCTGACAAGCATCACTTAGTATTTCCAGACCTAAGGTAACATTCCAGCTTCTCAAAGATCATAAACTGAATTGACCTCACTCCCTGGGGAAAGAAACTCTCCTTGTTGTCTCTGGACCTTCTGTATCATTCAAAGCAGACACCATTATCTGCAGCTGGAAGGATCAATGAACTAATTAATTAATCAAGGTTGAGCTTATATTTCTGCTGTTGAACTGTCATCATTTGTTTGCTGGAACCCACTTCAGATATCTCTTAGTGCTAATAAGATAAATTACGTAATTTCCACAAGTATATAAGTACATTTTACATTCACCATTTTCATTTCTTTGCAGATACCCTGACTCATTCAATACTTTACTTAATGGAAGTTTCCAGTAGGAGTGGCTGCTTTAAATAATAGAAGCAGAAACTACATTTGCTCATTGTTTTTTTTTTCTTTGCAGGACATTAATTTCCTAGTTTGTGAAAATTGCATTCATTTCAGTTTGCAAGAGTTTCTGGATCTGTAATGTTTGATGAACATCTGGTGCCAAATAGTGGCAGTGTCTAGTTCTCTACTGCAACTGTAATGCTGTGTAACAACTACAAAACCCTGAAGGTATAATAAGAAGTATGTTTGCTCACATATCTGGGATAGCAGCCTCTGGAACTCTGTTAACCTTCTTGGGGCTTCATCACAGATCTGAGGACTGCCTGACCAGATGATCTAGAATGGATGTGGCTGGGGACAACTGGAGTGGCTATGTCCCGCCTCTGCTAGCAGGCTACTCCAGAGAATGTTCTTGTGGTGGAGGCAGAGGTACAAGAAAGAACATGGAAACAAATACACCCTAAAGTCCTGAGCTCCGGGGTGGCACACATCAGTACTTCCACCACCGTCTGTTAGCTAAAGCATAAGGTCAACCCAGATGCAGGAGTCAGGAAATACTCTGCCTCTTTAGCAAAAGGAGCTGGAAAGTCACATATCAACAAGTGTGGATACAGGGAAAAGTAAAGAACTGGAGCCAAGGGCAGTGTACTAGGGACAGTCCCTTCTCATCCCCTAATGAGGCTATTCTTAGACCTCAGTTTATCTAAGCAAAAGGAAGATTGGGTCCAAGAGTAATAGATATGACTGACATTTGTGTTTTTAATCTCACCAATTATATAAATAGGTGTTTGGGCTGTCTTAGTTTGCTCAGGCTGCCATAACAAAATACCATAGCCAGAGGGGCTTTACCCACAGACACTGATTTCCTATAGTTCTGGAGGCTGGGAAGTCCAAGATCAAGGTGCAGGCCAATTCAGTTTCTGGTGAGAGCCCTCTTCTTGCTTTGCGGATGGCTGACTTCTCCTGTATCCTCATACGGCAGTAAGAGAGAGAACTTTCTGGTGTCTCTTATTAGGGCACTAATTCAATCACGGGAGCCCCACCTTCACTATCTCATCTAATCCTAATTACCTCCCAAAGGCCCATCTCTTAACACCACCATGTTGAGGGTTAGTGCTTCAACATGTGAATGTTTGTGGAGCATCGGGGGTGGGGGATAACCAATTTAGCAAAAAGCATGAACCAAATGTAATAATTCTGGATTTACTATTTTCATTCCATTTTAATTCTCACTTCATATATATCTCATTTCATGTCAGTATCAGCTGTGAATAAAACTTTGTAATGTTAGAAATCAGAGTCAGAACTTAACTTTGGAGTCTCAGAGATTGATCAGAACAAATTGGAAACATATTCATAGCATTTCTTATTTAGTCTTTAAAAACATTTCTATTTCTACTAGAGTTCAGGATATAATATACACCTGATCTAAAGCTTGAGGGAGTAACTAACTAATCCCTGTCTAGCCAGATTTATTAAAAATTCAAAGTGGTTTCATGCTTCTCAGGCAAAGAACCAGAGATCATCTTTCCCATAACCTTCTGAAACTTCTGAGCATTACTCATTCAGTCTTTTTTTTATTAAGATATTATTGATATACACTCTTATGAAGGTTTCACATGAAAAAACAATGGGGTTACTACATTTACCCATATTATCAACTCCCCACCCATACCACAATGCAGTCACTGTCCATCAGTGTAGTAAGATGCTACAGAGTCCCTATTTGCCTTCTCTGTGCTACACTGTCTTCCCCGTGACCCCTCACACCATGTGTGCTAAACATAATACCCCTCAATCCCCTTCTCCCTCACTCCCCACCCTCCTTCTCACAACCCTCCCCTTTGGTAACCACTAGTCCCTTCTTGGAGTCTCTGAGTCTGCTGCTATTTTGTTCCTTCAGTTTTACTTCGTTGTTATACTCCACAAATGAGGGAAATCATTTGGCACTTGTCTTTCTCCGCCTGGCTTATTTCACCTAGCATAATATCCTCCAGCTCCATCCATGTTGTTGCAAATGGTAGGATTTGTTTCTTTCTTATGGCTGAATAGTATTCCATTGTGTATATGTACCACTTCTTCTTTATCCATTCATCTACTGATGGACACTTAGGTTGCTTCCGTATCTTGGCTATTGAAAATAGTGCTGCACTAAACATAGGGGTGCATATGTTTTTTTCAGTCTGAGAAGTTGTATTCTTTGGGTAAATTCCAAGGAGTGGGATTACAGGGTCAAACGGTATTTCTATTTTTAGTTTTTTGATGGATCTCCATATTGCTTTCCACAATGGTTGAACTAGCTTACATTCTCATCAGCAGTGTAGGAGGGTTCCCCTTTCTCCACATCGTTGACAGCATTTGTTGTTCTTAGTCTTTTGGATGCTGGCCATACTTACTGGTGTGAGCTGATCTCTCATTGTGGTTTTAATTTGCATTTCCCTGATGATTAGTGATGTGAAGCATCTTTTCGTGTGTCTGTTGGCTATCTGAATTTCTTCTTTGGAGAATTGTCTCTTCATATCCTCTGCGCATTTTTTAATCAGGTTTTTTACTTTTTGGGTGTTGAGGCATGTGAGTTCTTTATATATTTTGGATGTTAACCTCTTGTCGGATATGTCATTTAAAAAATATATTCTCCCATACTGTAGGATGCCGTTTGTTCTGTTGATGGTGTGCTTTGCTGTACAGAAACTTTTTAGTTTGATGTAGTCCAATGTGTTCATTTTTGCTTTTGTTTCCCTTGCTCAAGGTTGCGTTCAGGAAGAAGTTCCTTGTGCTTATATTCAGGAGATTTTTGCCTATGTTTTCTTCTAAGAGTCTTATGGTTTCATGACTTACATTTAGGTCTTTGATCCATTTTGAGTTTACATTTGTGTATGGGGTTAAACAATAATCCAGTTTCATTCTCTTCCAGTTAGCTGTCCAGTTTTGCCAACACCAGCTGTTGAAGAGGCTGTCATTTCCCCATTGTATGTTCATGGCACCTTTACTGTGTATTAATTAACCATATATGGCTGGGTTTATATCAGGGCTCTCTAGTCTGTTCCATTGGTCTATGGGTCTGTTATTGTGCCAGTACTAAATTGTCTTGATTACTGTGGCTTGGTACTAGAGCTTGAAGTTGGGGAGCATAATCCCCCCAGCATTATTCTTCCTTCTCAGGATTGCTTTGGCTATTTGGGGTCTTTTGTGGTTCCATATGAATTTTAGAATGATTTGCTCTAGTTCATTGAAAAATGCTGTAGGTATTTTGATAGGAATTGCATTGAATCTGTGGATTGCTTTAGGCAGGATGGCCATTTTGACAATACTAATTCTTCCTATCCATGAGCATGGGATGTGTTTCCATTTATTGGTATCTTCTTTAATTTTTCTCATGAGTGCCTTGTAGTTTTCAGAGAATAGGTCTTTCACTTCCTTGGTTAGGTTTATTCCTAGGTATTTTATTCTTTTTGATGCAACTGTGAATGGAACTGTTTTCCTAATTTCTCTTTCTGCTAGTTCATCATTGGTGTATAGGAATGCAACAGATTTCTGACTATTCATTTTGTATCCCGCAACTTTGCTGAATATTAGATATAGTAGTTTTGAAGTGGATTCTTTTTCTTTTTCTCCCTCCCTCCCTCCCTCTTCCTTCCTTCCTTCCTTCCTTTCTTCCTCCTTTCCTTCCTTCCTCCCTCCCTCCCCCTTCCTCCCTCCATTCTTTCTCCTTCCTTCCTTCCCTCCCTCCCTCCTTTCTTTCCTATTATTAATATACAATTACATGAGCAACATTATAGTTACTAGACTCCCCCCTATTATCAAGTCCCCACCACATACCCCATTGCAGTCAGTGTTCATCAGGGTAGTAGGATGTTACAGAATCACCATTTGTCTTCTCTGTATTATACTACCTTCCCCTTATCCCCCCCTCCCACCCCCACACCGGCAACATTATGTGTGCTAATTGTAATCGCCCTTTTTCCCTGTTATCCTTCCCTTCCCACCCATCTTCCGCAATCCCTTTCCCTTTGGTAACTTAGTCCATTCTTGGGTTCTGTGAGTCTGCTGCTGTTTTGTTCCTTCAGTTTTTGCTTTGTCCTTATACTCCACAGATGAGTGAAATCATTTGGCACTTGTCTTTCTCCACCTGGCTTATGTCACTGAGCATATCCTCCAGCTCCATCCATGTTGTTGTAAATGGTAGGATTTGTTTTCTTCTTACTGAATAATATTCCATTGTGTATATATACCACACCTTCTTTATCCATTCATCTACTGATGGACACTTAGGTTGCTTCCATTTCTTGGCTACTGTAAATAGTGCCACAAAAAACATAGGGGTGCATATGTCTTTTTCAAACTCGGCTGCTGCATTCTTAGGGTAAATTCCTAGGAGTGGAATTCCTGGGTCAAATGGTATTTGTATTTTGAGTTTTTTGAGGAACCTCCATACTGCTTTCCGCAATGGTTGAACTAGTTTACATTCCCACCAGCAGTGCAGGAGGGTTCCCCTTTCTCCACATCCTCACCAACATTTGTTGTTGTTTGTCTTTTGGATGGTGGCCATCCTGACTGGTGTGAGGTAATACCTCATTATGGTTTTAATTTGCATTTCTCTGATGACTAGTGATGTAGAGCATCTTTTCATGTGCCTGTTGGTCATCTGAATTTCTTCTCTGGAGAAGTGTCTGTTCAGCTCCTCTGCCCATTTTTTAATTGGATTATTTGCTTTTAGTTTGTTGAGGTGTATGTGCTCTTTATATAATTTGGATGTCAACCCCTATCGGATATGTCATTTATAAACATAGTCTCCCATACTGTAGGATGTCTTTTTGTTCTACTGATAGTATCCTTTGCTGTACAGAAGCTTTTTAGTTTAATATAGTCCCATTTGTTCATTTTTGCCTTTGTTTCCCTTGGCTGGGGAGACATGTTCATGAAGAAGTTGCTCATGTTTATGTCCAAGAGATTTTTACCTATATATTTTTCTAAGAGTTTTATGGTTTCATGACTTACATTCAGGTCTTTGATCCATTTTGAGTTTACTTTTGTGTATGGGGTTAGACAGTAATCCAGTTTCATTCTCTTACATGTAGCTGTCCAGTTTTGCCAACACCAGCTGTTGAAGAGGCTGTCATTTCCCCATTGTATATCCATGGCTCCTTTATCGTATATTAATTGACCATATATGCTTGGGTTTATATCCGGGCTCTCTAGTCTGTTCCACTGGTCTACAGGTCTGTTCTTGTGCCAGTACTAAATTGTCTTGATTACCATAGCTTTGTAGTAGAGCTTGAAGTCAGGGAGAGTAATTCCCCCTGCTATATTCTTCCTTCTCAGGATTGCTTTGGCTATTCGGGGTCTTTTGTGGTTCCGTATGATTTTTAGAATTATTTGCTCTAGTTCATTGAAGAATGCTGTAGGTATTTTGATAGGAATTGCATTGAATCTGTAAATTGCTTTAGGCAGGATGGCCATTTTGACAATATTAATTTTTCCTACCCAAGAGCATGGGATGAATTTCCATTTATTAGTGTCCTCTTTAATTTCTCTTAAGAGTGTCCTGGAGTTTCAGGGTATAGGTCTTTCACTTCCTTGGTTAGGTTTATTCCTAAGTATTTTATTCATTTGGATGTGATTGTGAATGGAATTGTTTTCCTGATTTCTCTTTCTGCTAGTTCATCGTTAGTGTATAGGAATGCCACAGATTTCTGCGTATTAATTTTGTATCCCACAACTTTGCTGAATTCAGATATTAGATCTAGTAGTTTTGAAGTGGATTCTTTAAGGTTTTTTATGTACAATATCATGTCATCTGCAAACAGGGACAGTTTGACTTCTTCCTTACCAATCTGGATGCCTTTTATTTCTTTGTGTTGTCTGATTGCCGTGGCTAGGACCTCTAGAACTATGTTGAATAGAAGTGGGGAGAGTGGGCATCCTTGCCTTGTTCCTGATCTTAAAGGAAAAGCTTTCAGCCTCTCACTGTTAAGTATAATATTGGCTGTGGGTTTGTCACATATGTTTATTATGTTGAGGTACTTGCCCTCTATACCCATTTTGTTGAGAGTTTTATCATGAATGGATGTCGAATTTTGTTGAATTCTTTTTCAGCATCTATGGAGATGATCATGTGGTTTTTGTCCTTTTTGTTGATGTAGTGGGTGATGTTGATGGATTTTCAGATGTTGTACCGTCCTTGCATTCCTGGAATAAATCCTACTTGATCATGATGGATGATCTTTTTTATTTATTTTTGAATTGGTTTCCTAATATTTTGTTGAGTATTTTTGCATCTATGTTCATCAGGGATATTGGTCTTTAATTTTCTTTTTTTGTGGTGTCTTTGCCTGGTTTTGGTATTAGATTGATGCTGACCTTGTAGAATGAGTTTGGAAGTATTCCCTCTTCTTCTACTCTTTGGAAAACTTAAAGAGGATGGATATTATGTCTTCACTAAATGTTTGATAAAATTCAGCTGTGAAGCCATCTGGTCCAGGCGTTTTGTTCTTCGGTAGGTTTTTTATTACTAATTCAATTTCTTTGCTGGTAATTGGTCTGTTCAGATTTTCTGTTTCTTTCTAAGTCAGCCTTGTATTTTTCTAGAAAGTTGTCTATTACTTCTAGTTATCCAGTTTGTTACCATATAATTTTTCACAGTATTCTCTCATAATTCTTTGTATTTCTGTGGTGTCTGTAGTGATTTTTCCTTTCTCATTTCTGATTCCGTTTATGTGTGTAGACTCTCTTTTTTTCTTGATAAGTCTCACTAGGGGTTTATCTATTTTGTTTATTTTCTCAAAGAACCAGCTTTTGCTTTCATTGATTCTTTCTATTGTTTTATTCTTCTCGATTTTATTTATTTCTGCTCTACTCTTTATTATGTCCCTCCTTCTACTGACTTAGGACCTCATTTGTTCTTCTTTTCCTAGTTTCATTAATTGCGAGTTTGGAGTGTTCATAGGGGATTGGTCTTCTTTCCTGAGGTAGGCCTGTATTGCAATATACTTTCCTCTTAGCACGGCCTTTGCTGCATCCCACAGATTTTGCGGTGTTGAATTATTGTTGTCATTTGTCTCCATATATTGCTTGATCTCTGTTTTTATTTGGTCATTTATCCATTGGTTATTTAGGAGCATGTTGTGAAGCTTCCATGTGTTTGTGGGATTTTTCATTTTCTTTGTATAATTTATTTCTAGTTTCATACCTTTGTGATCTGAGAAACTGGTTGGTACAGTTTCAATCTTTTTTAGTTTACCGAGGCTCTTTTTGTGTCCTAGTATATGATCTATTCTTGAAAATGTTCCATGTGTGCTTGAGAAGAATGTGTATTCTGCTGCTTTTGGGTGTAGGGTTCTGTAGATGTCTGTTAGGTCCATCTGTTCTAATGTGTTGTTCAGTGCCTCTATGTCCTTACTTATATTCTGTCTGTTCTCATTCAGTCTTAAAAACTGAATATCATTTCATTCTTTATTTTTGGACTTTTTTTTAAGTGGCCTTGAACTACAAAAGCTCTTAAGTTGCCAGAGAATTTCTCTAATATCTTGTTCAAGTTCATTGGATAGGTGTTTTATTCATTGTGTGTGTAAGAGAGAAAAAAAGGAATCTCTTCACCAAGATCTTAACTTATGTCAATTAATGAATAAAATAACAGACATCTTTAAGGTGAGAGAAAAGTTCCAGAGAAGAAAAGCCCTATCCCAGAGAAAAGATGAGATCAATTTGTCCTGAGAATGTGTTAAAGATAGGCTGATGTACTTGTGATGTATTTCTGGCCTGGATACCCACACCATGCCTGGACAAGTGTAGCCCTTGGAACAGGCATTCAAGAAAGCTGTTGTTCAACCTAATCAATGTCTCATTCAAAGAACATTGTTGATGAATCTTTGATCAGTAAAAGAAAATTTTGAATTAAAACCAGTATTAATATCACTGTGTGAGGAATTTATGAAGTAAAAACTAAATTTGGGGACTTTAACAATGAAGTTAATTTCTTTTATCAAGTGCCTCATGTTTAAAGAGTTTTCTGACCAGCCCTGCCAAAACTTATGCATGCCAGAAGAAATACCTAGGAGGACTACACAAAAATAACAGTGACTATCAATTCTATATTTACTAAGCATTTTGTTATCATCTAGTATATGCTAAGCACTGAGCTAGACACTGGTAAAATAATGGTGAATGAGACAAATTCAGCTCAGGCCCTCACTTAAGTCAGCTTAATTCATACACAGACAAGCCATAAACAGGGACAACCACAACAAGCCTCCACTTCACACTCACTAGGATGGCTATGAACAAAAGACAGACAATAACAAATGTTGACAAGGATGTGGAGAAATCGAAACACTCATGCTTTATTGATAGGAATGGACAGGTCTGGCAGATCCTCAAAAACCTAAACATAGAATTACCATATAGCACAGTTCCACTCCTCGATAAATGCCCGAAAGAATTAAAACATATGTCTGTGCAAAACTTGTCCAAGAATGTTCACAGCAGCACCATTTACAACAGCCAAAAGATGGATACAAACTAAATGTTCATCAACTGATGAACGGAGAACAGTGTGGCATATTCACATAATGGAGTAGTGTTCCAGTAAAGGAATGTATTCCATAAAAAGGAATAAAACACTGATACATGTTATAACATGGATGAACCTTGAAAACATTATGTTAACTGAAAGAAGCCAATACAAAAAAGGTCATATATTATATGATTTGATTCTGTTTTAATGAAATATTCAGAATAAGCAAATCCACAGAGATCAAAGTAAATTGGTCATTTCCAGGGGCTGGGGAGGTAGGGGAGGAAAAAGTGAATACAGCTTGACTGGTTTCTTTTTGGGGGTGATGACGACAATGCTTTGGAATTTAGATGGAGGTAGTGGTTACACAACATTGGGAATGTGGTAAATGCCACCGAATTGAACATTTTAAAGTGGTGAATTTTTTTATGTGTATTTTTCCTCAATTAAAAAATTAATTGAGCTGTACATATAAGATTATATACTTTAATTTTTGAGAAGTTTTGAAAAATCACTCAAGAGTTAAATTTTCCAGAAGTGTATTTTATTTCATTTGCAATCATTATGACTGCATATCTGTATATTTATACATGTGTAATGTTATTGCAAATTAACCAGGCTGGGTTCCATTGGGCATATGTGAAAAATTTGTCTTTTTAGGTCCTTGTTGCAAACACAGGAAGAGACATAAGGTCAACTTCCACTGTTTAATTGGTTTTATGAGATACATATTAACACTTAGCCTTGTAATTTTGATTGAGCTATATAATACTTAAGTACTTTTTGCAGTAGAAATGCTGTAACAAAAGCATACTGGCTTAACAGCTTTAAAAATTACTATCGCATCTTCAAATTAAACTGATACTGAACATTGACCTGACACTGGATGTATAAGAAAGTTTGCATAATTATATTTTTTCAGATAATAAAAGTAACACATGTTCAATGTAGAAAAATTGGAAAATAATAAGAAAAGATAAAACAGAAAAAAGAAAAATTGACTATCATATCACAACCTAGTGATAACTTCTATGTCATTTTGTTGTATTTCCTTTATCTTTGGTCACTGATGAATCTCCACACATATAGCAACATTTGGCATATAATTTTGGCATACGATAAATATTTGTTAAATATCTTAATGATTGGATCTTTGTTGAGAGAAAGTTAAACCAAGCAAATTTTACCATAAAATTTGTTAGAATATGGGTATCATTGTGCTGATTTTGTATTTTTTAATATTCAAGGTTGGAATACTGAGGAAGTACTACAGACAGATGCAAATCACAAAGAAGAGGTCGGGTACTCCACGCCAAGGAACAGCTTCTTTAAAACCATCCAATGAGAATCCACTTCAGAAGTGCTACTCTAAAACATTTCACTTCCTGAATATACTCAGCCACGTGTCACATATGAAGGCAATCTCCCTTGCTAATTTGGAAACTACACTAACTCTTCTAGCCTCTGGTATGTGATTTGGTTTGGAAAGACTCTTATTCTTCCCAAAGGCTTAGTTCTTCAAAAGTAATGGGTTACTCTTTTGATGGTGGGTAAGTTTTCCAGTGACTTGGTGGGGAATACTAATGAAAGACTGGTGGGAACTTATGCAGCAAGTAATTATGCAACAATGCATCTCTGGTCGGAAATGGGAATTATATATACTGGGTTGATAAACCAGGATAGCATATACTGCTTCAGTGTTCCAATAACAATGCTCTCAAACTTTAAAGTGCATACAAGTAACCTGGAAAGCTTGTTAAAATACAGATACTGGTTCAGATGGTCTGGGGGAAGCCTGGGATTGTGAAAGATTACCAAGCTTCCAGGTAATGTTGACCACACTTTGAGAAGTAAGGGCCCATTACAGAAAGTTGATGAATAGCCTGCCTGATCCCCACTATTAAAACCTCAGGGTATGGTGTAGTAGATGCAATGGGGGCATTAGGCTGCATCTCATATGGAGTTATCCCACTAACTGATCTAAATCATCTCTATCAACATTTGAAGTACTTTGCTACTCAGTAGACAGGGCTACCTTTAGTTTCTCTCTTTTTTAAAAAAATTGAGGTGAAATTGATCACATGTAATTAACATTTTTAAATGAACAACTCAGTGACATTTAGTACATTCACAATGTTGAAGGATCATCACCTCTACCTAGTTCTTAAACATTTCCCTTGCCCCAAAAGGAAATCCTGTGACCATTGAGCAGTCAGTCCCCCTTCCCTCCTCTCCCCAGCCCCTGGCAACCACCAATCTACTTTCTTTTTTTTTCTTTTCATTTTTTTATTAAGGTATTATTGATATACACTCTTATGAAGGTTTCACATGAAAAAACAATGTGGTTACTACATTTACCCGTATTATGAAGTCCCCATCCATACCCCAATGCACCACCAATCTACTTTCTGTCTGTATTTGTGGTTTCTATCTTTATGGATTTATCTGGATATTCCATATCCAGATGAAATCACTGATGGTGGTGGTGGTTGCTCAACATTGTGAGGGGACTAAATGCCACTGAATTGTGCGCTTTAAAATGGTTCAAATGAAGAATTTCATGTTATGTGAATTTTACCACAATAAAAAAAACATAGACATCTGCATAAAATGTACCAGTTGACTCAGTCTCTGGTGAGACCTTTCTTCCCGGGTTGCAAATGTTCACCTTCTTCCACCAATCACATCAGATATGGACCTCATCCTTATAACCTCATTTTACCTGTAATTAGCTTCTAAAGGCACTATCCCAAATACAGTCACATTGGGGGTTAGGACTTCAACTTGGAGGGGAGAGGGTACATTCAGTCCATAGCACATGTATGCATATTTTTGCATTTTCCAAGTTTCTACATACAGCATGCATTATTTGTATGATTTTTCATTAAAAGACAAAAAATGGAAGGAAAAGGGGGTCTCTTGGAGATATTTTGCAGGAAGATATTACAAAGGAGTTACTGATGATCAAGAACAATATTAAATTACTCGGTAAACTTAAGCCTAAGGGTCAGGGAGCACTTGGATGCCAGTTTGAAGGATAAGGTGGTGAGTTTCATTGGTTTTACCTTAAGTATGATTTCATCTCAGTGTCTGCAGGAGAAGCCAAGAGGACAACTGTAAAGACAAGCGTGGGGACACTCGATAGGTAAGGTTTTATCGGGATCTCCCCGAGGAGCTTAGACATACTGAAGTTGAAACCTTGCGTGACCACTCCAGCTGGAGTGATTTCCTCCTTGGAACTGATGGAGCAAGAGTCTTCAACACTCTTCCAGCACATCTGTGTTCATTTACTCATTCATTCCAAAATATTTTCTGAATGTCCTTTGTTCAGTATTACTCAGGGCGAGAAGGGAGTAGACCAAATTTGAGGAATGGGCAGGGAGTGGGGAGTATACGCAGATGAGGAGGAAGTGGAGGCTAATAACAAAAACTAGGAGTTTTTCCCCCACAGATTTTGGGATGCCTTCAAAATCTTCAAAATTAATAAAAGGAAACCTCATTTAAAGTGAGTCGGGGAGGCCAGCAGAGGGAGCTCTCACATGGTACCACTCCTGATCAATTGCAGACACCAACAGGAAGAGACATACCTTGCTTTCCCAACAGAAAAAAGCCTACACTTTACTACCCAGAGGGAAGAAGAAAGCCTTTCTCCTTACCCAGCAACAGCCAGCCAATGAGATACTGTCACAATTCAGCCAATGAAAAGCCACTACACTTCAAACTCCCAGTTTTCTCCAATGGACTTTTTGTTTATAACAGCCCCCCCCCACTCCACCCCCCTTTCCTCTGTAAAAGCCTTCCTCTCCTTTGCTCTCTGGACTTGCCTGTGATTTTGCCATAGCTTTCTGGTCCCAAATTGCAATTCTCTGTTATTCCTGAATAAACCCATTTTACTAGTAAAATAACTGACAGGTTTTTTTTAAAGGTTATTACATAGTTGATGCCTAATATCTCTTACACAAATGATAAATATTCCTGACTCACACCAAAAAACAAAAACCCTCAGTATAAATACTAAAACAGAAAAATACATTTGACAAACAGGTGCCAACCCAAGCCTTGGAGATATGACTGAATAGTTTGTTTTTCTCCCCCTGTTGATAATGAATCAATTTGGAAATGAAGATTTTCAACTAATCTCTTAACTCTCCTACAGCCTCTCTAGAGTAATAGAGAAAAAACGATAACCTTCTGGATTTGATTCTTCCTTTCCAAGTACAAATTACCCTGAGAATATAAATTACACAATTTACTTTTTTTTTTCTCAGTGCATTAAGGAGGAAATTAAGTTGGAAAACACCATGCCAATAATTTTCTACATGTAGATACTAGTGATTAAATAAGCATTGAGAGAGCATTGATGTTAAGGAAAAGAAGATAGCTTGAAGGTTTATATTTTTTGGCTCCATTATTCTCTTTCTGGGTATTTAACCTTAGACAATTACCATGAATATTCATGATTATTTATAAATATATTGTTAATTGTAGTATTGTTATAACAAAAAATAGAGAGCTACGTTAAGTGCACCGATAGGGAATTAAACAAATATGGATCATGCATAGGAAGGACACAGATGTAAATTATCTTAAGAAAATATATGACTTGGAATAATGTCCCTAATATATTTTTAATAGAAAATAATGTGTAAACTACAATACAAAATTTTAAGAAATGGATGTACATGCATAGAAAAAAGTCAGTTTCCTTATTCTTTAAAATGAGGATAATAATAGCATGCACCTCATGGAGTGGTTATAAGGATGAAATTTAATGAGAACACCTATGTTCTAATGCTTAGCATAGTGCCCAGCATATTTAAAGGACTCAGTAAATGTTAATTATTGCTATTGTAGCTGTCAAAGGATATACATCAAAATGCTACCAGTAGTTTTCTATAGTTAGTGGAATTGTGAGTTATTTATTAGTGGAATTGTGAGTTATTTAAATTTTCCTGTTTGCTTTTCCATACTTTCCACAATTAGTGTGTTTCATTTTGTAAGCAGGAAAAAAAAGGCAAAATAAAACATTAAAAGAAAAAACATTGACTTTTTCCAAGCAAGATAATTCTACTGAAGATAATTCTCACTCTCCTGCCAGAGTGAGTGATTTCATAGTGAATAAACATTTTGGTATTTTCAGAAAGGTATCCTAATCTTTGCTACCATCTCTTCTGATAAGAGTGAAGGTGCACAGCACAATCAGACAACTAAAAAATGCTTCCTATCAAGATAGCTCTCCCGGAAATTGCTGTTCTTAGAAATGAAGTAAGATTTGAATAGCAGTGCCTTAGAGGTTGGGCAAGAATTTTTAAAAGCCAGGGATTACAGTAGATCTGGAGGTTTTTGTTTTCTTATTAAGTACCACAAACTGAACAACTCCATGACTGATCACTCATTTACAACAGATAGATTTAGAGAAATAGATAAAATTTGGATTATGTTATTTACCTGATAACATATTATAGTACCCATTTGCCTAATTTAGAAACTACGCATTACTCAACCAGGCATTTGAAGTCATTTCTAAGATAATTTTCAGAGTGATTTCATCAGTGGCTTTTTTCTCAATCTAAATTTTGGAGTTTACAGCTTTCAGCTTTGGGATTTCGACTTCCCACCCAGAGATAAAAGTGTCAAGAGCAAATTCCAAGAACTCTGTTCTTTGGGTGTCACTACAATATATGTAATTGAAAAGAAAATTCAGGAAGCATTCAGGGAAGGATTAATCTATTTAGCAACCTTTAGATATGGTGGGAAATTCTTGGCCATGTGTTTGGTGGGGTTGATCCCACTTTCACTCAATGGATGGCTCCTATTCCCTGGCCACAATGACGGGTTCAGTGATAGACACATGACCTAAGTTGAAGCAATCATATTCAGTTCCTGGACATTTGTTTAAATTGTTTCCCATGGAACAAGAATAAGAAGCATGTAGCCTCAGAGACTTCAGTGGGAAAACTGGCTTGAAAATGGAGCTCAGGTAGAGAATGTGGAGCTGAGAAATAAATCATGCCCTGGTCCCAGTGTCAAAGCAGTAGATTAAACTTGGCCCAAAGGAGTCTTGCTAGATGAGCCTGTTTAATCAAGCCAATACCCTCCATTCTGTTCTCTGGCTCAAGCATATTTGAGTCAGTAATTCGCAACTAAAGGCTCCTGATACAGGAAGAAATAAGAGCTAAAATAGCCAAGGTTTTAATCATAATTAATTAAAAATACATGAGATTATGAGTAATTTAAAATCAAACGCAACTGTTTCAGGACATTGGTCATGTACATATTTCTTCAGTTGGCTCATTGAACAAGATGCTGTATCTCAAAGACCATGACCTTCATCTCTTAAGCCTATCCTTCTGCCATGTTCTAAACAACCTAGGATTTGCCCTACTTCACAAGAAAGTATTCTTTCAAGTGTCAAATGAAATAATTATTCAAATAAAAGAGGCCATTATAAATTGAGTTACTTTGAATTAGATCAGAATCAAGTCAGCTAAAACAAAAAATCTTTTAACTCAAGGTCAACATATTTCTGTTTTGGAAATCTTTCTAAAAGAATTCAAATGAAAAGGTTATTTTGGCAAAGACAGATGTTTGTTTGGCAATATTGTTCAAAATCATGATCTATACAAAATTACTACAAGTGCTGTGACCCTAGAAGGTACAAGGGTTTAGAATGAAGACAGACAAAAGATTGACATTTTAGGGAACAATTATGAGACATGTGTATATTCTTAAATGATTGCAAATGAACGTGATGGTAAAGAGAGAAAAATACTAAGCCTTTTATCTAGCATATTCTGAAATTGGAATTTTTCAAGACAGCTCTCCTTTTCTCAACCATCTGAATTATCTCCATTTCTGAATAAACCTGCTCTTATCTGAGTCAACTTAACATTTGTAATTCCACTTTGTCCAAATTGTCAGTAAATGTGAATGAGCATCAGCCTGTCTGCCCAGGGCTGTAAACTGTTAGAAGAGGCAAGGTTTAGCTAATTCTCTTTGTGAATCATTTAGCATGGCATAGCACCACACACAATTAGGGATTTAATAAGTGTTTATTATGGCCTTTGGAAAGAGGTGAGTCCCATTTATTGCCTTCTTGATCCTACCAGCACTTCTCAAGAGGCGGGGAAAGTTAACTTGATCTACATTTCATACATTGTTAGCCTGGAAGCATGTGCTGAATATGATAATTGGACTCTCAGGGATGACTATTGTGAACGTCTGTGTAGCATAAGAAATACATTTGGTCTTTGCCCTCAGTTCCCCAGCACAGAGTTCCTAAAACCTTTGGAACTTCCTGAGTGATAGGAATGTTTTTAGTTATTCATAAAGAGCTTCTTTTTACTACATCTGAGTTTATGCTAAGATGACTTAGGGTGGGGCACCCAGATAGCCTCTGGATGGGACTGGTCACCAGAAAGCCTGACTTATTAGAGTTGGAATTTTCAGCCATATCTACCAACCTCTGGGAAACGGGGTTTGGCTGGAGATTGAGCTATATAAAGATTCTTGAACAAGATTTGATGAGCTTTGGGGTTAGTGAACACGTCCATGTGCTGGGAAGTGGTGCACCAAGGTTCTGGCTGTGTGACAGCTCCTGTGCTTGGGACCTATCCTGACCTTGCCCTATGTATCTATTCATCTGGCTGTTCATCTCTGTCCTTTTTAATAAACTGGTAAATATAAATAAATGTTTCTCTGAGTTTTGTGAGCCATTCTTGCATATCATTAAACCTGAGAGGAGGTTGTGGGATCCCCCGTTTATAGCCAGTTGGTCAGAAGTACAAGTGATAACCTGGATTTGTGGTTGGCATCTGAGGTGGGGCTGTTCTTGTGGGTCTGAGCCTTTAACATGTGGGCATTGATTCTATCTCTAGGTAGACTGTATCAGAATTGAGTTAAATTTGTAGGACACCCAGTTGATATCCACTGATAACTGGAGAGTTGCTTGGTGGTATTAGAAAATACTCCCGTCTGAAATGTTATATTTTCACATTTGTGTAGCTATTTGATGTGAGATTATTATATATACTTGGAAAGTTGACTTGAAATAAATACAAATTTGATTCACTTTAGTATGAAATTTAAATTATGTGGAATCCAAAATGCTTTCAAAAATATGGGGAATTACAAAGCTTTATTTTTACTTTTACCAATGGTTACTGGGGATGGAATGCTTAACCCTTGGCTTTTAACTTAATGAAAAACTTTTCAATACCAGCAGAGGTGTAGAACCTGGTCAAGAACCCAAGAAGACAGGGCACTTCCTTTTTCTGCTCTGTTCGTTACTGACTTGGTACAATAATGTGTAGTCTTCCTGCATTTAACCTGAATACTTGATATTCAATAATAAATATACATCTGATATACCCCTGATATACAACAATAACAATTGCTGTTTAGGACTTAATGAACATCGCAAAAGCGCTTAATAATAAAAATGTGTTGGTTGTTTTGTTTTTTTTTAATCCATGAAAGCAGTCAGAGACTCTTGATATTGAAACCCTCTAAATTGTAAACAGGAAGTAAGGTTCTTGCTAAGTGTGTGGGGATTTAGTAGGAGTAAAAAGTAGATAGTTAGAGCAAGAGAATAAATAGCTGAAGCTAGCTATGGAACAAGAGGGAAATAGTATTTGAAGAAAATTTGTAAATACTGTCTCAGTTACTATTGTTTTTAAAGTGAGCAATGTTAACCCTCAAAATATCCAATAAATTAATGTAATCACTCGAGTTTTCAATACATTCTGTCAATATTTCATCATTCATTCATGCTTTTACTGAGTGCCTATGATGTGCTAGGATTTAAAATGTATAAAGAAAGTAAACATGGCCACTGCCCCCACAGAGCTTATGGTCTATGCAGACAAGTAAATGGGAGGGGTGTTCCATAGAGAGGAACGCAAGGGAGTAATGAAAATGTTCTACATCATGGTGATTTAAGTGATGATCACATACAGGTATTCAGTCAACAAAACGCTAGACTGGACACTTAACACTATGTAGTTTATTACATCTTAATTGCATATCAATTTTTAAAAAGCAGCAGCAAAAAATAAATCTGGTTACAATACAATGTGACAAATGCTGTGACAGAGTGTGTGCAGGATGTGATGTACACATATATCAGGGTACCTGACCCAGAGTTGGGGGGGTCGAAGAAAGGTTGCCTGAAAGACTGTGCAGAGCTGGTACCTAAAGGTTAATTAAAGATAACAAGATGAAGAAGCCAGTGAAGAGCTCCTTCCAATAGAGAAATTGCATGTGCAAAGGCCCAGAGGCAGGAAAAAGTGGGACCCATTTAGGGCATTGCAAGCAGTTCAGTATAATTAGAGCAGAAGCTGTGAGATGAAGTTGGTGGGAGACGAGTTCAAGGTATGAACAGGGCACAGAACAGGAAAAGCCCATTGCAGCTATTTTAACAAGTTTAAAGTTACCATGAAGCCATTGGGAAGCTACAAATGATTTTAAATCAGAAAAGAAAAGGTCAAACTTACAATACAGAAAGGTCATTTATCTTTAGAGTAGAAAATGGGTTGGAAGTGGGCAAGACTAACAGCATGGAGGCAGTTAGGAGGCAGCTGCAATAAAGTAAGAGAAGATGTGGCCTGGACATCAGTTGTGGCTGAGGCATTAAGTGGATGGAGTTGAGTGGAAAGCATGGACAGAATTGCCTGGTAAGGGACTCAAGGAGAAGTCAAAGTCAAGGATGACTCCCAGATCTCTGGTGTGGTGCCACATACCAAGACAGAGACCCAGGAAAGGGGTGGGAAGATGGGTAATGAGTGCACAGATCTGATTGACTGGTGAAGATGCCCATGGTCTGGGGCTCAGGAGAACGATAAGCAGATCAAATCATGGAATTCCTTAGAATGACTATGGTTTCTGGAGTAACAGGGCTGGGCAAGGCCATCATGGAGAATCTGTAGAGTGAGAAGTGAATAGACTCACAATACTTTTATGAACAAAAAAGCTTGAGGGTTGGCAGAGGAGACTGAGAAGAAAGAGCTCAGAGAGACAAAAGGGAAACCACAGGAGTGGGGGACAAAATAACCAAGAGAAGAGAGTCATAGTTCACATATGTTGACTTTCACATCCGCGGTTCTCAACCACATGATTTTGCTCCCAGGGGGACTTTTGGCAACGTCTGCAGGCACTTGTGATGGTCACAGGTTGGGAGCACTACTGGCATCTAGTTTTGAGAGGCCAAGGGTGCTGCTAACTATCCTATTATGAGCACAAAATTCTCCCCCACCCCACCAAAATGTTTGGTCCAAATGTTACCTGGTCCAAAATGTCAGTAGCACTGAAGCTGAGAAATCCTGGCTTAAATGTTCACATTTTTCCCTACTTAGTAAATGCTATGAGTAGAGTTAGTTCAGAACTGTATTTCCATGTATTATAATAGCCATCAATGTTTATTATGCTAGGTACTGTTTAAAACACTTTAAAAAATAAACTCATATAATTTGCTATTTACTAGTGTGTGAGGCACTGTTCTAAGCACATTAAGTATGTTTATTTATTTAATATTCACAGGCTTATGAAATGGATACTATTATTGTGCCTATTTTGCAGATGAGAAAACAGTTTATGTAACATGCCCAAGGGCACACACCTCGTAAGCAGGAGAGCTATAATTCAAATTTGAGCTTTCTGGTTTCAGACTCTGGACTCCTAACCACAGAACTGTATTGCCTCTCATCAGTACATAAGGTCTGTATCAACTTTAGTTCATCTCTTTTAATCAGTGATTGAGTGGTATATGAGCATTGACCCTATATATTTCCACATTTTGGGGTTTTCCAGTTATCTTTGACTTACTGGTACCTTTCTCTAGTTTAATTCCATTGTGGTCTGAGAACAGACATTGTATAATTTCTATTCTTTAAATTGTTAAGGTGTGTTTTATGGCCCAGAGTAACGTCTGTCTTGGTGAATGTTCCACGGAAGCTTGAGAAAAATGTGTGTTCTGCTGTTGTGGGATGAAGTAGTCTATAGATGTCAATTATATCCAGTTGATTGATGGTGTTGCTAAGCTTGACTATGTCCTTGCTGATTTTCTGCCTGCTGGATCTGTCCATTTCTAAGAGGCAGGTTTGAAGCCTCCAACTATGATAACAGATTCATCTCTTTCTCCTTGCAGTTCCAACAGTTTTTGCCGTGTGTAGTTTGGTGGTCTGTTGTTAGAAGCATACGTTATAATTTTTGTGTCTTCTAGGGGAATTGACCCCTTTATCATTGACCTTTCTGTATCCCTCCTAACTTTCCTTACTTTGAAGTCTGCTCTGTATGAATTAATAGAGCTACTCCTGCTTTCTTTTGATTAAAGTTATCATGATATATTTTCTCCATCTCTTTACTTTTAATCTATACGTGTCTTTATATTTAAAGTGGGTTGCTTGTAGATAACATACAGTTGGGCTTTTATTTTATTTTTTTTGATGCACTCTGACAATCTCTGTTTTTGATCTGGTGCATTTGGGTCATTGACATCCAAGTGATTATTGATATGGCTAGACAAATATTTACCATACCCTTTGCTGTTTTTTATTCCCTTTTTCTTTGTTCCTATTTGCCTTCCACTCTTTGTCAGCCTTTTTTTGGTTTTAACTGAGCATTTTATATGATTGTATTTTCTCTCCTTTCTTAGCATATCAGTTATACCTCTTTTTTAATTTTTTAGCAGTTACTCCAGAGTTTGCAGTTTACATTTACAACTAATTCAAGTCCACTTTCAAATAACACTATATCACAGATGGGTTGTATGAATGCCCTCTAATAACAAAATAACCCTAATTCTTCCTCCTGTCCCTTGTGTATCATTGCTGTCATTAATTTCACTTAAATGTAAGTATACATAAATATATATATCCTAAAATACATGAAGTATAATCAAATACATTATCAAAATATATTGTTGCTATTATTTTTATGAACTGTTGTTATTATATCAATTAAGAATAAGAAAAACCAAAGATTTTATTTTACCTTCATATTCCTTCTTTATGTGTTCTTCCTTTCTTTATGTAGACCTGAGTTTCTGACCTATATTATTTTCCTTCTCTCTAAAGAATTTAACATTTTTCTGTAAGGCAGCTCTACTGGCAAAAAATTCCCTCAACTTTTGTTATTCTGAGAAAGTCTTTATTTATTTCACTTTTGAAAGATAATTTCCTATGGTACAGAATCTAGATTGGTGGGTTTTTTTCTCTTAACACTTTAAATATTTCACTCATTCTCTTCTTGCTTGCATGGTTTATTAGAAGTTGGATGTGATTCTTATCTTTATTCCTCTACAAGTTAGGCTTCTTTCAGGATTGTTTAGCTTTGATTTTCTATAATTTTAAAATGATATGCAGAGGAGTCTTACTTGTTTCTTTGTGTTTTTTTGCATTTATCCTGCTTGATGTTCTCTGAGCTTCCTGTATTTGTGGTTTACTGTCTGACATTAATTTGGGAAATTCTCAGTCATCATTCTTTCAAATATTACTTCTGTTCCTTTCTCTGGTGTTCCATTGTGCATATGTCACACCTTTCATAGTTGTTCTTTACATTCTGTTGTTGTTTTTTTCAGTCTTTGTTCTCTTTGCTTTTTGAGTATTCTATCAATACAGCCTCAAGCTCAGTCTTTCCTCCACCATGTTCAGTCTACTAATAAGCCCATCAAAAGCATTCTTCGTTTCCATTGTTTTTCACTTCTAACATCTTTTGGTTTTCAGGATTTTCATCTCTCTGCTTACATTGCCCATCTATTCTTTCATGCTGTCTACTTTCTCCATGAGACCCCCCAACATATTAATCATAGTAGTTTTAAATTCCCAATCGGATGCCAACATCTCTGCCATATCTGGTTCTTATGCCTGTTTTGTGTCTTCCATTTGTGTTGTTTGCCTTTTGTATGCCTTGTAATTTTTCTGGATAGCCAGTCATGATGTACTAAGTAAAAGGAACTACTCTAAATAGGCCTTTAGTTGTATGGTGGTGAGGTGTGGGGAGAGGTGAAGTGTATAGTCCTATGCAGATCTCAGTCTTTTAGTGAACCTGTGCCTCTGGACTGTGAACTTCATAATGTTTCTTGTTTCCTTCCTCCACCTTAGGTGGGACAGAATGGTTAGACTGAGCTGCAGTTGGGTATTTCCCTTCCCCAGGTCAGTTGGGTCCTGATAATAAGCAAGGCAGCTAGTTAGGCTCTAGTTAACAGGTTTCCCCTGAGGGCAGGTCTTGTTATGAAATGAGTGCTCTGGCCTTTGTCAAAGTGGTTCCTTTTCCCCTCTCCCCCTGCTTGAAGTCTGACATTTTTCTTCAGTATTTACTACAGGAATCTGGTCAAGCTCCTTGAGGTAAATCTCACAATATCATAGGGGCCGCCCAATGACTGGGCCCCCTCATGTCTTTAACTCTCAGAATCATTGGTAGTTCAGGTTTCCTGCTCAGGCACTGGTTCCCTCCAGCCGTCTCCTCTCCTGCCTTTCTGCTCTGGAGAGTCTCAGTTCTTTGCATTCGCCTATCTGTCAAACTTGGGGGGCAGTGGTGCGCTCTGTATCCTCCTCTCTCATGGATCCAAGAAGAGCTGTTGATTGTTTCAGTCTGTTCAGGTTTTTTTCACGTAGGACAAGATTGCCACTTCCAAGCTGTTTACCTGCAGGACCAGAAACCTGAAGTTCTGTTTATATATTTTGAGAGCTATCATTAATGCATCTAGCTGACTCATTTATTTTATAACTTGAAGTTTGTATCTTTGACCCTTTTCACCCATTTCACTCCCTACCCCAATGACCAGTGTCCTCTTATTACAAGATATTGTACACCTAAAACTAATACAATGTTGTATGTCAATTATATCTCAATAAAACTAGAGGGAAAAAAAGAAAAAGAAAAGTAGACACAGAGAAGGCCATACGAAGGAGGCAGAAACTGGAGTGAAGCAGCTCAGCCAAGGAATGCCTGGAGCCATCAAAGGCTGGAAGAAGCAGGAATGGATTCTTTCCTAGAGCTTTTGGAGGAAGCACAGTCCTATCAACACCTTAACTTAGGACTCTTGGCCTCCAAAGCTTCAAGAGAATACATTTCTGTTGTTTTAAGCCACCAGATTTTTGGCTTTTTGATATGGCAACCCTTGAAAACCAATACGTCACTTCTGACATTTTTCCCTTACATGGCCATTTAAGGAGAGGAGTTACATCCCTCCTTTTGGTGCTTGGCACATAGTGGGTGCTTAACATATATCAAATTATATGAGATATCAATACCAGTGCAAAATTGTACTGACTCCCCATTTTAGTGGTAGGTGAATGGTTTCCTCCTTACTGTATAATATTTACAATATCCATAAAGAGGCTATATGTGAATGCAGATCTGAATGTAGAAGCATTAATTTGTTTTACAAGGTCTGTCTCTTTATTAGAAGAATAGCAATAGAGGTTGAGTATAGTACTGGGCTGGGGAACAGATGGCTTGGCAGCTGTTCTACTTCTCATCACTGCCTCCCTAAGCTTCAGGCAAGAGAGTTCATTTCTCAGTTTCCCAAGCCACAAAAAGAAAAACCTTATCCCCTTTCTGCCAACTAAGTGGGTTAGAGGGTGGAAAGACTGTAAAGTGCTCCAATTTACTTAAAGGAAATATAAAAGTTGGCCTCGCATTATTGTTTTACTCTGTTTAAAGTTCTGTTTCTGTTTCACTTTCAGTATCAGGATTCTTCTACCATTCAGCCAAGTGTGAGACATATGCTGCCAGTTAATTATCCCCATTTTACAGATGGGGAAACTTAAGGGAGAAGAGGAATATATGTTCAAGTTGGCAAAGTAATTCACCAGCAGAATTCCAAGAAGATTCTACAAGTCCAAAACAAATGATTCTGTGGAACCATCTGTTCTCCAGATGCAGAGACAGTTCTCTAAAGTGCAGTTAAGTATTGTTGAAACCATTTTTACTGGAGCAGAAGTCACTCAGACCGCCAGGATACAGATAAAACCTGGTTTATGCATAACAGTGAAGACATCCTGTCTTGCCAATGGGTTTCAGCCCTGGGCAAGTTCACTATGGATTCAGTGTGACCAAAGAAATGATGTTCTTGGGGCAAAAGGTTTTATTACCCGGCTTGTTCTCCCAGCTGTAGGTCAAGCACTAGCATCTCACCTCCGCCCAGAGCAACTGGGCTGAACTCTCTCTATAGTGCAATAATAGCTTATTGCCTATGGGTGTGGAAGCAGTAGCCTAGCAACAGGCCAGTTACATCATCAAGTGGTTTAAGTTCATTGAGGATCCTGGCTAGAGGAACTCCAACTTCCCCACAGATGTCTTTTCATTCTACCTGTGGGTAGATTTTATGACCTATCTTCAATTTAGGCATTTGCAAACTCAGGTGAAATAAGGTTAGAGAATCTCTTTGGTCTTTTAAGTCATGAAATTTAAGCAATGGCCACAAAGAAGATGGAGTAACTTAACTGGGTAAAATGGTATATTTGTGAAGGTGACCAAGGATAAACACAACGTAACAAAATCAGATTCAATTCTCAGATACTCTAATTTGGCTCATATCTAGGCAACCAGTCAGGCTCTAATCTAATGATACAACTTAACTCAGATGGGGGTAGGTGGGGAGTGGGTGGCAAGATGCAAGTGCTGGAAACAGAATGGCAGACTATAAAGAATTGTTAAAACTGGTGATATATGCATGGGAGTTCATTACACTATTTACTTCATATATGTTTTAACTTTTCCAAAATAAGAAATGGCTTAGGATAGCAAGTTGCTAACCAACTTTGCAAAAGGCTCACATGGTCTTCTTTGATTTATTATCTTTGAGAGGGTCCATTGCTAGAATAAAAATAACTAGCTTTCTACCCTATTGTCTTATGAGTACACATGATGTTGAAAGAGATAACTCAGGAACTTTAAAAAATTTAAATAATGAAACTTTTCTTCTTAAATTTGAGAGAAGTTTAGAAGTTGATATACAGAACATGGTGAGTTCAGTAAAATATTTTTTTGAGGGGTGAAAAGAAAACCCTCAGAGAACAGCTCATTACATCCTAAGCAAGTAGTTGAGCTGTAATAAATTATCTCACATGTCTTGATAATACTTTTGGACTCTGAAATACAAAGTATTAAGCTATTATGATTATGCTAGGACACAGATCACATTTTCCTGAACCACAATTGGTACAATTAATATACAATTTAAAAACTAAAAATACAAATACCATTTGACCCAGGAATCCCACTCCTTGGAATTTACCCAAAAAATACAACTTCTCAGATTCAAAAAGACATATGCACCCCTATATTTATTGCAGCACTTTTTACAATAGCCAAGATATGGAAGCAACCTAAGTGTCCATCAGTAGATGAATGGATAAAGAAGATGTGGTACATATACACAATGGAATACTATTCAGCCATAAGAAGGAAACAAATCCTGCCATTTGCAACAACATGGATGGAGCTGGAGGATATTATGCTCAGTGAAATAAGCCAGGCAGAGAAAGACAAGTGCCAAATGATTTCCCTCATTTGTGGAGTATAACAACAAAGCAAAACTGAAGGAACAAAATAGCAGCAGACTCAGAGACTCCAAGAAGGAACTAGTGGTTACCAAAGGGGAGGGGTGTGGGAGGGTGGGTGGGGAGGGTGGGAGAAAGGGATTGTGGGGTATTATGTTTAGTACACATGGTGTGGGGGGTCATGGGGAAAACAGTGTAGCACAGAGAAGGCAAACAGTGAATCTGTGTCAACTTACTACACTGATGGACAGTGGCTGAATTGGGGTATGAGTGGGGACTTGATAATATGGGTAAATGTAGTAACCACATTGTTTTTTCATGTGAAACGTTCATAAGAGTGTATATCAATAATACTTTAATAAAAAATAAATAAATAAATAAAATAGGAAAAAAAAACCCAGATGGCCAACAGGACAGGAAAAGATGCTCCACATCGCTAATCATCAGAGAAATGCAAATTAAAACCACAATGAGATATCACCTCACACCAGGTAGGATGGACACCATCCAAAAGACAAACAACAACAAATGCTGGCGAGGACGTGGAGAAGGGGGAACCCTCCTACACTGCTGGTGGGAATGCAAATTAGTTCAACCATTGTGGAAAGCAGTATGGAGGTTCCTCAAAAAACTCAAAATAGAAATACCATTTGACCTGGGAATTCCACTCCTAGGAATTTACCCTAAGAATGCAGGAGCCCAGTTTGAAATCAAGAGACATATGCACCCCTATGTTTATCACAGCACTATTTACAATAGCCAAGAAATGGAAGCAACCTAAGTGTCCATCAGTAGATGAATGGATAAAGAAGATGTGGTACATGTACACAGTGGAATATTATTCAGCCATAAGAAGGAAACAAATCCTATCATTTGCAACATGGATGGAGCTGGAGGGTATTATGCTCAGTGAAATAAGCCAGGCGGAGAAAGACAAGTGCCAAGTGATTTCACTCATCTGTCGAGTATAAGAACAAAGAAAAAACTGAAGGAACAAAACAGCAGCAGACTCACAGAACCCAAGAATGGACTAACAGTTACCAAAGGGAAAGAAAGAGACTAGGGAGGATGGGTGGGAAGGGAGGGATAAGGGGGAAAAAGGGGCATAACAATTAGCACACATAATGTGGGGGGTTGGGGGGGCATGGGGAACACAGTATAACACAGAGAAGACAAGTAGAGATTCTACAGCATCTTACTATGCTGATCGACAGTGACTCTAATGGGGTATGTGGTGGGGACTTGATAATGGGGACAGTCTAGTAACCATAATGTTGCTCATGTAATTGATCATTAATGATACCAAAATAAAAAAAGTACAGCAAAAAATATATGTATATATACAATTGAAAGATGTCATTATATAAAGTTTGAAAAAAAAATTTTGATCACATAATACATCTCTTATTGAAAAAGTATGATAATTAAGCAAAAAATGCCTCTCAAGCTTCAAGCCCAACTTCACCCGCAAGGACTTAGATTGTGAACTCATGTATACCCTATTTACACCTGTATGATATTTTTTCAGTGTCATCTTCGTTTCAGTCTTTCAGAAGAAAGATTTCACTCAAACATTTGTTGGGAGCTTGCTCTATGCTAGGCACAGAATAAGACAAGTCTTCCTCAAGAATTGCAGTTTTAAAGTGGTCTCTAATACTTAAATCTCTCCCTACCCTTGAGAGTTTTAATTGCCTTTCTCTGGCCACTGTCCATCTATATTAACTTTTTTTTCTAGTGAGTTGTTTCTCAATATCATTATTATCACTGCTATTATCACAGCTTTATTGAGATATAGTTCATATACAACTCACTCATTTAAATTGTACAATAGTTTTTAGTGTATTTACAGAGTTGTGCAACTACCACCACAATCAATTTTAGAACATTCTCATCACACCAAAAAGAAACTCTGTGCCCACTAGCAATCACTCTATTTCTCTCTAAACCCTTCAGCCCCTGGCAACTACTACTCTACTTCCTGTCTCTATAGATTTCCCTATTCAGACATTTTATATAAATGGAATCACACAATATATGACTTTTTGGATCTGGGTTCTCTCACCTAGCATATTGCTTTCAAGGTTCATCCACAATATAACACGTCTCAGTACTTCATTACTTTTTATGACTGAATAATGTTCCATCATATGGATAGACTATCTTTTGTTTATCCATTCATCTACTGATGGACATTTTGGTTGTTTTCCACTTTTTGGCTATTATGATTATGCTACCATGAATATTCATGTATAAGGTGTTTTTTTTTTTTGTGGACATATGTTACTTCTCTTGGGTTTATACCTAGGACTGGAATTGTTGGTTCATATGGTAACACTACGGTTAACTAAATGAGGAACTGCCAGACTGTTTTCCAAAGCAGCTGCACCATTTTACATTCCACCAGCAATGTATTAATGTTCCACTTTCTCCATATTCTCAATTCTTATTTTCTGTTTGTTTTATTAAGCCACTGTGGTGGGTGTGAAGAGGTATCTCATTGTGGTTCTGATTTGCAGTTCCCTGATGGCTGATGTTGAGCATCCTCTCACATGCTTACTTGTTAACTCTTGAGGTAGGCCTGCCAGCTCCTTTCTAACAAGGGAGAAATAAGGATTGTACCATTAGCAAGTTTTTATTGAGTTTCTTTATCCCTAGATTATTAGAAGAGTAAATTCGTTCTTTTCCAGTGAAGCTCAGCTGCTGCTCTGACATGGTGACTGAAAAGCTTTCCTTGCATTTTTTCAAAGAAAATCCACGACTATACTGGATAAGAAGTTAAGTTACACTATCTGAGCAGTGCCTGAAGCAAGAAAAATAGGTAAGCTAAAATAGAAGCTAAACGACAAGTATTTCAGCCTAAGGAAATGGTATAGCTTGGTTTATTCTGACATAGTACATATAAGCAAATCTATTAAAAAGGAGTAGAACAGTCTTAGGTCCTCATGTGAACTGACATGTCAAATATTTAAATGATGGTTAGTTAGCGGGGAGTGGAAGTGTAGGAAAACCGAGTGTCATCCAAATTAGGCTGAAGAAATCGATACTTTAACTTAAAACCTCGAAAGTCAACTCCAACGGCTCACCCGATTTCTCTTATTGTACTAGGACTTGGTTATTTTGAATGTCGCTCCTTAAAAGAGTAGCTGGAATTTGAGAACCGTTGGTCCTTCATCTGTTTTTAATAAAACCTTGTTTTTTAAAGCCCCGTGTTTGCGTGCGCACCAGCCGCTGCTCCCCCGACCCTCACGTGAGGAGATCGGAGGTCAACACCGAGTCTGAGACTTGAACGTCTAGGGAGGAAATCTAAGGCCCTGCTCTGACGGTTATAACAAAAGCCTTCAAATCAACCGGCGTTTTCAAATTGACTACGCCCCTTCCCGCCCTCATCGCCCGGGTAACTTGATCACCTCGTCCTACAGCAGATTCACTCCCGAACCGGTTCCTCAGAGAATGCAGCTCCTATTCCAGCGATCCAACCGGGACAACCACCCCAGAGGGCGCCCCTGCTGGCCGCCACGCCCAGGCCCGCCCCTCTCGGTTCCGAGCGAAACAGTCTCTCTTCGTAGACACGGCGGCGCCGGCGGAGTGTCAGCTTCGGATTGGCCGACTGGGCTGCCACTCTCTCCTCCGGGGACGCACGGTGGGCGTGGCCACGCCTCTGACGTCCGGACGCTTGTTCTCCTCCAGAGGTGCGGTAATCACCACCCAGAAGGAGCAAGGGCGGCTGTGCGCGGAGCTGCTATGTTGCTGAGCTCCCCGGCAGAGCCGACCGAGACGCGGCGGTTGCGGCCATGAAGGTGAGGGACCGGTGGGGCCGGGCACCCTCCTCGCCTCTCCTGTCTGGCCCAGGCGCGTGAAGTGCCTTCTTTTCGCCTCAGCGGTTACCCCGCCGGCACCTTGGAGAGCTCCGCTGAGGGGCGTCCCGGGCCGGCGTCCGGGGCCTTTATCAGCCTCGGGCAGAAGGCCTGGGCCCCCAGACACTTCCGACTCCTTCAGCAAGCCCCAGGAGCGGGGAGAGGCCGGAGCCCCCTGCACTCACGCCTGTGGGCCCCCTCTGCGCTGGGCTCTGTTCGGGTCCTTGGGGCCCTGAGCAGACCCTCTCGTGTCGCTTCAGCTCTCCTTGCCTTTGCCCACAGCGTGGCTTCTCCCGTCCCGAGTCCTTGAACTAACCCAAGTGTCGCGAACACCACGGACTGTCGCAAGGACGGGACCTGCAAGATAAGGGGACAAGAGTGGTGCAGGGAGTCGTGAGGCTGGGGCCGGCCAACAGTTTAGAAATGCCTGGGAGTTAGGCTCCCACCCTGAAGTTCTTTGGAGGCTTAGTTAACATTAGGGCCGTGACCTAGAGCGCTGGCAAACTAGGTGTCTCCATCGCCTCTAGGTACGCAGCAAGTAATTTGACAGCTTGAGTTCTTCAAAGTGGGTGTGAGAGCGTGGGAGCATCACTGAGTGAGAAGTTTAAGAAGAGGGAGAGGGGGGAGATCTGGCCTACTTTGGGAGTTGATTCTCTCAACTTGATCTCTGGGAGTTCTGAAGAGCAGTGTACAGCAATTCAGGTATTGAATCATTTGCTGAATTCAAGTGGAACGAGTCAGAAGGTGATTCTCTTTCAGACACTGACGATTTCATTAATTAAATGAAGGCTTGATGTGGGTGAGGAAAATAAGTGAACTGCTGTCTTAAAACTACATTCACAGAGCCTCAAAGGTTCAACCTTTGAGATTGACAGAGAGTATCAAGTGGCTAGAGAAACTCAGCAAATATTTTGTTGAACGTTCTGTGTGTTAGCTAAGTATGACTTGGAGAGTAGAAGTCACAGAAAATACAACCCCCCCTTTTAGGAGTTTGCCAATCAAAAGAGAAGAGACATTCAAAAATAACCACATTATAAGGCAGAATGTGTTGTAAGATATTAAAAAATGCAAAATTCTTAGCAAGAAAGGATATTTCTGGCTGCAGGAAGCAAGAAAGATTTTTGAAATAGGTGGCTTTTGAACTGTGTGTTAAAGTATGAGGATATGGTAAAAGCTTATTTTTAGCTTCCTAGTTTAGTTAGAAAATATTGCAAATCAGAATACCTACTGACATAACTAAAACTAGCTTTCTTTGCTGAAAACCATCTTGCTGTGTTAAGATTCAAAAGCAAAATAGGGATACATATATATATGTATGTATACAGAGGTGTGTGTATGTGTATCTCTATAGCCTCAAAGAATGTCAGTATCTTTATTAGTACTATTAAATTCTCAGCCCATCAAGGAACTAGATATAGAAGGAGAGAAGGGACAGGTCCAATGTTGAAATTTTTAATCAAGTTCATTAAGAAACAAGTTTTTTGAATTTCTGATATGAAATTTTAGAAATAAAATTTGGTAGCAGTTGAAAATGTAGAGAAGATATTTTATGAAGTAAAATGCAGACCTGTGTAGACATCAGTTTGTGCAAGATGACAGTTATGTAGATACTGCTTTTCATTTATGTTTTTATGGATTTGCAGAATTTAGGATTGGACTACTTAATTTCTTTAATTACTTTTATGTTTTATATTGGAATTGTTTAATTGTGGGGTATGCTCCTCTGTAGATTTCTGGGCAGTCAGTGATTCCTGATGTCATGAATTCTAACGTTAGTGAATGTTCTTCTAAGCAAGGACTTTCAATGGCATTAAAATTACTTTAAAAGCTAAGCAACTGGCTTAGAAAATCACATTTTCACTCAAACTCAGGAGCAGCTGATTTTAGTATATGTGTGAAATGGATACTTTTTTCCTTTAATTTGTTTAGAAACTGATGTTTTGAAATAGGTTTTACCTCTCTAAAGACTCAAGTAACTGTTTAACCTAAGAATAGCATCTAAGGGATGCTACTCTATAGGGTATATAAGGGATTTTAAAAATCCAGATTGGTATCCTGTATTAACTTGACTTAATCCTCCTTCCTGTTTTTCCATATTTACATTGATTGCTCTCATCTTTAATTGTTCATTCTTCCGAGTCAAAATGAGTTATTAAGGAGGCAATAATCTGTTGAATGTAATTTCCTTTCTTTTTTCCCTCTCTGAAAGGTGAGGAATAGTGTTAAAGACCAAATACACTGTTTTAAAAAAAGAAAACAAAACCTAAACAGGAGGAAGATAATATTTACAATCTCCAGCACATATTACTGTAAAAATCAATCGATTTGACCAAATGTCTTGACTAAAAAATGTTAGTTTTAAGATCAGCATCTGTTTTTGTAGCCTGCTTAATGTCCAGATGATATGAGAGAGAGAATTTAGAATGTAGAATTTCCTTCTTTGTGATATATGGTCTGATATTTGGTCATTAAGAAGACACAGTTGCCTGCATATCAATTGAAACACTTTCAATAGAAATCGTTTCACATTTTAAGGAACATGTGTTTCTCAAGTGGCTCTGCTGAGGGTAGATTTTTGCTAATTACCTGAACTGTTTCTTCTGCTTTGCTTTGCTTCTAGTTCTAAGTTCTGTAGGAAAGTTTAACCTAACTGAAATTTAAACTTACTCTTTTATGTCACTGGTGATTTCACCTTATTTAGCACAAGGACATTGGGTTTTAGCAAAATGAAGTTGTTTGGAATTTAAAACAAAGCCTGTGGTGAGTGAATTCTCTGAAGAAGCTCTCATTGGTAGAAGAACTGAATTCCTTCCTGGTCCTTGTAGCTTCTTACAACATCCAAGAAAATTAATGCTTTTGAATTTGAAACTTACAGGCTTATCTGTAAGATAACTCTGTAAATATTATCGTATTTAAATTTAGAGTTATGGCAAGTAACTCTTGGGAGGTGGCATTATTATTACTGCTATTTACCAAGTTTAATCAAAAGCAAATGATTTAGACTGATCATTTAGTTTTCTGCTATTTTCAAACCCATTAACTTTTTGTCTGTCATTTTATCATATGGGAACCACCTTAGTTTTTCTTATTCTTCATTCTAGTTTGCCTGGTTACTATTACATTTGGTGGAATCATTAAAGGGGATCACATCCTGATGTAGTTTAGTATTCAAAATATGTTAATTCTTTAAACTGAGCATTTTGGACATATCTTCCACCCACAGAGATTCTAAAAGCACATTAGATCACACACACAAATACAATCAATCAAAGACAACCGAACCTTGAGGCCATATGAAAACTCTGGCACTTTGCCAGAAAGAAGACTAGCTACTGCTCTTGAACACATTTTCTCTTGCTTTGTTGACTGAAATGATGATTCAGAATGGGCTTATAGTGTGTGAATCTGAGGGATCTGAGAGAGTGCTTTTAAAATTGGTGATATATTATTATGTGGAAATAAGTGGCTCAGAACTAGAGACTGTCAGTCCCACTCTCATGCAGATTGTTTAGGCTTGTGGATAGCACTCCCCTCCTTTATACTTCTACAGTGGGAAGGGAATTTCTAATAGGAGGGACACTGTGACTACTTCAGCTACCAGAGAAAGAAGAACTTGATGTTTGTAAAATTTTAGCAAAGTTGCTGAACACGGTTGGCTCAGTACTTTCTGGGACCTTCTCAGATCTGTCTTCCTATGGGGAATGAACAGTCTGGTCAACTAGATGGTAAGCTGCTGTTGGTCAGTTGTGCTGGTGACTGGGTGGCATACTATCAAGACCAGTGGCTGCAGAGCTAAAGTCATGTTCTCCAACTGGTGTTGTCAGTACAGAAGCAAACATTTAAATTTCTATTTGTCTCTCATTTCTTAATTAGTTCCAAATTGGGAGTGAAAAATGTGTTATCAGCCCCCTGAAATCTTGGTGCACTAATTGCTTTTATAGATGCTGTCACTTGAAAATTGGGATTGTTATATCAAGTAGTAACAGAAAATTTGAACAGATTTGGGAGGGGAAAGTTGGGTATAGGGCACCTCAAACATTATTAGGTGAATGTCAAGGTGAAGGTTGTTAGATCAGTATGCCTGTGCCCTGAGGAGACACATGGGAGAAATTTATGAAATTGGGACTTTAAGGGAAAGTGCAGGAAGACAAAAACATACTAAAGGGGAGGCACAGAAACGGAGCCCAAGCCTGGGAAGACCCGTCTTCTGGGTAGATTCTTCAACTTGGAGGTGAAGAAGGACAAAGATAGCTTGAACAATGGCTGTTTTTGATGGACTCAGAAATCTTTGTCTTTCTCCCATTATTGGATATTTCACAGAAGAAAACATGTAAAGGAATAACTTAGGAAGTAAAAAATTTGGGCCAAAAAGCAAAGAGCAAATAAAATGAAGGCACCAAATTCCAGCAAATGTTCCAGGCCAATATGTGGAAAGGAACTAATGAAAGAATCAGATTAAATTGTTAAAAACTCAGCTGAGCTTTTCTGAAAGGGTTAGGGGAACCTATAGAGTGAAAGGAAACCCTAGAGACTTGTCTCATGCCTGTGGCTTGAGGGGGTGGGGGGCGGGGATGTAGATAATCATGAGCACATGATTGAGGTCTTGGTCCTAGAACTCTAGAGGCACAGGCTTCAGGAGTAACTGTGGCCGCTTCAGGAATCCGCTGAGAGTGATTATTCAGCTGAAACCATGTAAGCAGGAAGAAGAAATCGCCTAGACTGAGCAGGTGTTAACCTTTAAATCTCAGCTGTTCATTTGAATCTCATGGGGAACTTTAAAAAAATTCGAATAGCCAGGCTGCACCCCAGACCAGGTAAGTCTGGGGTAGGGACCCAGGTATCAGTATTTTTTAAGGCTTCCCTGGTGAATCCCACCACTGTCTTACAGATTTTTTCACAGGCCTAGACAGTTGCTTAGCAAAAGACAGTGACAGCAGCCTTGGGACTAAAAGTACTTGCTCCAGAGTAGTTGGGGAGGTCAAATCGAACTAAAGAGTTCATCTTCATTTCAGCACTGGGTGCAGAAAGCATAGGGTTTAAAGGTGAAATAGAAATTAAGTTTTTAAAATAGCTGAATGGGAAAGAAAGGTACTTCAAATAAAACTAGTGACCAGCATACCACTGTTTCACATTTCTGAGCTTTCAAGAAGGTTAGAGTGTTGCAAATTTTACTGTCAGAATAATAGTACACATAGGTAGATTTGTTCTTCAGTATGATGCTAAGAGTAGTCTTTTAGTGGGAGATTATTCTCTTATTTGGAGGTTTTATCCAAATTTAAGTTCATAGATCTAATGAGGCTAACACCTAGATTTTTCAGTGTTTCCTCTTCTCCTCTGCTATGGTCTTTGGCTGAGTTGTACCAAATAACAGGTTATAGCAACATGTTTCCCTGTGACAACACTTTGGGAATTTGCTTCAGCTTTGTTTTTTAATTTTTATTTTTTAATGAGAAGCCTGAAAGAAGATAGAAGTATTCTTATTATTATTTTCCCTTCTGGGGAATGAAGAAGAAATTCTCTTTATAGAAAGATGAGGAATGGAACAAAATTGTTACCTTCCAATATTGATGTCTACACAGAGATTCTACCTGTTTTCCCAAAATAAATCCTGTGTTCCCTTCACCAGAGTTGTGAATACTTGCAGCTGGGAATTTTAATGATCATACTCATTAACATTTTTTGAAAATTTGTATCCTTCCCTTACTCTCACTGTAAGATTGATTTCTAGTAGAAATAACAAAATGTGTGACAGTGCTCTTTTTTTTTAAGTTTTTGATATCATTAATCTACAATTACATGTGCAATATTATGGTTATTAAACTACCCCCTTCATCAGGTCCCCCCCACCAACCCCATTACAGTCAATGTCCATCAGCATAGTGAGATGCTATAGAGTCACTACTTGTCTTCTCTGAGTTGTACAGCCCTCCCCATGCCCCCGTAACATTACATCTGCTAATTGTAATGCCCCTTTGTCCCCCTTGTCCCTCCCTTCCCACCCATCTTCCCCAGTCCCTTTCCCTTTGGTAACTACTAGTCCATTCTTGGGTTCTGTGAGTCTGCTGCTGTTTTGTTCCTTCAGTTTTTTTCTTAGTTCTTATACTCCACATATGAGTGAAATCATTTGGTACTTGTCTTTTTCGGCTTGGCTTATTTCACTGAGCATAATACCCTCTAGCTCCATCCATGTTGTTGCAAATGGTAGGATTTGTTTTCTTCTTATGGCTGAATAATATTCCATTGTGTATATGTACCACATCTTCTTTATCCATTCATCTACTGATGGACACTTAGGTTGCTTCCATTTCTTGGCTATTGTAAATAGTGCTGCGATAAACATAGGGGTGCATCTGTCTTTTTCAAATTGGGCTGCTGCATTCTTAGGGTAAATTCCTAGGAGTGGGATTCCTGGGTCAAATGGTATTTCTATTTTGAATTTTTTGAGGAACCTCCATACTGCTTTCCACAATGGTTGAACTAATTTGCATTCCCACCAGCAGTGTAGGAGGGTTCCCTTTTTTCCACATCCTCGCCAACATTTGTTGTTGTTTGTGTTGACAGTGCTCTTTTAAAAGGGAGTATCATTTGAAATTTTTGGCCTGCTAGGTCATAATCTTTTTTACCTTTATTACTCTTTCTCAACAAGACACAATTTGAGCTTTCTAAGTTAAGCATGCAAAATGTAAATAATATTACAGTGCTTTTAAAGAGGTAATATGCAGAAACCTTTTACACATTATTTACTTATCAGTCATGATGGAACTAGATGCTGTGGAAGAAAGAAGTCCTGTCCACAAGGAACTGGCAAGACATACCAGAAATCAGAAGGAGGAGCGAAGCTAACACAGCTGTTTAATTGTTTAGTAGCTAAGTCAGCAGGAAGCTGAACTTTTCAAAAACTTTTCTTTCAACTCCTGAAGTGAAGAAAAGTTTATGCTGATGGTACTTTCTGTGTTTGATTTGAGGTATTCCCTCCAAAAAACGTTATGTGTAAACTGAATCTTTTAAAACAACATTTTCAGTTGTTTTAAGAGCTCACTGTTTAAAGCACTGTGGATGAACCCTTTGCTAAAAGAACACTCGTTTTAAATGAACCGTTAGTAAATCTGGATTTTCATGCTTCTATGCTTAAAGAAACCATAGCTGTATTCAGTTCTCTAGGTTCAGGGTGGGTGGGTTGGGGGGTGGGACTTCCTACTCTCAGGAGGCAATATAAACCCCCAGACAATACAGCCCTCATGGCATCCTCTCTTGGAACCCCTTTTGAGTAGCAGGAGCCCTTACCTTTTTGATCCTTACTAAAATAACTTTACTGATTGCTCAAAAAAAAAAAAAAAAAAAAAAAAAAAGAAACCATGGCTGTATGTAGAATCTGAGGTATATATTTAAAGGTATGAACTATTAACTATAATTTAAATTGGCTTCTAAACACATCATTATTTCTTGAGGATTACAGCATGTGAAGCCGTATAATACTTAAGTCAGTGACCCAGATACTCAAAAATGTTTGAACATTGTATTGTGGTTTTTTATTGCTTTACCCTCTTCTTTCCCTGTATTTAATATAGCATATTACTTGTGGGTAGTAGCAAGAAGAGCATGATCTTTTACAGCATGAAGTCTTTTAAGGTTGTTAAAAAAAAATTTTTTTTAAAAGCATGTTGGACAAACAGCAAGTGTTTGGCAGACTTAGACAAAGTAAATGAACTATGCAGTTGTCATGTGTTACTATGTAATAAGACCTCACCTACCCGGACTTCCATTACCTACCATGTTATCTAGAGTCTGGCATTTGCTTAAGAATCAGGACAGGGGGCAAAAGCCCACTGGTTCCAAACACTGTAGCTTTTATACTTTAATCATGGGTAAATGCTTTGAGCCCTCACTGAAAAAATATTTTTATATATACTTCTAACAAGCTTGGTTATCAGGTTTCTGAGTATGCAATAAAAAAGGACAGGTATTCGTGAGATTCAAGATGGCAGCATGAGAAGTGAGACAGAGAACTTCTCCCAAAACCACATATACTATGAAAATATAGCTAATACAACTAATCCTAAAAGAGCAACAGGAAAGAAGGCTACACCAGACTGCATACACCTGGAGAACAGAGCAGACCTCATCAAACAGGAAAACATACCAAAGCCTTAATCCCACGGGACCCAAGCCCTTCCCCGACTGCAGCTCACTGACGGGAGGAAGAGAAACGGAGGGGAGAGGGAGTGGAAGCCTAGGACTGCTGAACACCCAGCCCTGGAGATCTGCTTTGGAGCACGAACCTACATTGCATGGTGCACTGGAAATTAGTGGGGTTGGAAAACTAAGCAGGTGGAATACTTGAGAGACTGAGATTCCAGCTGTTTCTGGAGGACAGGGATCCACAACTAGCCTCTCTAGGAAAAAGGAAAGGTAGCGGTCTGAGAGGTTTCCTAACAGGCAGAAGGCTGCTGAAGGGACGGGGATTGCATGGAGCTTGCTGCACAGGAGAAGGGATAGGTGGACAAGGTTGCATGGGCTCACTCTACCCAGCACGTTGGGAACTTTGAGGAGCTTCAGGTGCTCCACCGTGCCGGCTGGCTACTCAGCTCCAAGGCACACCACTGTAATACGCAGCCTGCTGTGCCTTCCTCCTGGCCTGCCAGCAACGGCTCGCAAATCGGCAGTCACTGCACTGGCGTCAGGTCAGCCAGAGGGAGGCCCTGCCTATGACAGCTACAGACACAAAGCACAGAGGCTTATACTTGTGTGCTCGGCCCACTGGCTGTGACACTGGAGACAGACACAGCAGCTGGGAAGCAGGAAAGAGCTCTTTCCTCTCCCCAGGCACCAGTGCCACTCCCCTGTGACCCCCAACCTCACTCCAGAGGCTGAGAAGCACCAGAGACTAGTTTCTGGGCACTAGAGGGCACCACATAGAAATATGAAATGTTAAAGGAACCTGGTTGAAACCAGAATCTCACAAACCCCAGAAAAAGGACCAAATGAAACTGAACTCACCAATCTTCCTGAAAGAGAGTTCAAAATAAAAATCATAAACACACTCATGGAGGTACAGAAAAATACTCAAGAACTCAGGAACAAATTTAAGATGGAGATTCAATCATTAAGAAATTCCATATCTGAAATGAAACATACAATGGAGGATTTAAAAGCAGATTAGATGTAGTAGAAGAGACGGTAAATGGAACACAAATTAGAAAAGAATTCAAAGAAGCTGAGGAACAGAGAGAAAAAAGGATCTCTAAGAATGAAAGAATATAGAGAGAACTGTGTGACCAATCCAAATGGAACAATATTCGCATTATAGGGGTACCAGAAGAAGAGAGAGAAAAAGGGATAGAAAATGTCATTGAGGAGGTAATTTCTGAAAACTTCACCAATCTAGGGAAGGAGATAGTCTCTCAGGCCATTGAGGTGCACAGATTTCCCAACACAAGGGACGCAAGGAAGAAAACACCAAGACATATAATAATTAAAACGGCAAAGATCAAGCAAGGATAAAGACAGACTTTTAAAAGCACCTAGAGAGAGAAAAAAGATCACATACAAAGGGAAACCCATCAGGCTGCTATCAGATTTCTCAACAGAAACCTTACAGGCCAAAAGGGAGTGGCATGCTATATTTAATGCAATGAAACAGAAGGGCCTCAAACCAAGAACACTCTACCTGGCAAGGTTATCATTTAAATTTAAAGGAGGGATTAAACAATTTTCAGATAAGCAAAAGCTGAGAGAATTTACCACCTCCACACTGCATTTTGGAAGGACTGCTATAGATGGAAGTATTCCTAAGGCTAAATAACTGTCACTAGGGGAAATAAAACCACAGCAAAGTAGAACAATTAATTACTAAGTAGATGCAAAATCAAATCAACTACCCCCAAAGTCAATCAAGGGATAGACAAAGAGTGCAGAATATGATACCTAATATATAAAGAATGGAGGAGGAAGAAAAAGGAAAAAAAAAGAACCTTTAAGTTGTGTTTGTAATAGCATACTAAGTGAGTTAAACTGTTAGATAGCAAGGGAATTACCGTTGAACCTTTGGTAACCATGACTCTAAAGCCTGCAGTCGCAATAAGTACATACCTATCAATAATCACCCTAAATGTAAATGGTCTGGATGCACCAATCAAAAGACATAGTCACTGAATAGATAAAAAACAAGACCCAACTATATGCTGCCTACAAGAGACTGACTTCAAACCCAAAGACATACACAGACTAAAAGTGAAGGGATGGAAAATATATTTCATGCAACTAATAGGAAGAAAAAAGCAGGAGTTGCAGTACTTGTGTCAGACAAAATAGATTTCAAAACAAAGAAAGTAACAAGAGGCAAAGAAGGACATTACATAATGATAAAGGGATCAGTCCAACAAGAGGAAATAACTATTATAAATACCTATGCACCCAGCACAGGATCACCTACATGAGTGAAACAAATACTAACAGAATTAAAGGGGGAAATAGAATGCAATGCATTCATTTTAGGAGACTTCAACACACCACTCACTACAAAGGACAGATCAATCAGACAGAAAATAAGGAGACAGAGGCACTGAACAACGTATTAGAACAGACGGACATAACAGATATCTACAGAACACTCCATCCAAAAGCAACAGGAAACACATTCTTCTCAAGTGCATATGGAACATTTTCAAGAATAGATCATATACTAGGCCACAAAAGACCCTCAGTAAATTTTAAAAGATTGAAATTGTACCAGTCAGCATCTCATATCACAAAGGCATGAAACTAGAAATAAATTACACAAAGAAAGCGAAAAGCCTACAAACACATGGAGGCTTAATAACATGCTCCTAAATATTCACTGGGTCAATGAACAAATAAAAACAGAGATAAGCAATAAGGGAGACAAATGACAACAATAATTGAAAAACAAAATCTGTGGGATGCAGCGAAGGCCGTGCTAAGAGGTAAATATATTGCAATGCAAGCCTACCTCAGGAAAGAAGAACAATCCCATATGAACACTCTAAACTCACAAACAAAACTAGAAAAAGAGGAACAAATGAGGACCAAAGTCAGTAGAAGGATGGACATAATAATGATTACAGCAGAAATAAATAAAATTGAGAAGAATAAAACAATATAAAGAATCAATGAAAGCAGCAGCTGGTTCTTCAAGAAAATAAACCTAGGAATAAACCTAACCAAGAAAGAGAAAGACCTAGACCTATTCTCTGAAAACTATAAGACTCTCAAGAGAAATTAAAGAAGATACCAATAAATGGAAATACATCCTGTGCTCATGGATAGGAAGAATTAATATTGTCAAAATGGCCATCGTGTCTAAAGCAATCTACACGTTCAGTGCAATTCCTATCAAAATACCAACAGCATTCTTCAATGAACTAGAGCAAATAATTCTAAAATTCATATGGAACTACAAAAGACCCTGAATAGCGAAAGCAATGCTGAGAAGGAAGAATAAAGCGGGGAGGATTATGCTCCCTGACTTCAAGCTCTTACTACAAAGCCACAGTAATCAAGACAGTTTGGTACTGGCACAAGAACAGACCCATAAACCAATGTAACAGACAAGAGAGCCAAGATATAAACCCAAGCATATATGGTCAATTAATATACAATAAAAAAGCCATGGACATACAATGGGGAAATGACGGCCCTGTCAACAGCTGGTGTTGGCAAAACTTGACAGCTACATGCAAGAGAATGAAACTGGATTATTGTTTAACCCCAAAAACAAAAGTAAACTTGAAATGAATCAAAGACCTGAATGTAAATCATGAAACCATAAAACTCTTAGAAGACAACAGAGGCAAAAATCTGAATATAAGCATGAGCAACTTCTTCCTGAACGCCTCTCTTCGAACAAGGGAAACAAAAGAAAAAATTAACTCATGGGACTACATCTAACTAAAAAGCTTCTGTACGGCAAAGGAAACCATCAACAGAACAAAAAGACATCCTACAGTATGGGAGAATATATTTGTAAATGACATATCCGACAAGGGGTTAACACCCAAAATATATAAAGAACTGACACGCCTCAACACCCAAAAAGCAAATAACCCTATTAAAAAATGGGCAGAGGATATGAAGAGAGAGTTCCCCAAGGAAGAAATTCAGATGGACAACAGACACATGAAAAGATGCTCCACATCACTAATCATCAGAGAAATGCAAATTAAAACCACAATGAGCTATCACTCCCACCAGTAAGGATGACGAGCATCGAAAAGACTAAGAACAACAAATGCTGGTAACGATGTGGAGAAAGGGGAACCTCCTACACTGCTGGTGGGAATGTAAGTTAGTTCAGCCATTGTGGAGAGCAAAATGGAGGTTCCTCAAAAAACTCAAAATAGAAATACCATTTGACCCAGGAATTCGACTCCTAGGAATTTACCCTAAGAATGCAGTTTCCCAGTTTCAAAAAGACATATGCACCCCTATGTTTATCGCAGCACTATTTATAATAGCCAAGAAATGGAAGCAACCTAAGTGTCCATCAGTAGATGAATGTATAAAGATGTGGTACATATACACAATGGAGTATTATTCATCTATAAGAAGAAAACAAATCCTACCATTTGCAACAGCATGAGTGGAGCTAGAGGCTATTATGCTCAGTGAAATAAGCCAGGAGGAGAAAGACAGGTACCAAATGATTTCACTCATCTGTGGAGCATAAGAACGTAGCAAAAACTGAAGGAACAAAACAGCAGCAGACTCACAGAACCCAAGAATGGACTAACAGTTGCCAAAGGGAAAGGGACTGGGGGTGGGTGGGAAGGGAGGGATAAGGGGCATTACGATTAGCACACATAATGTAGGGGGGGCCACAGGGAAGGCACTATAGCATAGAGAAGACAAGTAGTGATTCTATAGCATCTTACTACGCTGATGGTCAGGACTGTAGTGGGGTATGTGGTGGGGACTTGATAATGGGAATCTAGTAACCAGTGTTGCTCATGTAATTGTATATCAATGATAACAAAATAAAAAAATTTACTGTAAAAAGAAAAAAAAAAGGACAGGTACTTGAGGTGTGGGTGTTTTGAAAGTAGTGGTGTCTTACAGAAAGGGAAGAGAGAATGCATGAAAGGCAATATATTAGTTTCAGGGCATTTAGTGCAGTGGAAAATAGCCCTGCACCATGGGGGAGTTCATTATTGTTATCCTACCATGAAAAGTTCTGGTTATTATTTTCAGTTTGAAAAGGCAGGGTAACTGACTTTTAAAACAATCTTAACATTAAATTAATATATTATTTATAAAGAACTTGGTAAAAAAACTCAAGAAAATTAAATTGAGTTACATGAAACACCTAGATAATGCTTCAGTTGGCATTTAGTATTTTCCCAGTCATTAAAAAAATTTTTTTGAATATATGTAATAGTTTATTACACCCAGCTATAAATGATATAACAGAAATGTAAAAATTAAATAGTTTGAATTTATATTCTTCCTGCTAAATTGTAACTGGGAGAATCTAGCTCATATAGACCTGTGCTGTCTAGTACAGTAAACATCAGTCTAAGGTTGCCAGATACACTACAGCACGCTCAGTTAAATGTGAACTTCAGATAAATATCAATTATTTTAGTGTAAGCATATTCCAAATATTGCACCGCATGTACTCTATCCAGTCTTTTTCTCTGCATGTGCCTATGTATCTCCGGGTGTGTGTATGGTGGTGGTTTCTTTTTTTTTCTTGCTATTATTAATTTACAATTACATGAGCAACATTATGGTTACTAGACTCCCCCTATTATCTTGTCCCCACCATATACCCCATTGCAGTCACTGTCCATCAGCATAGAAGAACGTTATAGAATCACTAATTGCCTTCTGTTTTATACTGCCTTTCCCGTATCACCCCACCCCACCCCCACCCCCGCTACATTATGTGTGCTAATTGTAATAGCCCTTTTTCCCCCTTATCCCTCCCTTCCCACCCATCTTCTCCAGTCCCTTTCCCTTTGGTAACTGTTAGTCCATTCTTGGGTTCTGTGAGTCTGCTGCTGTTGTGTTCCTTCAGTTTTTTCTTTGTTCTTATACTCCACAGATGAGTGAAATCATTTGGTACTTGTCTTTCTCCGCCTGCCTTATTTCACTGAGCATAATTACCTTCTACCTCCATCCATGTTGTTGCAAATGGTAGGATTTGTTTTCTTCTTATGGCTGAATAATATTCCATTGTGTTTATGTAACACATCTTCTTTATCCATTCATCTACTGATGGACTCTTAGGTTGCTTCCATTTCTTGGCTATTGTAAATAGTGCTGCGATAAACATAGGGGTGCATATATCTTTTTGAAACTGGGCTGCTGCATTCTTAGGGTAAATTCCTAGGAGTGGAATTCTTGGGTCAAATGGTATTTCTATTTTGAGTTTTTTTGAGGAACCTCCATACTGCTTTCCACAATGGTTGTACTAATTTACATTCCCACCACCAGTGTAGGAGGGTTCCCCTTTCCCCACATCCTCACCAACATTTGTTGTTGTTTGTCTTTTGGATGGTGACCATCTTAACTGGTGTGAGGTGATATCTCATTGTAGTTTTAATTTGCATTTCTCTGATGATTAGGGATGTAGAGCATCTTTTCATGTGCCTGTTGGCCATCTGAATTTCTTCTTTGGAGAAGTGTCTGTTCAGGTCCTCTGCCCATTTTTTAATTGGCTTATTTGCTTTTAGTTTGTTGTGGAGCGTGAGCTCTTTATATAATTTGGATGTCAACCCCTTGTCGGACATGTCATTTATGAATATATTCTCCCATACTGTAGGAAGTCTTTTTGTTCTGCTGGTGTCCTTTGCTGTACAGAAGCTTTTTAGTTTGATACACTTCCCATTCCTTCATTTTTGCTTTTGTTTCGTTGCTCGGGGAAACATGTTCATGAAGAAGTTGCTCATGTTTATATCCAAGAGATTTTTGCCTATTTTTTTCTAAGAGTTTTATGGTTTCATGACTTATATTCAGGTCTTTGATCCATTCTGAGTTTACTTTTGTGTATGGGGTTAGACAGTAATCCAGTTTTATTGTCTTGCATGTAGGTGTCCAGTTTGCCAACATCAGCTGTCCAAGAGGCTGTCATTTCCCCATTGTATATCCATGACTCCTTTATCGTATATTAATTGACCATATATCCTTGGGTTTATATCTGGGCTCTCTAGTCTGTTCCACTGGTCTATGTTCTTTTGCCAGTACCAAATTGTCTTGAGTACTGTAGCTTTGTAGTAGAGCTTGAAGTCAGGGAGCGTAATCCCCCCTGTGTTATTCTTCCTTCTCAGTATTGCTTTTGCTATTCAGGGTCTTTTGTGGTTCCATATGAATTTTAGAACTATTTGCTCTAGTTCATTGAAGAATGCTGTAGGTAATTTGATAGGGATTGCAATGAATCTGTAGATTGCTTTAGGCAGGATGGCCATGTTGACAATATTAATTCTTCCTAGCCAAGAGAATGGGATGAATTTCTATTTAGTAGTGGCCTCTTTAATTTCTCTTAAGAGTGTCTTAGAGTTTTCAGGGTATAGGTCTTTCACATCCTGGGTTAGGTTTATTCCTAGGTATTTTATTCTTTTTGATGCAATTGTGAATGGAATTGTTTTCCTGATTTCTCTTTCTGCTAGTTCATCGTTAGTGTATAGGAATGCAACAGATTTCTGTGTATTAATTTTGTTTCTCACAATTTTGCTTAATTCAGATACTAGATCTAGTAGTTTTGGAGTGGATTCTTTAGGGTTTTTTATGTACAATATCATGTCATCTGCAAACAGGGACAGTTTAACTTCTTCCTTACCAATCTGGATGCCTTTTATTTCTTTGTGTTGTCTGATTGCCATGGCTAGGACCTCCAGAACTATGTTGAAAAAAGTGGGAAGAGTGGGCATCCCTGTCTTGTTCCCAATCTTAAAGGAAGAGCTTTCAGCTTCTTGCTGTTAAGTATAATGTTGGCTGTGGGTTTATCATATACGGGCTTTATTATGTTGTGGTACTTGCCCTTTATATCCGTTTTGTTGAGAGTTTTTACACTGAATGGATGTTGAATTTTGTCAAATGCTTTTTCAGCATCTATGGAGATGATCATGTGGTTTTTGTCCTTCTTTTTGTTTATGTGGTGGATGATCTTGATGGATTTTCAAATGTTGTACCATCCTTGCATCCCTGGGATGAATCCTATGTGATCATGATGGATGATCTTTTGATGTATTTTCGAATTCGGTTTGCTAATATTTTGTTGAGTATTTTTGCGTCTATTTTCATCAGGGATATTGGTCTGTAATTTCCTTTTTTTGTGGTGTCTTTGCCTGGTTTTCGTATAGAGTGATGTTGCCTCGTAGAATGAGTTTGGGAGTATTCCCTCTTCTACTTTTTGGAAAACTTTAAGGAGGATGGGTATTAGGTCTTCACTACATGTTAGATAAAATTCAGCAGTGAAACCATCCCGTCCAGGGGTTTTGTTTTTAGGTAGTTTTTTTATTACGAATTCAATTTCTTTGCTGGTAATTGTTCTATTCAGATTTTCTGTTTCTTCCTGGGTCAGCCTCGGAAGGTTGTATTTTTCTAGAAAGTTGTCCATTTCTTCTAGGTTATCCAGTTTGTTACCATATAATTTTTCACAGTATTCTCTCATAATTCTTTGTATTTCTGTGGTATCCGTAGTGACTTTCCCGTTCTCATTTCTGATTCTGTTTATGTGTGTAGACTCTCTTTTTTTCTTGATAACTCTGGCTAGGGCTTTATCTAGTTTGTTTATTTTCTCAAAGAACCAGCTCCTGCTTTAATCGATTCTTTCTGTTGCTTTATTCTTCTCAATTTTATTTATTTCTGCTTTAATCTTTATTATGTCCCTCCTTCTGTTGACTTTGGGCCTCATCTGTTCTTCCTCTTCTAGTTTCATTAATTGTGAGTTTAGACTGTTCTTTTGGGATTGTACTTCTTTCATGAGGTAGGCCTGTATTGCAGTACATTTCCCTCTTAGCACAGTTTTCACTGCATCCCCACAGATTTTGTGGTATTGAATTATTGTTGTCATTTGTCTCCATATATTGCTTGATCTCTGTTTTTATTTGGTCATTGATCCGTTGGTTATTTAGGAGCATGTTGTGAAGCTTCCATGTGTTTGTAGGCTTTTTTGTTTTCTTTGTATAATTTATTTCTAGTTTCATACCTTTGTGATCTGAGAAGCTGGTTGGTACCATTTCAATCTTTTTTAATTCACTGAAGTTCTTTTTGTGGTCTAGTGTATGATGTATTCTTGAAAATGTTCCATATGCACTTGAGAATGTGTATCCTGTTGCTTTTGGATGGAGTGTTCTGTAGATGTCTGTTAGGTCCATCTGTTTCTAATATGTTATTCAGTGCCTCTGTCTCTACTTATTTTCTGTCTGGTTGATCTGTCCTTTGGAGTGAGTGGTGTGTTGAAGTCTCCTAAAATGAATGCATTGCATTCTATTTCCCCCTTTAATTCTGTTAGTATTTGTTTCACATATGTAGGTGATCCTGTGTTGGGTGCATAGATATTTATAATAGTTATATCCTCTTTTGGACTGACCCTTTTGTCATTACATAATATACTTCTTTGTCTCTTGCTACTTTCTTTGTTTTAAAGTCTATTTTGTCTGATAGAAGTACTGCAACTCCTGCTTTTTTCTCACTATTAGTTGCATGAACATCTTTTTCCCTCCCTTTACTTTCAGTCTGTGTATGTCTTTGGGTTTGAAGTGAGTCTCTTGTAGGCAGCATATATGATGGGTCTTGTTTTTTTATCCATTCAGTAACTCTATGTGTTTTGATTGGTGCATTCAGACCATTTACATTTAGGGTGATTATCGATAGGTATGTCCTTATTGCCAGTGGAAGCTTAAATTTGTGGTTACCAAAGGTTCAAGGGCAATTCCCTTACTATCTAACAGTCTAATTTATTTTGTATACTATTACAAACTCAACGTAAAGGTTCCTTTTTTTTTCCTTTTTCTTCCTCCTCCATTTCTTGTATGGTATGAATCATATTCTGTGCTCTTTGCCTTCCCTTGAATGATATCTGTTTAGCCTTAGGAATACTTCCATCTATAGGAGTCCCTCCAAAATGTCCTGTACAGGTGGTTTGTGGGAGGTAAATTCTCTCAGCATTTGCTTATCTGAAAATTGTTTAATCCCTCCTTAAAATTTAAATGGTAACCTTGCCGGGTAGATTATTCTTGGTTCAAGGCCCTTCTGCTTCATTGCATTAAATATATCATGCCACTCTCTTCTGGGCTGTAAGGTTTCTGTTGAGAAGTCTGATGATAGCCTGATGGGTTTTCCTTTGTATATGATCTTTTTTCTCTCTCTAGCTGCTTTTAAAAGTTTGTCTTTATCCTTGATCTTTGCCATTTTAATTATTATATGTCTTGATGTTGTCTTCCTTGGGTCCCTTGTGTTGGGAGATCTGTGCACCTCATGGCCTGAGAGACTATCTCTTTCCCCAGATTGGGGAAGTTTTCAGCAATTACCTCCTCAATGACACTTTCTATCCCTTTTTCTCTCTCTTCTTCTTCTGGTACCCCTATAATGTGAATATTGTTCCATTTGGGTAGGTCACACAGTTCTCTCAATATTCTTTCATTCTTAAGAGATCCTTTTTTCTCTCTATTCCTCAGCTTCTTTGTATTCCTCTTCTCTAATTTCTATTCCATTTACCATCTCTTCTACTACATCTAGTCTGCTTTTAAATCCCTCCACTGTATGTTACATTCAGATATGGTATTTTTTTAATGATTGAATCTCCATCTTAAATTCGTTCCTGATATCTTGAATATTTTTCTGTACCTCCATAAGCATGTTTATAATTTTTATTTTGAACTCTCTTTCTGGAAGATTTGTGAGTTCGGTTTCATTTAACCCTCTTTCTGGGGTTTGTGAGATTTTGGACTGAACCATGTTCTTTTGACGTTTCCTATTTCTGTGTGGTGCCCACTAGTGTGCAGAAGCTCCAGTCTCTGGATCTGCTCAGCCCCTAGAGTGAGGTTGGGGGACATAGGGGAGTGGAGCTGGTGCCTGGGGGGAAGAAAGATCTGTTTCCTGCTTCCCGTCTGCGGGCTTGTCTCCAGTGTCAGAGGCAGTGGGCCAAGCACACACGGGTAATCTTCTGTGCTTTGCATCTCTAGTTGTTGTAGGCGGGGCCTCCCTCTGGCTGGCCTGACACCAGCGCAGTGACTGCAGGTTTGTGAGCAGGTGCCTGCAGGGTAGCAGGAAGGCTCAGCAGGCTGTGTGTTACAGTGGGGGCCTCGGAGCTGAGTAGGCAGTCAGGGGGATGGAGCACGTGAAGCTCCTCAAAGTTCCCAACCAGCTGGGCAGAGCGTGCCCAGACAGCCTTGTCCAGTTCTCCCTTCTCCCGCACAGCAAGCTCCATGAAAACCCCACCTGTTTAGCAGCCCTCTGGCTGCTAGGAAGCCTCTCAGACTCCCTGCCTTTCCTCCAACACAGAGCGGCCGGGTGTGGATCCCCTCCTCCACCAACGGCCATAATGTCAATTCGTCAAGCACTCCACCTGTCCGAGCTACCTAATGCCCAGGGCACCACACAATATAGGATTCTGCTCAAAAAGCAGATGTCCAGGGCTAGGTGTCCAGCAGTCCCAGGCTTTCACCCCCTCCCTCACTCCGTTTCTCTTCCTCCTGCTGTTGAGCTGGGGTGGGTTAGGGCTTGGGTCCTGCGGGATTAAGGCTTTCATACATTACCCTCTTTCTTGAAGTCTGCTCTGTTCGTGAGGTCTGTATTCAGTATGGTTCAGCCTTCTTTCTTGTTGCTGTCTGAACGTTAGTTGTATTTATTAACTATATTTTTGTACTGTTTATGGTTTTGGGAGGAGCTCTCTGTCTCACCTCTCACGCCGCCATCTTGAATCTCCGGTTTCTTTTTTTTTTAAACAAAACTGGATTCATCATGTATCTTTTATTTTTGTTTAACAATATATCATGAGTATCCCAATGTCATATATTCTTTGGGAAAAACCAGAAAATTCTTTTTCCAAATAGCTTAATATTTTGATGCTTAAAAGAATAATTTCTTAAAACCATAGTGAGATCACCTCATATCTGTTACAATAGCTATGAAACAGACAATAAGTGTTGGAGAGGATGTGGAGAAAAGTGAACCCTTCTATACAGTTGATGGGAATGTAAATTGGTGCAGTCACTGGAAAATAGTATGGAGATTGCTCAAAAAATTAAAAATAGAACTACCATATGGTCCAGCTATTCTACTTCTGGATATTCAAAGAATATGGAAATACCAATTTGAAAAGATACATGCACCCCATTTTCATTGCAGTAACCAAGATATGTAAACAACCTAAATGCCCATCAGCAGATGAATAGATAAAAAAGGTGTATATAGCTCTATACAATAAAATACTACTCAGCCATAAAAAAGGACATCTTGCCATTTGTGACAACTTGGATGCACCTTCAGGGTATTACGCTCAGTGAAATAAGGAGAAAGACAAATATATGGCTTCACTTATATGTGGAATCTAAAAAACAAACTAACAAAACAAAAACTCAGAGAACAGATTGGTGGTTACCAGAGGGAAAGAGGGTTGTATCACAATTGTATACTGATGGTGGTAACTAGACTATGGTGTTCAGTTTGTAGTGTATACAAGTATCTGTGTTGTACATCTGAAACATACAATATTTAAGCTAATTTTACCTTTAAAAAGAATCGAAGTTATTTAAGGCAAACAAACCTCTCCACAATGGCATTTCCTGCTGTTTGCAGAGAGACCAGGTTCAACTTGGCTTAACTGTGGTCTCTACTTGTGTTTCTTTTCAGGCGGGTGCCACTTCTATGTGGGCTTCATGCTGTGGGCTGCTGAATGAAGTCATGGGAACTGGAGCTGTCAGGGGCCAGCAGTCAGGATTTGCAGGAGGCACCAGTCCATTCAGATTTACAACAAACTCTGATTTTTCCGCTTACCCACCAGTACCTGCAGAAGGGCCTAATATAGTCTGCAAAGCCTGTGGACTTTCATTTTCAGTGTTTAGAAAGAAGGTGAGTTGCATGAACTGTGACATACATGTATCATAATTCTTGATTGTATGTTATTTTGAATACTAATCTTCATTTCTTTTTATAAAAATGGCAAAAAGTCCTATTAACCATTTCACATTTAGAAAAGTACTCAGTTGAAGGGACTGTACTGCTGCTCAAGTTTTCTGACTAGACGGTGTTCTCATGTTGCTTAGGCCTTTCTCCTGAACTCTGTATGCTTTGATTCTTCCTTAAGATGCTTATGTTCTGAAGCAAGAGATTTAATTAATCTGCAGTTTTGTTCAGAGATGATTTACTGTAACTGATCTCAAGTTTAAAAAATGTATCCCTAGCCCATTTTCTCAACTCAAGTGAAGAAATGAGTGTATTAGGGCAATTACTGTTTGTAGATTGAACATAAAACACTTGGGCTAAAACAGTTATTTTCTGTAAGATAGTCATTCTTTCTAAGATCCATCATATTACTAAACCATCTCAGTCTTTGATCATCAATTCAGTCCTTTGAGATACTTAAGGAACAAGGTGTTAGCTTGTGGGAACCATACAGAAATGACCACATCCCAGTGTATTCTTTAAGCTTTGCTAGTCGAATGGCTTTAATTGTGATTAAGGCTCGACACAGTATAGGTTACTGTATTATGGGGTCCTTTTATTTGCTTGGGTTTACCTTGAGAGACCAGATGCCCTTTTCTTTCCCTCTGTCTTATGTTTTTTACCCTCTTCTCCTCAAGTGGGGAAATTGTTCACATAGGAAAAGAGCAGAAAGAGAATTTGTGGTTGTGCTTTCTGCTCCATATGGTTCAAGTCAGCTCTGTTCTGCTAATTACATGTTTGCACCAAGGGGTGGAAAGGTTTTAATTCATTAACAAAGGAGTGTATGTTTTTCTTAAAGGGCTGTATTTGAACTTATATGAATCCAAACTGCCTCAGCAGTGACTGTTCTGATTTTCATGGCTTTTGGAACATGAAATCACCTGTGAGAATAGTCTGGTGCCACCAGGGACTTCGTAAGAACTAAAATTGAATTTTCATAGAAGGCAAAAAGAAAACTAGTGCTTTCACAATGGTTTATATCTAGCTCTCATTAAAATGCTTACTTTCTGTTTCTTCAGCATGTATGTTGTGACTGCAAGAAGGATTTTTGCTCTGTTTGTTCAGTCTTACAAGAAAACCTCCGAAGATGTTCTACTTGTCAATTATTACAAGAGACAGCCTTTCAGCGCCCTCAGTTAATGCGACTGAAGGTGAAGGATCTACGGCAGTATCTCATTCTTAGAAACATACCTACTGATACCTGTCGAGAGAAGGAAGACCTGGTTGATCTAGTACTTTGCCATCATGGGCTAGGCTCTGAGGATGACCTGGACACAAACAGTCTGAATTCCTCAAGGTCCCAGACTTCTAACTTTTCTACACATTCCTTTTTTTCAAACTATACAGCCCCCTCTGCTACCCTGTCTTCGTTTCAGGGAGATCTTATGGGTGGTGACCGGACCTTAGGATCTGGAGCACTGGAACAGGTATGAGGATGTCATTACTTCAAGGGCCTTGCACATCTATGCTCGGCCCTATCTGGTGGGCCTTTAGGGCTTGATGACTCTGTAAGAGCAGAGATTCCCATACTGCTGAATTCTGTGCTTGCAGGCTCTCCTGATGTGAGTCTCTGAGCTTAGCCGCCAGATGGCCTCAAAGTCAGCTGTCTGAAGGGCCTAAAAATAGTTCATTAGTCTCTAGACCTTAGTTAACCTCAGTTTCCCTACCTTATATAGTTTAAATACTAACTGTTGAAATGACTGAAAAGTAGTGTGTAAACATTTGCAAGACTGTGTGTCAGTGACATGCAAGAGAAGCAATAATGTAAGTAATCTAATGCCAGGTACCTTGCTACAGTAAAATTGTTCTGATTTAGATAATGGTAAAGAGCTATCTGGGTTAGTGAAATACTGTGGTTATTTACTAATTTCAAAGAAATGCCAGTGCAGAATATTGTCCCAGTTAAGGTCCTTGGGCATCCTGATCGAATAACATGCAAGGGCTAGTAATTAATATTCAAATTTTTTGGTGAATGACTCTAAAATACTAAAATAATTGTTTTAAAAGTTCTTTCCACATTTAAATTTCTTCCTTAAAGGAAAGGTGTTTAAAAACAGAGAGAAATTTGGTCCAGTTGCCTTCTAAATAATATTCATAAATTAGGTAAGTCCAAGCTAGGAGTCCAAGCTATTATTTTCCCAAATGACAAATGAGAGCTGGCATAATGAAGATGCAAACATGAGACACATTTTGCCTTTTTGTGCTACTTTTGGGTATATGTCACCACTTGGGAGGTGTGGGCCTTTAGTTCCTACAGTAATGTGTTTGTGAACTAGTGGATGGAATATTTATAATTTTAAACTGACCTAGACTATTACAGAGCTATAGTCAAAGTAAAGTCAAAAGAGAAAGAAATATGAAAGAAGGTACATAGCTCAAATAGAAGGGATTCTGTTCTTCCTAAAGGAGAGTACTTCTGATTGTTAAAAGAATTTCTGAAAACTAGACCTAGCATCAGCCATCAATGAATAGGTCTAGAAAGCACACTTTGGTATTAGAATGTCTGAGTATATACATACATAAACAGAATCAGAAATGAGAAAGGAAAAATCACTACGGACACCACAGAAATACAAAGAATTATGAAAGAATACTATGAAAAATCATATGCTAACAAACTGGATAACCTAGAAGAAATGGACAGCTTTCTAGAAAAATACAACCATCCAAGGCTGACACAGGAAGAAACAAAAAATCTGAATAGCCCAATTACCAGCAAGGAAATTGAATTGGTAATCAAAAAACTACCTAAGAACAAAACTCCTGGACGGATGGTTTCATTGCTGAATTTTATCAAACATTTAGTGAAGACCTAATACCCATCCTCCTTAAAGTTTCCGAAAAGTAGAAGAGGAGGGAATATTCCCAAACTCATTCTACGAGGTCAGCATCACTTTAATACCAAAACCAGGCAAAGACACCACAAAAAAAGACAATTACAGACTAGCCAATATTCCTGATGAACACAGATGCAAAAATACTCAACAAAATATTAGCAAACTGAATTAAAAGTACATCAAAAAGATCATTCATTATGATCAAGTAGGATTTATTCCAGGAATGCAAGTGGTACAATATTTGAAAATCCATCCACACCATCTACCACATAAACAAGGACAAAAACGACATGATCATCTCCATAGATGTCAAAAAAGCATTTGAAAAAATTCAACATCCATTCATGATAAAAACTCTCAAAAAAATGGGTATAGAGGGCAAGTACCTCAACATAATACAGGCTTATATGACAAACCCAAAGCCAACATTATACTTAACAGTGAGAAGCTGAAAGCTTTTCCTTTAAGATCGGGAACAAGACAAGGATGCCCACTCTCCCCGCTATTCAACATAGTTCTGGGGTCCTAGCCATGGCAATCAGACAACACAAAGAAATAAAAGGCATCCAGATTGGCAAGGAAGAAGTTAAACTGTCCCTGTTTGCAGAAGACATGATATTGCACATAAAAAACCCTAAAGAATCCACTCCAAAACTACTAGATCTAATATCTGAATTCAGCAAAGTTGTGGGATACAAAATTAATACACAGAAATCTGTGGCATTCCTATACCCTAACGATGAACTAGCAGAAAGAGAAATCAGGAAAATAATTCCATTCACAATTGCATCAAAAAGAGTAAAATACCTAGGAATAAACCTAACCAAGGAAGAGAAAGACCTATACTCTGAAAACTACAAGACACTCATGAGAGAAATTAAAGATACCAATAAATGGAAACACATCCCATGCTCATGGATAGGAGGAATTAATATTGTCAAAATGGCCATCCTGCCTAAAGCAACATACAGATACAATGCAATCCCTATCAAAATACCAACAGCATTCTTCAATGAACTAGAGCAAATAGTTCTAAAATTCATATGGAACCACAAAAGACCCCGAATAGCCAAAGCAATCCTGAGAAGGAAGAATAAAGTGGGAGGATTACACTCCCCGACTTCAAGCTCTACTACAAAGCCACAGTAATCAAGACTGCTTGGTACTGGCACAAGAACAGACCCATAGACCAATGGAACTAGAGAGCCCAGATATAAACCCAAGCATATATGGTCAATTAATATATGATAAAGGAGCCATGGATATACAATGGGGAAATGACAGCCTCTTCAGCTGGTGTTGGCAAAACTGGAAAGCTACATGCAAGACAATGAAACTGGATTACTGTCTAACCCCATACACAAAAGTAAACTCAAAATGGATCAAAGACCTGACTGTAAGTCATGAAACCATAAAACTCTTAGAAGACAACATAGACAAAAATCTCCTGAATATAAACATGAGCAACTTTTTCTGAACACATCTCAGGCAAGGGAAAAAAAGTCAAAAATGAACAAATGGGACTACATCATGCTAAAAAGCTTCTGTACAGCAAGGGATACCATCAGCAGAACAAAAAGGCATCCTACAGTATGGGAAAATATATTTGTAAATGATATATCCAACAAGGGGTTAACATCCAAAATATATAAAGAACTCACACACCTCAACACCCAAAAAGCAAATAACCCTATTAAAAAATGGGCGGAGGATATGAACAGACACTTCTCCAAAGAAATTCAGATGGCCCATAGGCACATGAAAAGATGCTCCACATCCCTAATTATCAGGAAAATGCAAATTAAAACCATAATGAGATACCACTTCACACCAATTATGATGGCCAACATAGAAAAGACTAGGAACAACAAATGCTGGTGAGGATGTGGAGAAAGGGGAACCCTCCTACACTGCTGGTGGGAATGTAAATTAGTTCAACCATTGTGGAAAGCAGTATGGAGGTTCCTCAAAAAACTCAAAATAGAAATACCATTTGACGCAGGAATTCCACTCCTAGGAATTTACCTTAAGAATGCAGTTTCCCAGTTTCAAAAAGACATATGCCCCCCTATGTTTATTGCAGCACTATCTACAATAGCCAAGAAATGGAAGCAACCTAAGTGTCCATCAGTAGATGAATGGATAAAGAAGATGTATTCATATACACAATGGAATATTATTCAGCCATAAGAAGAAAACAAATCCTATCATTTGCAACAACATGGAAGGAGCTAGAGGGTATTATGCTCAGTGAAACAAGCCAGGTGGAGAAAGAGAACTACCACATGATTTCACTCATCTGTGGAGTATAAGAACAAAGCATAAACTGAAGGAAGAAAACAGCAGCAGACTCACAGAACCCAAGAACGGACTAACAGTTACCAAAGGGAAAGGGACTGGGGAGGGTGAATGGGAAGGGAGGGATAAGGGGCATTACAATTAGCACACATAGGGGGTGTCACGGGGAAGGCACTATAGCATAGAGAAGACAAGTAGTGATTCTATTGCATTTTACTACGTTGATGGACAGTGAGTAATGGGGTATGTGTGGGGACTTGATAATGGGAGAAATCTAGTAACCACAATGTTGCTAATGTGATTGTATATTAATGATACCAAAATAAAAAAGAATGTCTGAATATAATATAGTAGGACTGAGATCTTTCAAGTTGAATGCCTGTGACACTTGAACTGATCTTACAGCTTTAGTCTCTATCTGATTCTTAGAGGTGCCAGTTAAACCAGTCATCTGCAGGTCTTTTGGTAACGCAATGCAATTCCATATGCTTACAGCTTTGACATTCCATGATGGGACCTTCCTCAGGGAGGTAATACGCTAGTTAGGTTCTACAAATTCACGCACACATAGGAATTTGGCTTTTGGGATACCTTCAAGGGAGATAAGTTTATGAAGTTAGGGCGCAACTCTTTAGGAGGGACAGTGGGATTCGGGATCCAGGAAGTCATGTATTGGGTATTGGGATCATCCTTGGAGAGGGACTGTGGAAAGGCTTTATAGTGATAAATGTGGGTTGATACTGTTAGGAAAACAGGATTCCTGACCTAATCAGATCATTATATTTGTAGGAGCAAAGTGATAGAGCTTTAGCAAACACAGAAGATGAGGATGAGGACGATGAGGATGATGATGATGATGGAGAACAACACTTGGAGGAGCGGGTGAGTTCTCCTATGAAATTTGGTTTCCCTGACATGTCAATTTGCCAGGCAGGGAAAATGCCCATGTGGACTTTTGCTAGATTAGCACAGAATGTTTCTTCTGGTTTGAATGTAGTACAATATATATAAAACATCTCAAGGACTGAGTTGAAGCCTGGGAAGAATATGTACGGCCAGTGATGACTATCTAGTGAGGGGAGCATGCCGTTTTCCTGGCTGTGGGGGGTCTAGGTTTGCTCAGAGATAACAGCACTCTGTGATTCCAGACACCTGGCCTGTCTAAGAAGAGAGTGAGAGCTTCACTGTCTGACCTGTCCAGCCTTGACGATGTAGAAGGGATGAGTGTGCGCCAACTGAAGGAAATCCTGGCTAGGAATTTTGTCAACTATTCTGGTTGTTGTGAAAAATGGGAGCTCGTAGAGAAAGTAAACCGGTTATACAAAGAGAATGAAGAAAATCAGAAGTCATGTAGGTTCATTTCTTTTTTCACCTATAGTATCCTTCCTTAAGCTTTTAAAAACTGGGCTGTTTCTTCCACAATTAAGGCCAATTTATTTTTGAGAAAACTATATCCTTTTATTGTGAATTTGTTACGTACACCTGGTTGTATATCTGTTAAGTAGTAAGTTCCTTATATGGTCTTTGCTCTGAGACCACCAGTGACTCTCCTAGTGGTGGGAGACTCCCACCCTCCATTGCCAAGTAAGTTAGGCAATCATTTGTTCAGTCTGCTTTTTCTTGGTATCATTTGTTAGAACTCTAATGAAATGCCTGTCTCTATAAAAATGTCTTCTTACTAACCCTTCCGGCAAGCCAATGCTTTATCTCAATTTTGGCTTTTAAATCCTAATAGTGAGGAAAAAAATTCCCTAGAGCCAAGATGTTAAGTAGTTCTTAGCATCAAGTATTAGTAGGTTTCTGCATTAAGTCAAGAAAAGCTAAGTTACGAACTTTTGAACTATTTATTGATGAAGTGTGGAACAGAAATCGTCAGCTGGTAACGGCCAAACCACAGAGCATTTATAAGCAAGAAGAAAGAATTCAGTGGTGTTCAGACCGACAAATAGTATGTTCCTATCTAGACTTACACAGTCTTGCCATCATTAACTTTTATCATCTTGAGTTTTTTTCTTAAGCTAGTTATAAAAATGCAGTGTTTATTAATAAACAGGTTTATGCCCAGCATATGCAGGAAGTATTTTGGCTTGCCTGTTTCTAAGACAATGCCACAATGGTAGTAGGTACAGATCTTAATCCTTAGAGCCTTCAGAGGTCTGAGTCTGTGGCTGGGAAATGGTATTCTGGCACTGAGGGGAGAAATCCTTTTACTTAGGAAATGTAAATGCCAATTGTACAGCGCACACCGGTAGTGCACAGCCATTCCCACCCTCAGGAGCATATGGTAGAGGAGGCACAACATGCGTGATTGCCAAAGTGCTTTTCTCAGTTAATTCGCCACTTAATCTATCCCAGGTCCAATCTCCAGGCTCGTGAAATACACATTTTGTTTTGAGCACAACTAAAATCTTTGCTAGTTTGACTGGCTTCAGCCACTTCTGCCATTCACTCCAATAACCTTATATAATAGCGTTGATAAACTCTGGCTTGTCTGCTTTATGCTCAGAAGTATGAGTTGGAAGGAACCTTCCTTGAGTAAATGAGACCAGGGCCCAGACTCAGATATACTCTCAGGAACCTTCTGGTGTCTACCCCTTGGCTCATCTGTCATCTCAAGCCATGAATCCACTCTCCCCAGTAGGGGCATGGGCTGTGAATTAAGATCCCATATTACAAGAATCTCTCATTTTCTCAGAACCTAAATCTGGGCCACAAGGGCCAGGATGGCTTATCCCTTTTGAGTTAAACTCCAACAGTACGACGGTAGCCAGGAACACAGATGGTTCAGGATGCTTCTAAGACTAGTGGGGGTGCCTTCCCCAGCTACAGGTAACTAGATGTACAGCTCTTCGTAAGTTTCCCCTCGGTGTGGCTACAAAACTCCTCTTTCTACTGAGATGAGGTTCTGGAGATGGTAACTTTCCCAGGGCCACATAGTTGGGCTGGAGATTCCAATGGTCTGTGAGGTCCACCCAGGTTTATTTTTATTTACATTAGTAATCCATCCTCATCACAAAAACCTTCTATTACAATATAGATATAAAATATATTAAATAGCTGCCATTTGTTGGGTACTTCATAACCTGGCCCTAAGCTAAACATTTCTTTTATTTTTCATAAAACTCTTGAGTTGTAGGCATTATTATTGCTTTTTCTAATGGAGGAACCTAAGTTCAGAGAAGTTAGATTATTTCTCTTAAAGCACTGTGTTCATTCTGGGCCTGCCCTGGTCACCCGGTAGATGGCTGTTCCAACAGGCAGCCATGCCTGCAGCCCCAGTTCTCTGTTCCCTTTCAGATGGCGAGCGGCTGCAGCTGCAGGATGAGGAAGATGACAGCCTGTGCCGTATCTGCATGGACGCCGTCATTGACTGCGTCCTGCTCGAGTGTGGGCACATGGTCACCTGTACCAAGTGTGGCATGCGCATGAACGAGTGTCCCATCTGCCGGCAGTATGTGGTGCGCGCTGTGCACGTGTTCAAGTCCTGAAACTGAGGCTCTCCCTAACAGGACACTTGCCCCCAAGCTTGAGCCCTGACATTTCAGTGCACAGAAGGGACTGGAAACTGACTGTTCAAAGGCTTAAACTATTATTAAAGTTATCTCCACTTCTAACTGGAGACAGAGTCACCCTTAGTTGCGGCAACATTGGTCCTGTCAGCCTGTGGACATGCTCAGTTTCCCAGATTCTGCCAGGCTTCTTCACACATCCAAGATCACTAGTTGCTGAAGGCAGGCTGCTTACAGTATCAGCTACTGCTCTCTTTGTAGAATGTTTATCCTGTTCTCTTATTTCTCCTCTATCCTATTTTTAACTTAAACTACTCAGATGTTTGAAACTTCTGTTCTCTTTGGATGAGATCACTGTCCACAAATGAATGTCCACTTTATTAGTCATGTATATTTTAAATGCTACTATTTGATGAATGTAAGTTTCCACACTGTTGCTATTTCTGCATTAAACAAATCTGGGAACAACTGACATTCTGTAGTCAACTGCCAGGGCCTTAGACTAAACATGTTCGTTTCATATACTGCTTTTTATAGCAAGGACTGCATCTAGCTTCTTTCACTAGATAAGTGTGTTAAATTCTTTGTTACTGTGGAATCAGTTTACACCATTTTTGTATAGTGAAAATGTATTTTTCAGTGCTACTTGCTAGCTACCGTAACCTTTAGGAATAAAATTAGATTTAAAAAAATGCTTTTCTTTACATTGTTCTGGTCAGTTCCTAATTCACTTGGATATGGCACGAATGGATGTCCATGTCTGGTGTAGCACCTGCTTTACAAGCGGTGGGAGCACCTTCAAAGATGTAGTAATCTGCCTTTGGCGACCAGTGTGGTTAACTTCTGATTTGCTGTTTACTGTGCCCAGGTGTTATGCGAGGTATTTCAGTTATCACCAGCATTATGAAATAGATATTGGGGAACGCAAACTCTGAGAAGTTAAAGAACTTGTCTAAAATCTCAGTTAAAAATACATCATTCCCATACAAGGCATCCAGATTGGTAAAGAAGAAGTCAAATTGTCACTAGTTGCAGATGACATGATACTGTACATAAAAAACCCTAAAGATTCCATTCCAAAACTACTAGAACTAATATCTGAATTCAGCAGAGTTGCAGGATACAAAATTAACACACAGAAATCTGTTGCTTTCCTATACACTAATGATGAACTAACAGAAAGAGAAATCAGAAAAACAATTCCATTCACAATTGCATCAAAAAGAATAAAATAACTAGGAATAAACCTAACGAAGGAAGTGAAAGACCTGTACTCTGAAAACTACAAGACACTCCTAAGAGAAATTAAAGAGGACACTAACAAATGGAAATGCATCCCATGCTCTTGGCTAGGAAGAATAAATATTGTCAAAATGGCTATACTACCTAAAGCAATCTACAGATTCAATGCAATCCCTATCAAACTACCAACAGCTTTCTTCAATGAACTGGAACAAATAATTCTAAAATTCATATGGAACCACAAAAGACCCGAATAGCCAAAGCAATCCTGAGAAGGAGGAATAAAACAGGGGGAATTACACTCCCTGACTTCAAGCTCTACTACAAAGCCACAGTAATCAAGACAATTTGGTATTGGCACAAAAACAGACCCACAGACCAGTGGAACAGAATAGAAAATCCAAACATTAACCCAAACATATACAGTCAATTAATATTTGATAAAGGAGCCTTGGATATACAATGGGGAGATGACAGCCTCTTCAGCAGCTGGTGTTGGAAAAACTGGACAGCTACATGTAAGAGAATGAAACTGGACTACTGTCTAACCCCATACACAAAGGTAAACTCAAAATGGATCAAAGACCTGAATGTAAGTCATGAAACCATAAAACTCTTAGAAAAAAACATAGGCAAAAATCTCTTGGACATAAACATGAGAGACTTCTTCATGAACATATCTCCCCAGGCAAGGGAAACAAAAGCAAAAATGAACAAGTGGGACTATATCAAGCTGAAAAGCTTCTGTACAGCAAAGGACACCATCAGTAGAACAAAAAGACATCCTACAGTATGGGAGAATATATTCATAAAAAACGTATCTGATAAAGGGTTGACATCCAAAATATATAAAGAACTCATGCACCTTAACAAACAGAAAGCAAATAATCCAATTAAGAAATGGGCAGAGGACATGAATAGACACTTCTCTAAAGAAGAAATTCAGATGGCCAACAGGCACATGAAAAGATGCTCCACATCGCTAGTATCAGAGAAATGCAAATTAAAACCACAATGAGATATCACCTCACACCAATGAAGATGGCCACCATCCAAAAGACAAACAACAAATGTTGGCGAGGATGTGGAGAAAGGGGAACCCTCCTACACTGCTGGTGGGAATGTAAACTAGTTCAACCACTGTGGAAAGCAGTATGGAGGTTCCTCAAAAAACTCAAAATAGAAATACCATTTGACCCAGGAATCCCACTCTTAGGAATTTACCCTAAGAATGCAGCTGCCCAGTTTCAAAAAGATATATGCACCCCTATGTTTATCGCAGCACTATTTACAATGGCCAAGAAGCAACCTAAGTGTCCATCAGTAGATGAATGGATAAAGAAGATGTGGTACATATACACAATGTAATATTATTCAGCCACCTACCATTTGCAAGAACATGGATGGAGCTAGAGGGTATTATGCTCAGTGAAATAAGCCAGGTGGAGAAAGACAAGTACCAAATGATTTCACTCATCTGTGGAGTATAAGAACAAAGCAAAAACTGAAGGAACAAAACAGCAGCAGACTCACAGAACCCAAGAACGGACTAATAGTTACCAAAGGGAAAGGGACTGGGGAAGATGGGTGGGAAGGGAGGAATAAGGGGAAAAAGGGCTATTACAATCAGCACACATAATGTAGCGGGGGTGGACGTGGGGTGGGGAGATACGGGCAAGGCAGTATAACACAGAGAAGACAAGTAGTGATTCTATAACATCCTACTACACTGACGGACAGTGACTGTAATGGGGCATGTGGGGGGGACATGATAATAGGGGGAGTCTAGTAACCATAATGTTGCTTGTGTAATTGTATAGCAAAAAAAAAAATCCATCTAACTAAAAAAATAAATAAAAATCAGAATTTGACCTACTTTGATGCCAATGTTTTATTTTCTTAATTCTTCCAGTATCACACAGCAAATGAGCAACCCAGGACATTAGCTTATGCAGAAAGGTTCTTTTCTCCTTTGGTCTAACTCTTAATCAGGGTGGTTTTCTTGGCTGAGTAGAGACCAACTGTGGATTCATTCCCACCGATAGCAGGCAGGTTATGTTTTTAAGAAATGCCAGATTTCTCAGCAGAGTCCTGTTGGGTTTTATCTTTTGACTCTAGTGGGTAACATATCTTTAGGTGCCCAGGATCCATGAGTCAATCAACAAACCTGAAAATTACAGCAAGGGAGGCAGTCTATCCCTGTGCATACGTCAGAAAGTTTGGCTAGTTGTAGGAAAAAAGTCCTTCCAACCTTTTCTGCCTTTGAGGGTCAGAGCGTGTATATCAAGGTCTCATATTTTCAAATACCCTTCTTCCCACTTGTCTGCAGAGCCCAGGGTGGGTGTTGGCCACCATTTTCAGTAACCAGCCTGAGCTGTTAGCTCCCTAAAGAAGCAGTAAAAGCTCAGCCCCTGCTTGAAGCTTTAGGAGCACTTACCTTGTCTGTTCTTCTCATGACACACTGAATGCTAAGAATTCAACTTTCCCCACAAATTGTTAATTTGGTGGAAGAAAGTCTTCAAATCCAAGCCAGCAGGTGATAGTAAACACTGAAATTGACGCTGAGCAGCAGGTACTGGTTTGTATAGAGTAAAATTAGAAAACTGAGATTTACTTGTATATAGTCTCAGCTTCAAACAGCTTGTTTAATGTTTCTTCTTGAATTTATAGTCTCAGGTGCTTGTTTCTAGAAAAATTCAATAGATTTTTTTAAGGTAGCACTTTAACCTTGGTTTAGTAAGTAGCCAACAAATTTTTAGTATTAATGGTCTTAACACGTGTGAAATAAGGTACTAACTTGTTTAGCAGAGGGCCAACATTTCTCCCTAGAACCTGTGTTTTTCTTGCTGGCATGCCATGCCTCCTTAATTTTTTGAATAGATAATATATGGATAAAAGTCCAAAGGTCCAGTATGGAATACAATTATGTCTTCCTGTCCCCAACCTCAGAATGTGGAAAGATGTCATTCAATGCTTTGGACATGCCATGGATATAGTCCTTGGTGAACATCTGGTTTCCTAGGGAAGAGGGATGGTGTCTCCTTCCCGGATTAAGAAAGCTGCAACTAACACAGGAAGCACTCCCCCTTGGTTTATGGCCCCTTCATTACTTCATCAGATATGGTGTGTGGGCTTAGAGCAGCCGTTTAAAAGCATCTAGCTTAGGCTGGCCTCATCTAAAGCTCTCTTTTGAAATAGGTCTGTATAGAGATTGTGTACTGGGATATAATCTTAACCGGATTCTGTTCAGGATGCCCACAGGGAGCTCATCTGAGACCACTGAACTGCTGCAGCCTGCCTCGAGAGATGGTTCTCTGGTGCATCCCTGTGGTAGCTTTGGCTCCCTAGTCCTGGCAGGCCTTCCATGCTTCTGGAGACATTACAGGAGAAACAGGGCAAACCCCAAGGGCTGTTCACCTGGAAATCAGTTACCTTTAAAGCAATTCCCAAAGAAGAGGATGCCTTTACTGGACATCAGGGTAACTGTTATTTGGAGGCTCAGAGAACTTGAGCTGCCAAGAACACCAAAACTTGACCTCTTGTAGGGGCACTCCACAATGACCAGGCTTGCAAAGGTAAGCCACATTTTCACAAATAAACCATAGATTGTTAAACTAATCTTACCTCTGTTAAGTGCATCTCCTGAATTAAATTCCAGAGTGCCTCAGCTTCAGATGTCTTCAGTCTGAGTCAGAAAGGATCTTTGGATTTAAAATAATAGGAGGCAGGAACCTACATGGGATCTAAAGCCATTTTGCTGTGGCAAAAGGGGAAAAAAAAGATGGGGGGGGTGGGTGGGATGAAACTCCCATCCCAGGAGACCAAGGCCTTACACTGCTATTGATTACTGAGGAAGGAAGTTGGGTTATCTTCCCCTTTTCCAGATTCACTACAGCAGTCATTTCTATATATGAGTAAGAGGTTGCAGGGTCCTGTCCTTAAAAGAACATCCATCATCTAAAGTTCCTTCATTGGTTTGTGTCTACCACCAGGGTAAGCTACCTCATAACTCTCCAGCTGCTCTGGCCCAAAGTTACTGAATGCAGGATGTGGCCGCCTTTAGTGGGAGGTTGAGGAAACGGACTCCTCCTTTCCTTTGGCCCTGGAAATCCCAGGCGGCCTTGTAAGTTATTTTATCTATGTGTGGTCCAAGGCACCCAGAGAAGCCACCCTGCCCCTTAAGGAAGTCTGTACTGAGTTCCTGCACATGACTATTGGTGCAGCATAGGTTTTTTTCCTATTACTTTTATTAGCAATAAATACTAAGCTCTCTTTCTCTAAAGATGGAAAAACCATGGACCAGAAGCTGCTGCATTTCTCAGATGAGTAAGAAATTAGTATACATTATTTTTAAGCCACACAAGCTATAGTGTTGAGACTACTGCCCCTAGACTTCCCAAATTAGTCCACTCCCAGAACAGAAAGAAATCCTCAAAGTCCAAGATTGTTTTTTGTACAATTGTTTATACAAATTCAACAAAGGTAAAACCGCATCAGGGGAGGTCTAAGAAAACAACACCTTACAACAATGGCACTTATGAATGCATAACTTTGCAACTAGGAAATAGCCATGTTCTAAACCTCAAATGAGAACTCAACACACACTTCAAAGAGAAAAAAGGAAAAGAAAGGCTATGCTGGATCATTTATTCTACTTCTTCACTCAATGTATAAATTAGATCTATGCAGAGTACAAGAGCTCATGCTGGAGCAAAACCCTTCTGAGTGCAAAGGCTGAAGTCTGAATTTTAAAATTTTGAGAAAGGTGAATTCTATACAGAGGAAACCTTGGCAAGGTGTCTTACTTTGACTCTAATTTACATATATCCACAACATGCTTATGTAACTTCTTGACATACAGACCAGGCTGTCAGTTTCTAGTTAAACATGCTTTTAATGGGAAGGTCTTAGGCCTGCTTTGCCAGATCTGGGCACATGTGTAGATGGATTTGTGTTGATGAAGTACAGGTTAAGTTCTCTCCTACCTTAAGGAAACCAGGGAAGTTGGCAATCTCAAAACAATAAAAACACTGGTATGCATTCAAACCTTGCATAAATAACTTTTAAACAATTTGTACAAAAATAGTTCTGCATAATGTAAGATGTAACAAAACCAAACAAAAAAATGTCAAGAGGGCAGCAGATGTGCGTGGTCCACTTTATGTTGACACCAAAAACCCTGGAGTTCCAAGGAATGAGGTGTCCAAAACACCACTACCAACAAAAACTCCTAAGCTCATGTTTCACTAAGAGAATTTCTCTAAAGTCCATCCTCCTCTCTGACAGGAATGTCTTCTTGGTAAAGGCCGCCTTAGAAATGGTCCAGAAAGCAGTGCAGTTATGATTTAGAAAGACCAAAGGAAAGCATCTGGCTCACTCATCCCCAAAACAGGTGGTGGAACGGCTTCTCCCTTGGCGAGACTTGGAAAATGGAATTGTTCTGTGGTCTGTTGTTCCAAGTTCCAAATTGAAAATAAAACCCTAGTTTTTGTAAAGTTTTGCCCGCCCCTGCCACAGCCCTCCCCACACCCGGCCCATATTTACAGACTTGTCCTTGGACTAACTCAGTTTTTGCAGGAGTTTTTCTTCCACTTGTCCGAATTGGACACTCACAGACATTTCAGCTATGAACTGCTCACAGCCTTCCTTGGTAACTTGCTTGCAGTACCTCAGGTCAATGTGACAGATATTTCCACAGCGTTTGAAGAAGGACAGGCACAGGTCAGTAACCTTATTGCAGTCTGCAGGGAAGAGGAGAAAACATGAAGTGGTGGAAACTCAGAGACTGAAAGCTCCCCCAAGCGCCAAGCAATGGAAAAATGGGACCAAGCCCTTGAGCCCTAGGGTTAAATGGTACTTGCCTGAAAGCTCTCTTCAAATGGGGAATAGTTTCATCTACAAGTTATGAAGGTTAATGTATGCTTGAAAAGCATTCAGACTGTTCTAAGTGAAGCTCTTATAAAAAGGTGGCTATATGGCAAATTCTATGTACATCTATTCTCATATAAATAGGTCTCCTACTCATGTTGTTTTACAAATGTTGATAGCTTCCTTTTCCCACGTAACATTATTGACAAATACCTCTCTGTGCACATTACTTCACACACATCTGCTTATTCTCTTCAGATAAATTCCAGGGGTGAAGCACTACATGCTTGCCCCTTTACTGAAGGCTTACCTGAAACCTATGCAGAAGATCAATGTGCTAGAAAGGGCTGGAGCAATTTTGTGCATAGAGAACAAAACCAGAATTCCAAGGCCTCCCATCATGTCCTCACCACATGATGTTTTCACCTGCACTCTTACCATGTATTTCTATGACTTCGTATTTTGCTTTTATCATAAATTTTCTTTTAAAACTGAATCCAGTCACCTGGCTTCAATGTCAACTTCCAAATTAGGCTCAGAGTCCCCACTCTGAGCCAGATGAATGAATCTTTAATCTTGGTGGTATTAAGTTTGAGACTTTTGTTTGTCAACACGATTATCTGCACTTTCATTTTTCTATTAAATTGAGTAGGAAATAAAAACAGTACAAACTGCAGTAATGCACAAGAGGCCCACATAGCTCCATATTATCAAAGTCTAAGGTTAGGACGTAGCATAAACAAATTCAGCAAAGTTGAAGGATTCAAAGTAAGTACAAAAGGTAAGTTACATTCCTATACACTAACAACGAATGATTGTTAAGAAAATTTTAAATTCCATTCACAAAAAAAAACTTAGTAAAAAATGTAACCAGATTCAAGATGGCGGCGTGAGTGGTGAGACAGAGAATTCCTTACAAAACCATATGTAGTGTGAAAATATACTTAATACAACTAGCCCTAAAACAGCAACAGGGAAGAAGGCTGCACCAGATTGCATACAGACCTCACGAACAGAACACACCTCACGAAACAGGGTAACATATGAAAGCCTTGATCTGGCAGGCCCAAGCCCTTCCCCAACCTCAGCTTACCAGCGGGAGGAAGAGAAACGGAGCAGGGAGGGGGTGGAAGCCTAAGACTGCTGAACACCCAGCCCTGGAGGTCTGCTTTGGAGTACAAACCTACATAGTGTGGTGCTCTGGAGGTTGGTGGGACTGGGGAGCTGGGACAGGCAGAATGTCGGAGAGACTGAGATTCCGGCCATTTGTGTGGAGAACGGGGATCCACAGTGGGCCACTCTGGGACAAAGGAAAGGCAGGGGATCACACAGGCTTCCTAGCAGCGAGAGGGCTGCTGAAGGGGCGGGGTTTGCACAGACCTTGCTGAGCAGAAGGAGGGGTAGGTGGACAAGGTTGTCTGGGGACACTCTCCCCAGCAGGCTGGGAACTTTGAGGAGCTTCAGGCTTGAGGAGCTTCAGGTGCTCCATCCCTCTGGCTGCCTACTCAGCTCCAAGGCCCCGACTGTAACACGCAGCCTGCTGCGCCTTCCTCCTGCCCTGCCGGCACCAGCTTGCAAACCGGCAGTCACTGCGCTGGTGTCAGGCTAGCCGCAGGGAGGCCCCGCCTAAAATAGCTAGAGAGGCCAAGCACAGAGGCTTACACCTGTGTGCTCAGCCCACTGGCTCTGATACTGGAGACAGGCACTGTAGCCGGGAATTAGGAACCAGGTGTTTCCCACCCCCAGGCAACAACGGCACTCCCTACGACCCGCAACCTCACTGTAGCGGATGACCAGCTCCAGAGACTAGAGCTTCTGGGCACTAGAGGGCCCACATAGAATTATGAAACATCAAAGGAACCTGGCTCAGACCAAAATCTCACAAACCCCAGAAAAAGGACCAAATGAACGTGAACTCACCAATCTTCCTGAAAGAGAGTTTAAAATAAAAATCATAAACATGCTCATGGAGGTACAGAAAAATATTCAAGAACTCAGGGATGAATTTAAGACAGAGATTCAATCATTCAGAAATACTTTATCTGAAATGAAACATACAATAGAGGGATTTAAAAGCAGATTAGATGTAGTAGAAGAGACAGTAAATGGAACAGAAATTAGAAAAGAGAAATACAAAGAAGCTGAGGTACAGAGAGAAAAAAGGATCCCTAAGAATGAAAGAATATTGAGAGAACTGTGTGACCAATCCAAACTGAACAATATTCGCATTATATGGGTACCAGAGGAAGAAGAGAGAGAAAAAGGGATAGAAAGCGTCTTTGAGGAGGTGATTGCTGAAAACTTCCCCAATCTGGGGAAGGAGATAGTCTCTCAGGCCATGGAGGTGCGCAGATCTCCCAAACGAAGGGACCCAAGGAAGACAACAGCAAGACATATAGTAATTAAAATGGCAAAGATCAAGGATAAAGACAGACTTTTAAGAGCAGCTAGAGAACAAAAAAAGATCACATACAAAGGAAAACCCATCAGGCTATCAACAGATTTCTCAACAGAAACCTTACAGGCCAGAAGGGAGTGGCATTATATTATCTAATGCAATGAAGCAGAAGGGCCTCAAACCAAGAATACTCTACCCAGCAAGGTTTTCATTTAAATTTGAAGGAGGGATCAAACAACTTTCAGATAAGCAAAAGCTGAGGGATTATACCCCCCAAACCATCTCTACAGTGCACTTTGGAAGGACTGAAATAGATGGAAGTATTTCTAAGTTAAATAGGTGTCACCAGGGGAAATAAAACCACAGCAAAGTAGAACAATTAATTACGAAGCAGATGCAAAATCAAATCAACAACCCCCAAAGTCAATAAAGGGATAGACAAAGAGTACAGAACATGATACCTAACATACAAAGAATGGAAGAGGAAGAAAAAGGAGGAAAAAAAGAACTTTAAGTTGTGTTTGTAATAGCATACGAAGTAAGTTAAATTAGACTGTCATATAGTAAGGGAATTACCCTTGAACCTTTGGTATCCACAAATCTAAAGTCTGCAATGGCAATAAGTACATACCAATCAATAATCACCCTAAATGTAAATGGTCTGAATGCACCAATCAAAAGACATAGAGTCATCGAAAGGATAAAAAAACAAGACCCGTCTATATGCTGCCTACAAGAGACTCACTTCAAACCCAAAGACATACACAGACTGAAAGTAAAGGGATGGAAAAAGATACTACATGCTACTAATACGGAGAAAAAAACAGGAGTTGCAGTACTTGTATTAGACAAATTAGACTTCAAACACAGAAAGTAATAAGAGACAAAGAAGAACATTACATAATGATAAACGGGTCAGTCAAACAAGAGTTATAAATATCTATACACCCAACAAAGGATCACCTACATATGTAAAACAAATACTAACAGACTTAAAGGGGGAAATAGAATGCAACGCATTCATTCTAGGAGACTTCAACACAGCACTCACTCCAAAGGACAGATCAACCAGACAGAAAATACGTAGAGACAGAGGCACTGAACAACGTATTAAAACAGATGGACCTAACACACATCTACAGAACACTCCATCCAAAAGCAACAGGATACACATTCTCAAGTGCACATGGAACATTTTCAAGAACAGATCACATACTAGGCCACAAAAAGAACCTTAGTAAATTCAAAAAGATTGATATTATACCAACCAGTTTCTCAGATCACAAAGGTATGAAACTAGAAATAAATTACACAAAGAAAACGAAAAAGGGAAAAAAAAAAAAGAAAAACCCCACAAACACATGGAGGCTTAATAACATGCTCCTAAACACCTCACACCAGTGAGGATGGCCAACATCCAAAACACAAACAACAACAAATGTAATGTTAGCGAGGATGTGGAGAAAAGGGAACCCTGGTACACTGCTGGTGGGACTGCAAATTAGTTCAACCATTGTGGAAAGCAGTATGGAGGTTCCTCAAAAAACTCAAAATAGAAATACCATTTGACCCAGGAATTCCACTCCTAGGAATTTACCCTAAGAATGCAGCAGCCCAATTTGAAAAGGACAGATGCACCCCTATGTTTATTGCAGCACTATTTACAATAGCCAAGAAATGGAAGCAACCTAAGTGTCCATCAGTAGATGAATGGATAAAGAAGATGTGGTACATATACACAATGGAATATTATTCAGCCATAAGAAGAAAACAAATCCTACCATTTGCAACAACATGGATGGAGCTAGAGGTTATTATGCTCAGTGAAATAAGTCAAGCTGAAAAAGACAAGTACCAAATGATTTCACTCATATGTGGAGTATAAGAACTAAGGAAAAAAAAAACTGAAGGAACAAAACAGCAGCAGACTCACAGAACCCAAGAACGGACTAATAGTTACCAAAGGGAAAGGGACTGGGGAGGATAGGTGGGAAGGGAGGGGCAAGGGGGAAGAAAGGACATTACGATTAGCAGGTGTAATGTTCGGGGGGCACGGGGAGGGCTGTACAACCCAGAGAGGACAAGTAGTGACTCTATGGCATCTCACTACGCTGATGGACAGTGACTGCAATGGGGTTGGGGGGGGGGGAACTGATGAAGGGGGTAGTGTAATCACCATAATATTACTCATTTAATTGTAGATTAATGATATCAAAATCAACTAAAAAAAAATAAAATAAAATAACATGCTCCTAAATAATCAATGGATCAATGACCAAATAAAAACAGAGATCAAGCAATATATAGAGACAAATGAGAACAATAATTCAACACTGCAAAATCTGTGGGACGCAGCAAAGGCCGTGCTAAGAGGAAAGTATATTGCAATACAGGCCTACCGCAGAAAAGAACACTCCCATATGAAGAGCCAAATCTCACAATTAACGAAACTAGAAAAGGAAGAACAAAGGAGGCCCCAAGTCAGTAGGAGGGAGATAATAAAGATTAGAGCAGAAATAAATAAAATCAAGAGGAACAAACAATAGAAAAAATCAAAGTAGGAGCTGGAACTTTGAGAAAATAAACAAAATAGATAAACCCCTAGCAAGACTTATCAAGAAAAAAAGAGAGTCTACACACATAAACAGAATCAGAAATGAGAAAGGAAAAATCACTAAGGATACCACAGAAATACAAAGAATTATGAGAGAATACTATGAAAAATTATATGCTAAAAACTGGATAACCTAGAAGAGACTGACAACTTTCTAGAAAAATACAACTTTCCAAGGCTGACCCAGGAAGAAACAGAAAATCTGAATAGACCAATCACACCAGCAAGGAAACTGAACTGGTAATCAAAAAACTACCTAAGACCAAAACGCCTGAACCAGATGGTTTCACTGCTGAATTTTATCTAACATTTAGTGAAGACCTAATACCCATCCTCCTTAAAGTTTTCCAAAAAGTAGAAGAGGAGAGAATACTCCCAAACTCATTCTACAAGGCCAACACCACAAAAAAAGAAAATTACACACCAATATCCCTGATGAACATAGATGCAAAAATACTCAACAAAATATTAGCAAACCGAATTCAAAAATATATCAAACAGATCATCCATCATGATCAACTGGGAATCATCCTAGGGATGCAAGGATGATACAGCATTCCAAAATCCATCAACACCATCCACCACATCAACAAAAAGATGAACAAAAACCACATGATCATCTCCATAGATGCCGACAAAGCATTCGACAAAATTCAACATCCATTCATGATAAAAAATCTCCAACAAAATGGGTACAGAGGGCAAGTACCTCAACATAATAAAGGCCATATATGACAAACCCACAGCCAACATCATACTTAACAGTGAGAATCTGAAAGCTTTTCACCTAACATCGGGAACACGACAGGGATGCCCACTCTTCCCACTTTTATTCAACATAGTTCTGGAGGTCCTAGCCACAGCAATCAGACAACACAAAGAAATAAAAGGCATCCAGATTGGTAAGGAAGTAGTCAAACTGTCCCTGTTTGCAGATGACATGATATTGTATATAAAAAAACCCTAAAGAATCCACTCCAAAACTACTAGATCTAATATCTGAATTCAGCAAAGTTGTGGGATACAAAACTAATACACAGAAATCTGTTGCCTTCCTATACACTAACGATGAACTAGCAGAAAGAGAAATCAGGAAAACAATTCCATTCACAATTGCATCAAAAAGAATAAAATACCTAGGAATAAACCTAACCAAGGAAGTGAAAGACCTATTCCCTGAAAACTCCAGGACACTCTTAAGAGAAATTAAAGAGGACACTAATAAATGGAAATTCATCCCATGCTCTTTGGTAGGAAGAATTAATATTGTCAAAATGGCCATCCTGCCTAAAGCAATCTACAGATTCAATGCAATCCCTATCAAAATACAAACAGCATTATTCAATGAATTAGAGCAAATAGTTCTAAAATTCATATGGAACCACAAAAGACCCCAAATAGCCAAAGCAATCCTGAGAAGGAAGAATAAACCAGGGGGAATTACACTCCCTGACTTCAAGATCTACCACAAAGCCACAGTAATCAAAGACAATTTGGTACTGGCACAAAAAACAGACCCATAGACCAATGGAACAGACTAGAGAGCCCAGATATAAACCCAAGCATATATGGCCAATTACGATATATGGTCAAATACGATAAAGGACACATGGATATACAATGGGGAAATGACAGCCTCTTCAACAGCTGGTGTTGGCAAACTGGATAGCTACATGCAAGACAATGAAACTGGATTACTGTCTAACCCCATACACAAAAGTATACTCAAAATGGATCAAAGACCTGAATGTAAGTCATGAAACCATAAAATTCTTAAAAGAAACATAGGCAAAAATCTCTTGGACATAAACATGAGAGACTTCTTCATGAACATATCTCCTAGGGCAAGGGAAACAAAAGCAAAAATGAACAAATGGGACTATATCAAACTAAAAATCTTCTGTACAGCAAAGGACAGCAGCAGAACAAAAAGACTTCCTACAGTATGGGAGAATATATTCATAAATGACATATTTGATAAGGGGTTGACATCCAAATTATATAAAGAGCTCACACACCCCAACAAACAAAAAGCAAATAAGCCAATTAAAAAATGGGCAGAGGAGCTGAACAGACACTTCTCCAAAGAAGAAATTCAGATGGCCAACAGGCACATGAAAAGATGCTCTACATCCCTAATCATCAGAGAAATGCAAATTAAAACTACAATGACATATCACCTCACACCAGTGAGGATGGCCACCATCCAAAAGACAAACAACAAATGTTAGCGAGGATGTGGAGAAAGGGGAACCCTCCTACACTGCTGGTGGGAATGTAAAATAGTTCAGCCATTGTGGAAAGCAGTATGGAGGTTCCTCAAAAACTCAAAATAGAAATACCAATTGACCCAGGAATTCCACTCCTAGGAATTTACCTTAAGAAAGCAGTTTCCCAGTTTCAAAAAGACATGCACCCCTATGTTTATTGCAGCACTATTTACAATAGCCAAGAAATGGAAGCAACCTAAGTGTCCATCAGTAGATGAATGGATAAAGAAGATGTGGTACAAAAGACCCCGAATAGCCAAAGCAATCCTGAGAAGGAGGAATAAAACAGGGGGAATTACACTCCCTGACTTCAAGCTCTACTACAAAGCCACAGTAATCAAGACAATTTGGTATTGGCACAAAAACAGACCCACAGACCAGTGGAACAGAATAGAAAATCCAAACATTAACCCAAACATATACAGGCAATTAATATTTGATAAAAGTGCCTTGGATATACAATGGGGAGATGACAGCCTCTTCAGCAGCTGGTGTTGGAAAAACTGACAGCTACATGTAAGAGAATGAAACTGGACTACTGTCTAGCCCCATACACAAAGGTAAACTCAAGGTGGATCAAAGACCTGAATGTAAGTCATGAAACCATAAAACTCTTAGAAAAAAACATAGGCAAAAATCTCTTGGACATAAACATGAGCAACTTCTTCATGAACATATCTCCCCGGGCAAGGGAAACAAAAGCAAAAATGAACAAGTGGGACTATATCAAGCTGAAAAGCTTCTGTACAGCAAAGGACACCATCAGTAGAACAAAAAGACATCCTACAGTATGGGAGAATATATTCATAAAAAACGTATCTGATAAAGGGTTGACATCCAAAATATATAAAGAACTCATGCACCTTAACAAACAGAAAGCAAATAATCCAATTAAGAAATGGGCAGAGGACATGAATAGACACTTCTCCAAAGAAGAAATTCAGATGGCCAACAGGCACATGAAAAGATGCTCCACATCGCTAATCATCAGAGAAATGCAGATTAAAACCACAATGAGATATCACCTCACACCAGTGAGGATGGCCAACATCCAAAACACAAACAACAACAAATGTTGGCGAGGATGTGGAGAAAAGGGAACCCTCCTACACTGCTGGTGGGACTGCAAATTAGTTCAACCATTGTGGAAAGCAGTATGGAGGTTCCTCAAAAAACTCAAAATAGAAATACCATTTGACCCAGGAATTCCACTCCTAGGAATTTACCCTAAGAATGCAGCAGCCCAATTTGAAAAGGACAGATGCACCCCTATGTTTATTGCAGCACTATTTACAATAGCCAAGAAATGGAAGCAACCTAAGTGTCCATCAGTAGATGAATGGATAAAGAAGAGGTGGTACATATACACAATGGAATATTATTCAGCCATAAGAAGAAAACAAATCCTACCATTTGCAACAACATGGATGGAGCTAGAGGGTATTATGCTCAGTGAAATAAGCCAAGCCGAAAAAGACAAGTATCAAATGATTTCACTCATATGTGGAGTATAAAACAAAGAAAAAAACTGAAGGAACAAAACAGCAGCAGACTCACAGAACCCAAGAACGGACTAATAGTTACCAAAGGGAAAGGGACTGGGGAAAATGGGCGGGAAGGGAGGGATAAGAGGGAAAAAGGGGCATTACGATTAGCAGATGTAATGTTGGGGGGGCACGGGGAGGGCAGTACAACTCAGAGAAGACAAGTAGTGATTCTATAGCATCTCACTACGCTGATGGACAGTGACTGTAATGGGGTTGGTGGGGGGGACCTGATGAAGGGGTAGTTTAATAATCGTAATATTGCACATGTAATTGTAAATTAATGATAATAAAATAAATTATATAAAAATAAAAAATAAAAAAAGAAAAAAAAAAAAAAAAAAAAAAAAAAAAAGAAGATGTGGTATATACACACAATGGAATATTATTCAGCCATAAGAAGAAAACAAATCCTATCATTTGCAACAACATGGATGGAGCTAGTGTGTGTAATGCTCGGTGAAATAAGCCAGGCAGAGAAAGACAAGTATCAAATGATTTCACTCATCTGTGGGGCATAAGAACAAAGCAAAAACTGAAGGAACAAAACAGCAGCAGACTCACAGAACCCAAGAATGGACTAACAGTTACCAAAGGAGAGGATGGGTGTGAAGGGATGGATAAGGGGGAAAAGGGGGCAATACGTTTAGCATGTATAATGTAGGGGTTGGATACCGGGAAGGCAGTGAGTGTAACACAGGGAAGACAAGTAGTGATTCTATAGCATCTTAATATGCTGATGGACAGTGACTGTCATGGGGTATGTGGTGGGGACTTGATAATAGGGGGAGTCTCGTAACCATAATGTTGTGCATGTAAATTGTACATTAATGATAGCAAAGTTTTTTAAAAAAGGAAATTATGGGTGAAAAAAAAAATGTAACCAAAGATGTGAAGTAGACTTGTATACTGAAAACTAAAAAAACATTGCTAGAACAGATATAAATGGAAAGATATCCCATGTTTGTGGCAGGACTTCATATTGTTAAAATGTCAACACCACCCAAACCAATCTACAGATTCAATGAAATTGCTATAAAATAGCAAGTCTGTTTTGCAGAAATAGAAAAAAACCCATCCTGAAATTCATGCAGAAGTGAAAGGAACCCTGAATTGCCAAAGCAGTCTTTAAACAGAAGAAAATTGGAGGACTCACACATCCTAATTTCCAAAGTTAGTACAAAAACCACAGTGTTTGTTACTGGCGTAAGGACAGACATACAAACCAATGGAGTAGAATTGAGAGCACAAGACCATATAGTCGGAGAAAAGACAAATTTCAACAAATGGTGCTGGGAAAAGTGAATATCCACATGCAAAAGAATGAAGCTGGAGCCCCTATGTCACACCATATAGAAAAATTAACTCAGTGGTTTAAAGACCTAAACATAGAAGCTAAACTGTAAACCTCTTAAGAGAGAAACAGGGAAATCTTCATGACTTCTGATTTATCAATGGTTTCATAAACATACACTAAAAGCACAGACAACAAACGGAAATAGAGGTCAGAAAATAAAAACTACTGTGCAAAGGACATGCTACATCAAGAGAGTGAAAAGACAACAGAGAATGGGAAAAATTATTTGCAAATCACATATCTGACAAGGGATTCATATCCAGAATATATAAAGTCCTACAACTCAAGGGAAAACAACCCAATTTAAAAATGCACTGAAGGACATGAATAGACGTTTCCCCAAAGAGAACATTCTCCATACAAATGGCAAGTAAATAAAAAGACACCCAGTATCACTAATCATAAGGGAAATGCAAGTCAAAACCACATTGAAATATCACAAGGGTTAGCAAAGATGTGGAGAAATTGGAATCCTGTGCACTATTAGTTGAAATGTAAAATTGTGCAGCCTCTATGGAGAGCAATATGGTAGTTCCTCAAAAATATTAAACACAGAAAAAACCATAAGATCCAGCTAGTCTGAAAAAGCATTTGACAAAATTCAGCATCCATTCATGATTAAGACTCTCAACAAAATGGGTATAGAGGGCAAGTACCTCAACATCATAAAGGCCATATATGATAAACTCACAGCTAACATCATACTTAACAGCGAGAAGCTGAAAGCTTTTCATCTAAGATCAGGAACAAGACAGGGATGCCCACTCTCTCCACTGTTATTCAACATAGAACTGGAGGTCCTAGCCACGGCAATCAGAAAAAACAAAGACATACAAGGCATCCAGATTGGTAAAGAAGAAGTCAAATTGTCACTATTTGCAGATGACATGATACTGTACATGAAAAACCCTAAAGACTCCATTCCAAAACTACTAGAACTAATATCTGAATTCAGCAAAGTTGCAGGATTCAAAATTAACTAACACACAGAAATCAGTTGCTTTCCTATACACTAACGAATAGCTAACAGAAAGAGAAATCAGAAAAACAATTCCATTCACAATTGCATCAAAAGGAATAAAATACCTAGGAATAAACCTAACCAAGGAAGTGAAAGACCTATACTCTGAAAACTACAAGACACTCTTAAGAGAAATTAAAGAGGACACTAACAAATGGAAATTCATCCCATGCTCTTGGCTAGGTAGAATAAATATTGTCAAAATGGCTATACTACCTAAAGCAATCTACAGATTCAACGCAATCCCTATCAAACTACCAACAGCTTTCTTCAATAAACTTGAACAAATGATTCTAAAATTCATATGGAACCACAAAAGACCCCGAATAGCCAAAGCAATCCTGAGAAGGAGGAATAAAACAGGGGAAATTACGCTCCTGACTTCAAGCTCTACTACAAAGCCACAGTAATCAAGACAATTTGGTATTGGCACAAGAACAGACCCACAGACCAGTGGAATAGAATAGAAAATCCAAACATTAACCCAAATATATACAGTCAATTAATATTTAATAAAGGAGCCTTGGATATACAATGGGGAGATGACAGTCTCTTCAGCAGCTGGTGTTGGCAAAACTGTACAGCTACATGTAAGAGAATGAAACTGGACTACTGTCTAACCCCATACACAAAAGTAAACTCAAAATGGATCAAAGAGCTGAATGTAAGTCATGAAACCATAAAACTCTTAGAAAAAAACATAGGCAAAAATCTCTTGGACATAAACATGAGAGACTTCTGTAACAACATATCTCCCTGGGCAAGGGAAACAAAAGCAAAAATGAACAAGTGGGACTATATCAAGCTGAAAAGCTTCTGTACAGCAAAGGACACCATCAGTAGAACAAAAAGACATCCTACAGTATGGGAGAATATATTCATAAATGATATATCCGATAAGGGGTTGACATCCAAAATATATAAAGAACTCACGCACCTCAACAAACAAAAAGCAAATATTCCAAATAAGAAATGGGCAAGGGACATGAATAGACACTTCTCCAAAGAAGAAATTCAGATGGCCAACAGGCACATGAAAAGATGCTCCACATCGCTAATCATCAGAGAAATGCAGATTAAAACCACAATGAGCTATCATCACCTCACACCAGTGAGGATGGCCAACATCCAAAACACAAACAACAACAAATGTTGGTGAGGATGTGGAGAAAAGGGAACCCTCCTACACTGCTGGTGGGAATGCAAATTAGTTCAACCACTGTAGAAAGCAGTATGGTGGTTCCTCAAAAAACTCAAAATAGAAATACCATTTGACCCAAGAATCCCACTCCTAGGAATTTACCCTAAGAATGCAGCAGCCCAGTTTCAAAAAGATATATGCACCCCTATGTTTATTGCAGCACTATTTACAACAGCCAAGAAATGGAAGCAATCTAAGTGTCCATCAGTAGATGAATGGATAAAGAAGATGTGGTACATATACACAACGGAATATTATTCAGCCATAAGAAGAAAAATCCTACCATTTGCAACAACCTGGATGGAGCTAGAGGGTATTATGCTCAGTGAAATAAGCCAAGCCGAAAAAGACAAGTATCAAATGATTTCACTTATATGTGGAGTGTAAGAACAAAGAAAAAAACCCGAAGGAACAAAACAGCAGCAGACTCACAGAACCCAAGAATGGACTAATAGTTACCAAAGGGAAAGGGACTGGGGAGGATGGGTGGGAAGGGAGGGACAAGGGGGGAAAAGGGCATTACGATTAGCAGATGTAATGTTGGGGGGTGCAGCGAGGGCTGTACAACTCAGAGAAGACAAGAAGTGATTCTATAGCACCTCACTATGCTGATGGACAGTGACTGTAATGGGGTTGGTGGGGGGGACCTGATGAAGGGGAGGGTAGTTTAATAACCATAATATTGCATGTGTAATTATAGATTAATGATACCAAAATAAATTATTTAAAAAAAAAAAAGATCCAGCTAGTCCATTTCTGGTATGTACTTAAAGCAAGGACTTGAAGAGATATTTGTACACTGTTGGTCACAGCAGCGTTATTCACAATAGCCAAAAGGTGAAACAACACAAGTGTCCACTTACAGATGAATGGACAAAATGTGTTATATATATGTAACAGATACTATTCGGCTTTAAAAAGGAGATCCTGACATGCTACAACATGGATGAACCTGAAAACATTCTGCTCAGTAAAATAAACAGTTACAGAAAACAACTAATGAATGAATTCATTTATATGAGGTACCTAGGAGTTAAATTCATAGAAGGCAGAATGGTGACTGCCTAGAGAATGGGGAATTATTTAGTGGGTACAGAGTTTCTGATGGGGTGAAGAAGTTCAGGAGATGGTTGGTAGCAGTGGTTACACAGTATGAATGAATTTAATGCTACTGAAGTGTACACCTAAAAATTGTTAAAGTGGTAAATTTTATATATACTTTATCCCAATTTTTGTTTTTAATTTTACAAGCTGGAGAAGAGGTAACAATTTAATAGTCTTCAGAAAACTTAGCCCTTAACTGGCTGAAGAGAAAGCAAAGAAACAGAATTACTCTACAAAATACCCCAAGGTTCAGGGACTGGAAGCAGCATTGCAAGTGGGGTAAGGATTGGGTTAGAAACAGGACTGGTTGAAAATCTGTTTAAGAAGTCCAGACTCCCTCCCCAGCTGAAGAGTGAAGTTCTAGGCTCAGATAAGAGAGAGTGTCTCTACACAGGGAGCCACCAGGCGTTATGGAACGTAGGGGCACCCATGCAAAAACGGGGGCTATAGGGAAAGTTACCTGCTGACTGTTGAGATTCCCAGCCTTCTTCCCCTGCCAAGCCCTAGAACACTGGCAGCCCAGCCAGCCTGCACCCTCTAGTTGGGGGGTCAAGGGGAGTCCTTTTGGCAAGACTGACCAGCTTAAGAGGAAAGACAGAAAGATTCCATGTCTGGGTTTCCCCAAACAACCGACCGATGCCAACCACATGACAACTGACGTCCACAGCAGACCAGCTCCAAGCACATGCCCAGAGCCTCCAGCAGCGTAGCGGACAACAACACTAAATCTGAGGAGGGCCCCGTATGAGGACCACTGACTACACTTGAAGGAAACAGTCTACATAAGGAGAATAAAATATTAATATCCTCAGGATGGACAATATCTGGATCCAAAAAACAGGAACAAGTCACTCTATAAAAGTTCCCAAGACAATTTACTGAAAGGGCTTATGAGTGTGGTGGTGGGGTGGTGGATGACGACAGATTCAAAACAAGGCTCATCATCAAAAATTGCAGAAAACTAGAGACAAAATGTCCTACAAACAGAGAGAGAAAATAGATTTACTCAAGGATGAAAAATCATGGTTTTAGACTTCAACTCAAATGCAGAAGAAAGAGAAGCAATGTCTCCCACTTTCTAAAACAGTTCCCAAACTAGGATTCTATACCCAGCTAAACTATCAATTAAATGTGTGAGTATAATAAAACCATTTTTGGACACACATGGTCTAGAAGGTGTCCTCCACCAAATCAGAGAGCCATTAAAGAAGATATGGGATCCAGGTAAAAAAAAAAGGACTCTACACAAGACACAGACCAACAAAATTCCCAGGATGGTGGCCGTGTAGCAGGCAGGTGTGCTAAGGTGACAACAGAGAAGGGGAGGAAAATAAGTCCAGGAGGGATCAGGTGCCTACAACTACTCAAGGCTTGAGGAGTTCATGTGTGCAAAGAATAGCGTTCAAGTCTGTTGTAGAGTATGCTTACAGACTAAGCAAAAAAAAATGAAGCAATTGTTAACCCTAGGGAAGAAAAAATTGTGCAAGAATGGAAATGTACTCCTAATACACCATTTTTCAGAGTGAACAATACTTACGTGGCCATAGTAAGGTAAGTAATAATGACAATCACGAATTAGAAACATGGAGGGAGAAAAGGCGCGGGGGAACTGCAGAGGCTGTGTGTATAAGATGTAAGTAGTAATCCTGGAGTCCTGTGTAACAAGTTAATAAATACAGAAGGCCTGCACAGGGGAAAAAAATCAAGAACTAGCAACACAGTCTTGCTGTTTGGAAACATGGAGGTAAAGAGTAGAAGACACTTGGGATATTTACACACATGCACACACACCATGGACTGCACTTCAGTGGAGGGAACTTAAATACTGAGATTGCCACTACACACACACACAGGATAACTAATTAGAATAAAGAGTTACTATGACACCAAGTGCTCAGAACAAGATGCTGCCCAGGCCCTTCACAGGACAGCTCCAGCATCAGTTCAAGACCACAAGCTGCCTTGAGCTGGGGTCCTGGTGAAGCCTGACCTCAGTATGGCTCCGTTCTCCACCTACACAAGATGGGACAGACTCTGCCACTGAAACTTTGAGGAGGAGGGATGGCTTCCTCAGCACCTAGGTACAGCAGAATTAGCTCGTACCACCAGACCTCCCACTCCCCCTTGAAGGGGTCATGGTTGACAGGAAAGTGTTTATCTTTCAGGCATTAACATGGGATGGAAAGAGTGACAAAAAAACAGATGTGAATCTTGATGAAGCAAAACATCTGATTGGATCATATCAAAATGTAATTTACGTGAGGTGGAATTGTCCTTTACAAGTTCGTAATTTCTAGGAAAAAACTTACGTTTTTCCGTCTTGTCCAAGTCCTACATACCCAATCTGACCATTCCAAGTGATCGGACTAGAACTGGGTTAGCTGGGCTGAGAACAGGTGGCACTCCCTCTATCCACCTCACCGTCAGTCCTTAAGAACAAGTCCAGACCCTTCGGCCTGCAGAGGAAGTGAGGATTCCCTAGCCTGTGTGACACACACAGAACCTTAATGGTGCCAGCTGGGGGTTTTCTCCTCCCCAACAGCAGGCCCCTTGACAGCAAGCAGGGTTAGGAACAGTAGACAAAAGTGGTAACAACAATGGCAGAAGCCAAGCTGCTCGCTCCACTGGTCAAACCCTAGCCCCACCTTAATGCCTGCACCCTCTGCTGCCAGGCGCCAGCTCATCCACGCCACCCGAGGGAAGCTTGTTTAGCCCACTTTGGGTCAGGTTCCACTACGTGCTACTATATGCTCTCACTGCTGCCAGCACTACAGCACAATTTTTGGGTCAATGATTATAAATCCAGTAATAACTTCTTTGTTTAATGTATGTTTCCCCTCTAGACTAGGCCTCCTGTCTGTCTGGTTCTTTGGTATGTCCTGGCACCTAATCCTGAACCCTGTAATAGCAGGCACACAGATGTGAAATTTCCAGCCCATCCCATGGGGTCCTGGGCAGACCCTGATGGGTGCCTAGACCTGACTGACCTGACAGGTTGATTTCAGTTAAGGAGTCCCGGGTGGTGGTGCCCACAGCAGTGAGCAAGTTGATGGACTGGTCAGTAACATGGTTACAGTAACTAAGGTGGAGCTTGGAGAGCAGGGGCATGTGGCGAATGATGAGCCGCAGGGAGGCATCTGTGATGTCCAGGCCCGCTAGACGCAACTCCACGATGTTCCGGAGCTTGCTCCGATTGTCCATCTGACCTGAAGGGACAGGAAGCAGAGAGGCAACATGTTACCCTGACTAGGGAGATCTGGTCACACCAACATAACACTAAAAGGCCTACCAGTTAGATGTAACACTGGGGTTTCATTTTCATAAACATTCCAGAGTGCTTCCCCCAAAAAGATCAGCTCTAACATTTAAAAACCAGGAAATTCCAAATCACGTTTTACACTTCTAGATTCTTGAAAAGTAAGAGTATCTAGAAACAGCCCACATCATTCCCAGCAGTACTCAGCCCACTGGAGCAATAGCACGGCATCTCTGGATCACCACGGTTTCTTCATTTAAGCTACTGGTGGGGAACAATCACCCCTGAAACCCAGCCTAGGAAGGCTCCAGCCTATGAGCCCATGTCCAACCACACTGACCCACACACTCTTGGAGGATTTAAGCCAATGAAGGACAAGTTAAGAAAGCAGTTAGATGGATGCAAAGGCCCATGGAGTGGAGTCTCAGGTGTGCAAAGGCGGCTCTACCCTCAGGACTCCTCTCTGTGGCCTCTGGAGAAGGGCTGAGGACAGAGAAGGCTTGAGGCTGTGCACACCAGATGGGTCTGTGTTGAGGACCAGATCCAACAGCACCACTTGGTGATACCACCTGCATGTGACTCCCCTGGGTATGTCCCAAGCCTGGCCACTCACCTGGCCTATTATCTGTGGGTGGGGACAGGAGATCCCGCATCTGGGCATCCTTTAGCCCTTCTACCCACTGGACATCCAGGGTCCGGAGCAATGGACAACTGGAACTACAGAGGGCTGAGACTGCAATCCACGAGCAGCCCGACAGCACCAAGTCTCGGAGCGCTGGAGGGTAAGAAAGGGGGTGGCAGGTCAGATGACATACCCTAGCCCCTGCTACTGCCCATTTGGAGTCCCTGGCCCAGTGCTCACCAGGCAACCGGTTGATAAGCCAGCTCAGCTGTTTCTTGGAGATATTGGTCCAGCTGAGGTCCAGGGAGACAGGCTGCCGCCGGATGATGCCACTCAGCATCAGAGGTGTGATGGACTTGCAGTGGTTCAGGTCGATGCAGGTCCATAACCGCTTATCACAGCACCTGGGGGCCAGGCCCAGCAAAGGAACCATCATCAGAGTTGGGGGCTTGCTGGGGAAGCTCACAGGAGACTCCTTAATGCCACCCTCTGGATCCTTCTCTGTTTAGCTCCTGTCTTGCCTGCATCTGGGCTCCTCTGCTCTGATTGCCACAGGCTCCCATGGAAGGTGCTGGCACCCACTCTCCATAAAGTGTTGGCTAGGCGCTTTCCTACTCCCTCTACATGCCTTATCTCAACATTGTCACAGATGAAGGTAAGCACCTTGGCCAACACCAGGAAGCTAGGATATATCAAAGCTGGTATTAAGATGAGTAATCGGCACCCTTATTCTTAATTTGGGCTAACTCTTTAAGGACAAGGGCTCCACCTGATCCTTAGTTCTCCTTCCAAAAAGCTAAATCAGTCAAGCAAGCAGTTACCCTCTTCTGACAAGACCAGATTGCTGTAGCCACCTGGAACATTCTGAGAAGGATGCTTAAGTTGGACTGAGCTTAGAAGAAAAGAGCATCATAAATGACTACGTGGGGACATATGCTATGCAAATGCCATCCCTGGTCTAGTCTAGGCCTTAGTCTTGAGCACAGGGCCAGTCCCTCTGGCCTCCCATCCCAGATTGGCCAGCGCCTCCTCACCAGCGGTTCCAGGTCCTGCACACCTGCATGCAGACACACAGGTCTTGGTGGCTGAGGTAGCTGAAGACGGCCATCCACACCTCCCTGTGCATGACGTGGGCCGCACCATCGTCCAGGGGCAGCGAGTCAGGCGGGGGACTAATAGGGGGCGGCCGGATCACATGTCGCTCCATCTGGATGCACTTGGGCGGAGACACGGAGGGAGGGGGCCGGGAGATGACACGGGGTGGGCTGCGCAGGCCGAGCCCCACCTGGTGCCGCAGCTCCCGGGGGGTGCCGGTGAGCCCCTTGCTGAAGCGGTGGGGGCGGTCGCAGAGCCCCAGGGGCCGCTTGGGTTCCTCACTCTCACTCTCAGGCTCTGACTTGATGGGCTGGTGGTTCTCATTGGCCAGGCTGTTCTCTGTCTTCTGGATCTCCTGGTTCAGCTCCTTGCTCAGCTCCTTGCTCAGCTCCTTGGTGGGGAGTCGCCGTTTCCTTCGCATCTTCACCTTCTTCTTCTCTTCGGACCCCTCTGGCCCCTCTGTGCTGGGCCCCGCTGTTGGGGAGCTGGAGCGGGAGTGGTCGCTCTCCCGGGCCTTGGGGGGCGCCTCAGGCAGATCGTCCTCTGGTTCCTGCTTGAAGCGCCTAAGAGGCTTGTTGGCGAGAGCCATCCGGTCCTCGGCGTTCTTCCAGGACCGCCGCTGAGGAAGGAAGGGCTGGGTGTAAGTCCCCAGGCTCCTGCAGCACCCACCCAGGCCTCCCTACCCTCTGTCCCAGGACCCAGTGCCCAGGAGGGATCCTGGGGGGAGGGGAGATGATACCTTTTTCCTGAAAAGCTTATCTTCTTTGCCAGGTTTTAGCTGTCACAGGAAAGAAAGGGTGCAGAGCTTGCTCCCTGGGTTCATGGGATGTGGTCCCCTCTACTCCCAACCCCACAAGTCCAGTCAGTCTCTAGAGGAGGGGCTGGGGGATCTTCCCACCAGGCCCTTCTCTTCCGCTCTGACAGAACAGTGGGACTTGCCTGCTGGTTTTAATAAGTCAGAACTGAGGGCTGTGATTGAAGTGTTCCCACCCAACTGACCTCCCACCCCGGAAAGACCCAGCGAGACAGGCTCGCCCCTCTGGTGGGACTGGGCTCTGGGAGCCAGGTCTGGGGGTGGGATCATGGGGTCCCAGGGCTAGGGCTCAGCTGGGGAAGGCACCAGGTGCCACCTCGTGGCCAATGGTGGAAGGGCCTGCAGGAGGAGCAGGCCCTGGGATCCTCTGAGGTTCCCAGATCCACAGGCTTCTCCGTGGCAGTTTCAGCTTCCCTGGCCCCGGGCCAGATCCAGGAGCCAACAACCTGGGACTGAGGCCCAGGAAGCTGTGGCGAACATGTGCCCAGAGCGTCTGCGGCAATGAGCCCAGAGGGATGGTGGGGGGAGGCCCGGGGCTTGCAAGTCCCCAGGGCCTGGGGGCGGGGCAATGTGGGAGCACCTGCTGCTGGAAGTAAGTGAGACTGGATCTCCACCAAGGGCTGAGGCTGCTGCCTAGAGGGGGCCTCGGCGAGAGGTGAGAGGAGGAACCGGGGGACGTTTGAAGCGTCGAGGCCTAAAGGGGTGGGAAGAGGAGTGACTCGCTGGTTTTCCCCCTCCTTTCCTTTGGGTCGAGCTCTCAGGACTTCTGTGACCTGCTCAGGGCAGCCAGAGGCTGGCCCGAGTTCTCCCGCTGCCCGGCCCACCCACCTGCACCCAGGACCAGCCATGCCACCCCACACACCAGCCCTCCCGCGTACTCGCTTGCGGCCACTCAGCTCCTGGGGCTTCTCGTATCTCCTCTTCCTCCTCAGGTGCACGTCGTCTGACTTCCGGCGCAGGATGCCATCAGGGGGCGCCTTCTTGGGGGGCTCGTCTGACCTGCGCCGAGGCACCTCCTCACACTCGCTCCTCCGCTTGGCAGGCTCCTGCCCTTCCTTGTTGTCCCGGTTCATCTTCTGCTCCTTGAGCAGGGAGCCAGGCAGGTTGGAGGCATACTTGAAGCCAGGGCCACGCTTTTGCTTGTAGGCCAAAAAGAGAGAAGGAACAAACAAACTGTATATCTTTGAACTAGCCCCCCTCCCTGAGCCCACATCTCCCCACCAGGCGACAACACGGGGACAGGCTGGGTCTGGCAAGGCCAAGGGCCACCCCTCCTAACTTGACCCCTGGGGCTTGGAGCCCAGCACTCACTTTCCCAGTCTTGCCGGCGTGGTTACACTTGGGACACTCCCAGCAGTTTGGAAGCTCATCGTTGACCACGCCCTCTGATTCCTTAATCTGAAAGGACACAGCCAGTCAGCAAGCAGGGACTGGCAGAGCTGCCAGGAACACCAACACCCACCTCCCAAATGCCGTATCTATCCCATCTTTGGCCAATAAACAAGGGTAGTTAAGACAAGTGGCTTTGGATTCAGGCCAGGGTTCAAATCCTGATTTTGCCTCTTACTTATTATTAGCTCAGTGATCCTGGGCAAATCACTCCACCTCTGCAGGCCAGTACCCTCATCCATGATATGGAGGATACCTGCCTCACCAGAGCTCTGAGAATTCAGTGAGATAACCTAGGTAAAGCAATGCACTCAGGGCCTGGCACCCAGAAAGGATCCAACAAACTGTCATTTAGCAGGACTGTACTGGGTGTTGTCCCTGTCCTCCTGAAGCTTCTGATTTGAGAGAGAAGTGACAGACCATTACAACAAGGAGGTCTGACTTCCAAAACCAGAGTGCCCCCTTCAGGGTGGGAGGTGTGTGTGTGGGGGGGAAGTTATATCAAAACAAACCCCCACAACCACCACCAAAGAGAAGAGGACACTTCAGGCTGAGGTACCATTTGGGGCAGGCCCACCCTGATCTCTCTAAAGCACACAGATACACACAGGCTGACAGCTGGGCTCCCAGAGAGGTGCCAGGTATGGTATTTTGTGACAGAGGGTATGCACCAGCCCAGAGCACTCTTCCTTTCAAAGGTGCAACTGGCTGCTAAAGACAGGCAGACACAGCATGGCAGTCCCTGGAAAAAGGCAGCCCTGCCCTGGGCACACCACAGGAACAGGTTCCCAGCACACAAGAGCAGGAATGCAACCACCTGTGTTACAGGACGCGCCCTCCCCTGGCCTAGGCTTTGAACTCCCAGAAGCTTTGAGCCAGGAATCCAGCAAGCAGCCCAACCACCCAGTCTTTCCCTCTAGCAAAGGTGCAAGACTGGGAGCAATCCTGTTCTGAGGTCCTGGGAGGAGCTGAGCTATCCCAGACACCTTCTTGCTCTCTGCTCATCATCTGACACACAGAATGCTCCAAACTTGGAAGTCCTCCAGGAAAGAAACCTAAGCTCACCCTCTGCACAGCATCCGCACTACCAGAGACCCTGGGTAGGGATGTCAGGCAGTACAGCCAGATCTGCCTGAGGCCACTCACCTTAAGGCATCCAGGGTGGATGATTTCGTTGCAGATGGAGCACTCCATGAGCATGAGGTTAAACTTGCCGTCCTCCTCTTCCACTGTGTCTTCCTTCCCCGCCTCGCCACACACCAAGCACACAGCGGTGTGGGGCAGCACTGGCTGCAGAGCCGGGAGGACACAGACAAGTCAGTCAGCAGGGCACAGGTCATAGGCTGCCAGAAGATGTCAGAGAACTGGCCCAGGCACTGCCCTCCCCTCCTTCCTTCAAATACTTACCAGGCCTCCACCTCCATGTGCCAGGTACTAGTCTATGTGCTGGGAACAGCATTGAACAGGACAGATAGAAATTAATCTCTTCCATCCTGAGCTTATATTTCTCAGTGGAGGGAGGCAGGCAAGATGAAGAACAGAGTCTGTTAGGTGATGATGAGGCATATGGAGACAAGTACGGCGACGAGGGCAGGTCAGGGGAGGGTGGAAGGGGGGTTACTTTGAACATAGGGGTCAGGGACAGGCTCACATATGAGAAAGACCCAGAGGATAAGTTGGCGTGAATGGAGCCCGGATCTGTGGGGGCTGAGGCTGCATCTCACCAGCAGGTATCAAAGCCTAATCCACAGACTCCAGAGTCCCCAGACCTTTACAGGGAGGTCCGTGAGGTCACACCGTCTTCAGAATACTACCAGGATGCTATCAGCCTTTTCCCTATGCTGACATTTGCACTGATGGTGCAAAAGCACTGGCGGGTGGGGTGCTGGCACGTCAGAACAGGGGCTCCAAACTGCACTGGCAGCCACTTGGCTAGTACTGGCCACACTCACTAATAAGATCACCAGTTTCATTTAAGAATGTCTTTGATGAAGCAGTACAAATGATTAATTTTATTTAAATTTTGACCCTTGATTATCTATCCTTTCAACATTATTCATGACAAAATAATCTGCATGAAGTACCACTGCTGCACACCAAGCAATGGTTTATCTAAAGGAAACACACTTGTGTGACTAGGCTGTGAGCTGATCTGGCTACTCTCACCACAGAACATCATTTTACTTGAATGTCTGATCAAGAACTAACCAACCACAACAAAAAACCATGGATATTGGCATTTTTTTCTCAAAGAAAAAACAAGTGAGCCTGTCACTTCCAGAAAAATACTTTTGAACACTTGTTGCAAATGATAGTCAAATTTTCAGACAAAAATTAGCATTTTGGAAAACTTACATTAGACACCATGAGTTGAGCAGCTTCCCAGTACTTAGAGATTTTCTGATGAAGTTGGTGGTGGTGGTAATAAACGTGGGTATTTTTTTTTTACATTGTATAATGCTGTTTGTCAATATTTGGGAAATCTGTGTAAGTCAGTGAGCCAATATATTCCAAATGAGCTATTTGAGGGGCAAGACAACTAATGGATTTTAATGTTAACATCACGAAAAGTTCACTGATACAATTTAGAAACCAAATTGCAACTAACCTTTAAGAAACTGACAGTTGGTAAGTTCTGGTGGAGTATCAGAATATCCACCATTATCTGGAAAGACTTAAAATACTCCTCCCTTTTCCAACTACACATCTGTGTGAGGCCAGATTTTCTTCATATAGTTCCTCCAAAACAACATACCACAATAGAATGAATATATAGAAGCATATATGAAAACCTACATCTTTTCTAATGAAGCAGACATGAAACAGATTTACAAAAACATAAACATAATGCCATTCTTCCTACTAATCATTCTGGAAGTTGCAGTTATTTCTCATAAAAAGGTTATTTGTGGGTTTCTTATTAATTTTAAATGAGTTCAAAATATTTTTAAAATCTGCTAGTTTTAATTTTGAATACAGTAATGTTAATGAATAAGTGACCCACATGAATGAAAGCTCTTTGGGGGTCCTCATAATTTTTAAGAGGGTAAAGGATGTCCTGAGACCACAAAATTTGAGAACTGATGTACTAGAATAGAACTGATATCTCCTTGTGGATGGGGCCAGAGCCTTCCCACTCCCTTACACATGCCCACCTCCCAGCACCTGGAATCCAGAGCAAATACAGTCCATTTTCATTAAACTGAATTAGAAGAGTTTCAAATAAACTGGGATATACACTTCGCTGATAAGTGAAAATGTCTATACAAAGGCACAAACATTTGAGTTCAAATAAACAGAACACTGAAGGCAAGGGTCATCATTTATTCAACAAATACTTAGTAAGCATCTGCTAAAGCTTGAAGCAAGCAACCAAAAGGGGAACACTAACAAGGAAGACAGCTGCTCACTCAAGGTGATAAAGACAGAACACGCTGAAATCCTAAGAAAACACAGAAAGTCATGCACAAGTGTTATTGGAAGCAGCAGAGGCTGGTTTCTGGAGGACCCGACAGGGAATCTGGGCTCCTACCAGAGCAGAGAGAAGTGGGCAGCAGGAAAAGTCAAAGGGACCGCCGAGCAGCAGAGACCAACGTGAATGAGGACAGAGAAGCAAGGCTAGATGTGCTGGACAGCATGGGGCAGGCCAGGCCACCCAGGCAGGGGACTGCAGTGAGAGACCCCAGCTTGGGGAGCTTGGTGGGGACCAGGGTGGCCAGAAGCTGGTCTGTGATGGGGTAGGGTGGAGGCTACAACCCGACAGTATGGGAGATGGTGCTGGATGGGGAGGGGATAAAGTCTGGGAGAGGCAGCAAAAGGCAGGCTGGCTGTGGGCAGTGGGAGACTCTGGCACACTGAGAAGGGCCTGGAAAAGGAAGACAGGCAGAACTGCAAGTGTCTAGTGGTGGCTGAAGTGTGGCATGAGGTGCCCCAGCAAAGTGGAGAGGCTGAAGAGTTAGATGGACCCTGAGGGTCAGGACAAGGTTGCATTTGCTATCAGTTCCAGAAGCCACATAAGGCTGGAGAGAAGAGACACACAAACGTGGGGTTTCCTTCAGGTGACACTCCTTGTGCCAGCACCAGGCTAGGCACCAGAGCTGCAAAGAAGAGGTGAGAGGCAGGATTCCTATAACTGGGCCTGTGACACTGGCAGGGCTGGGGAAGGGGAAGGTGGTGGGAAGTATGTGCACGTAAGACTAAAGAAAAGTCCTGTGTTGCTGCCAATATACCAAGTATTAAGTGACACTGTTCTCAAAAGCAAGAGTCCCTATACACACAACCTCTCTTAAATCCTGACAGAATGCAATGGGTCATATGGATCCTCATGCCAGAAAAATGCACATATACATGTGCACATGGATAAAAATCTGTATTCAATTTCAAGAGGGCTCTCAGATTCTCTGAAATCCATTCAAATGATATGGGTACAAATAACAAAAACACATGCAGAACCTAAAACCTGCACAGCAAAGGAAACCATCAACAGATTAATATTCATTAATGTAAACAGGGGTTAATGTCCAGAATATATGAAGAACTCCTACAGCTCAATAACACAAACAATCCAGTTAAAAAGTGGGCAAAGGACTTGAACAGTCATTTCTCCAAAGAAGCTACACATGGCCAACAAACATGAAAAGATGCTAAACATCACTTATCATCACGGAAATGCAAATCAAAGCCACAATGAGATATCACCTCATACCCATTTTGATAGCCACTGTCAAAAGAGTGTGTTGGCAAGGATGTGGAGGAACTAGAACCCCTGTGCCAAGTTGATGGGCATGAAAAATGGAGCAGCCCCAATGTAAAACAGTGTGGAGGGTCCACAACCAATTAAAAATAGGACTACCATGTGATCCAGCAATCCCATATCCAGGTATATACCCAAAAGAATAAAAAACCGGATCTCGAAGAGGTATCTGCACAACCATGTTTACGGGAGCAGACTCACAACAACCAAGAGGCAGAAGCAACTTAAATCTCCATTAACAGTTAATGAAACTAGAAAGGAAGAAAAATGAGGCCCAAAGTCAGTAGAAGGAGGGACATGATAAAGATTAAAACAGAAATAAATAAAACTGAGAAGAATAAAACAATAGAAAGAATCAATGAAAGCAGAAGCTGGTTCCTTGAGAAAAATATATAAACCCCTAGCCAGACTTATCAAGAAAAAAAGAGAGTCTACACACATAAACAGAATCAGAAATGAGAAAGGGAAAGTCACTATGGACACAACAGAAATACAAAGAATTATGACAGAATACTATGAAAAATTATATGCTAACAAACTGGATAACCTAGAAGAAATGGACAGCTTTCTAGAAAAATACAACCTTCCGAGGCTGACCCAGAAAGAAACAGAAAATCTGAATAGACCCACAATGAGATATCACCTCACACCAGTTAGGATGGCCAACATCCAAAAGACAAACAACAAATGTTGGTGAGGATGTGCAGAAAGGGGAACCCTCCTATACTGCTGGTGGGACTGTAAATTAGTTCAACCATGTGGAAAGCAGTATGGAGGTTCCTCAAAAAACTCAAAATAGAAATACCATTTAACCCAGGAATCCCACTCCTAGGAATTTACCTTAAGAATGCAGCAGCCCAGTTTGAAAAAGACATAAGCACCCCTATGTTTATTCGCAGCACTATTCACAATAGCCAAAAAATAGAAGCAACCTAAGTGTCCATCAGTAGATGAATGGATAAAGAAGATGTGGTACATATACACAATGGAATATTATTCAGCCATAACAAGAAAACAAATCCTACCATTTGCAACAACATGGATGGAGCTAGAGGGTATTATGCTCAGTGAAATAAGCCAGGCGGAGAAAGACAAGTACCAAATGATTTCACTCATCTGTTGAGTATAAGAACAAAGGAAAAACTGAAGGAACAAAACAGCAGCAGACTCATAGTACCCAAGAATGGACTAAGAGTTACCAAAGGGAAAGGGACTGGGGAAGATGGGTGGGAAGGGAGGGATAAGGGGGAACAATGGGGTATTATGATTAGCATACATAATATAGCAGTGGCGGGGGGATTCGGGGAAGGCAGTGTAACACAGAGAAGACAAGTGATTCTATAGCATCACACTATGCTGATGGACAGTGACTGTAATGGGCTATGTGGTGGGGACTTGATAATAGGGGGAGTCTCATAACCATAATATTGCTCATGTAATTGTACATTAACAACAGCAAAAAAGAAATCTCCATTAACAGGTGAATGGATAAAGAAAATGCAGCATATACAGTTCACTCTTGAGCAACACAGGGGTTAGGAGCACTGAATCCCTGCATGGTTGAAAATCTGTGTAAAACTTTGACTTTCCCCAAACTTAAGTACTAATAGACTACTGTTGCCCAGAAGCCTTACTGATAAAATAAACATTCGATTAACACATATTTTATATATGTATTTTGTACTGTAGTCTTACAATAAAGCTAGAAAAATGTTTTCTCAAATTGTCACCAATCTTCAAAAAATTTTCCAATATATTTGTTAGAAAAAAAATCCACATACAGGTGGATCCACCCAGTGCAAACCTGTGTTGTTCAATGGTCAACTGTACATACATTAGAATATTTTCAGCCTTAAAAAGGAGGAATCTTCTCACAAGCTACAATGTGGATGAACCCTGAGAACATTATGCTAAGCATAATAAGCCAGTGACAGGAGAAATACTGTGTGATTCCACTTACAGGAGGTGTCTAAAGTAGTTACACTTGGAAAGAGAAAGCAGGAAAGTGGTTGCCATGACTGGGGGAAGGAAAAAGAGGATTGTTCATGGGTATAGGGTTTCCACTGGCAAGATGAAAAAGTTCTATAAGAAAACAAATCCTACCATTTGCAACAACATGGATGGAGCTAGAGGGTATTATGCTCAGTGAAATAAGCCAAGCCGAAAAAGACAAGTATCAAATGATTTCACTCATATGTGGAGTATAAGAACAAAGAAAAAATACTGAAGGAACAAAACAGCAGCAGACTCACAGAACCCAAGAACGGACTAATAGTTACCAAAGGGAAAGGGACTGGGGAAAATGGGCGGGAAGGGAGGGATAAGAGGGAAAAAGGGGCATTACGATTAGCAGATGTAATGTTGGGGGGGCACGGGGAGGGCAGTACAACTCAGAGAAGACAAGTAGTGATTCTATGGCATCTCACTACGCTGATGGACAGTGACTGTAATGGGGTTGGTGGGGGGGACCTGATGGAGGGGTAGCTTAATAATCGTAATATTGCACATGTAATTGTAAATTAATGATAATAAAATTATATTAAAAAAAAAAGAAAAAGTTCTAGAGATGGCTTGGCACAACAGTGAGCCTATAGGTGATGTGATATTGAACCCACACATGAAAATGGTTAAGATGGTAAATCTGACGTGTTTTTTACCACAATTTAGAAAAAAAGAAAGAAAGAAAACACAAAAACAAAAACACAAGCAATGTGTGTGCAGAGAGAGAAGGGGAAAGTGCCCCGGCTTGAAGGGCATCAGCAGCCAGGGAGAAAGGCTCACCCTGCCAGGCCCGGCTGCAGAGTCTGCCCAGAGCTGAGGAATCCCATCGCTGCTGCTGAGCCTGCTATGCCACAGGGGCAGGGACATCACTATCCCCACAGGAAGTACCCAGGACCCTGGGAGCAGTGCCCCAGGAAAGGCAGAGTGTACAGGTGTGTGCCGGGGATGCCTGGACAGACCCCAGATGGTGCCAAGTTGCCAGAGTCTAGGTCCACTGCCTCGTCCTAGGGCAAGGCCGGAGGTGAGGCCAGTCTGGCCAGCCCAGGTCCCAGGCACCATAAATCAGTCCTCTTTATCTTGGACAGCCCCCTTAGGAGAGGCACTGACCTTCCACCCAGACCTTTGACTTTGAAGGCAGGACAGGAAGGAAGGGAGGTCCTAGAACAGTCATGAACTGGACCATAAATGTTGGCAGCAGGGTCGCAGACAGGACGGGCTGACATCTTTAATAGCAGAGACTTCAAAGTACTCAGTCATCTAGGGAAGGGAGTTCTAAGACCATCAGACTATGAAGAAAAGGAGCCTGAGCACATGGCAGGATGGCCCCACATCCTGCAACGTGGATTTGAACAAAGCATGAGTCTGAGCCCCCTTCCTTACCACCACGGAGCACCTGTCAGGTTCCTGTACCTGGAGCATTCTTGTTAAGCAGAGACTGGACAGATCATCTGTTGTGGGGCAGGTGGGGCCCGGACTCAGAGGAGCCCACGATCCCCGAGACAGGGGGCTGTGTGCCGGCACACTCACCGCGATACACTGCCGCATGATGCAGCTCTGCTTCATCCGCCCAGGGCCCCCAAACTTCTTCATGTCCTTGCAGAAGTGGCACTCTCCACACTCGGTCCGCAGGCAGGCCTCGCATTTGCGGCATCGCGTCCGGCGCCGGCGAGCTCCCGCCGTGGTCCGGTTGGCGGCCAACTTCACGGCGGAGGCCGGGCCCAGCTTGCCCTTGGGCCGGCCAACCGCCCGGTTCTGCAGAACACAATAGCACCATGAAAGGCGGCCAGGCATGGCACAGGCAGTGGTATGGCAAGAACCTCGCCAGTGCAGTCCTAAGACACTGACCTTACTGGATCTTTCAGAGGTGGTAAGATTAAAATGAGGTCATTAGATGGCCCTTAGTCCACTATGACTGGTATCCGAAGAGGGGGAAATTTGCATGCAGACACGCACACAGAACACATTTGACTGTAGTGTGTACAAGCCACCCAGCATCAAGGAAGCCAACAAAAGCCAGGAGCTGGAGGGGGCAGGAGGGACCCACCCTGGAGCCTTGGAAGAGAGTGCAGTCCTGCCCACAGCTTGATTTCAGGCTTCTGGCCCTCAGAACTGTGAGAATAGGCTTCTGTTGTTTTAAACCCCTCAGTTTTGGGTACTTCATTATGGCAGCCCCCAGAAACAGAGGGCACCCTGCTTCCTACAGCAGCATGTCCTGGCTCAAGAGCCCCCAGGGTCTCCAGGCCTCAGGGGAGGCCGTCCACCTCAGACCAGACTGCAACTGTGCTTCCCTGGAAGGACCACACAGTCAGCCTCTGTTCGCTCTGCCAGGAACACAAACCCAATCCCCAGTCCACTTGGCTAATGCCTACTCATCCCACAGGCCTTGGTTTACATGCTGCTTTACCCCTGCCGCAGCCCTCCCCCACCACCCTGCTCCAGCTGCAGGATGCCCCCATGGGCTCCCATCCCAGCACGTGTCATCCTAACTGTCCGCTCTCAGGGCCTTGCCTTCAAGAGAGGGCATTCAGTCAGGAAGGCAGCACCAAGGGTGCCTTGTCAACACTGTCCCTGGACAAGATGGTCTGCACACAGGAAGTGCTCAATACACCAAACCAACCAGAGGAGAATGGGACATTAACCCTATGGAAACCTGACTTCTGAGACCTCCTTTAAACGGGCTCCAAATGCTTCTTCGCCTATAACTCAGAAGGAAATAGGCCGATGACCAGAGAGCAGTGCTAAACATTGAGCCAATCACAGGCCCTGCTCTGACGTCCTTATATCCTGGCCACGAGCCCAAGCCTCTTGCAAAGCAGAGTAGGTGGTGGCACTCCTGGGCCAGCCGCTGGAAAACAGTCTGCAGGTCCCCTGTGCACCCAGGACCAGGAGTGGGAAGGACCAGCGTGGCAGAGTGTTTGCTGCCTGAAGCACCTTTCTGCATAGTGAGTGTTTCCTTGAAGCATCATCCCTCTGTCAGGGAGACACATTACTCTCCCCCAATCTACCTGGCCTACCTGCAGCTGATGTTCTTGCAGCCTCTTCTTGGCCAATCCAACAAGTTTTCAGTCCAGTTCCAGCCTTTCCATTTTACTGCTTGTCATACTTGGATCCTTAAGCAAAATCCCATCCTCTTGTTAGCTCCCAGGCCCAGAGGTGCAGTTCTTATGTACCACTACAGTGCAGAGGGTTCTCCTTCCAGACACCCCCCTTCCCCCCAGCACAGCAGGGGCTGCCTAAAAATGCACAACCCCATCAGGAAATAAACAGTCCCCTTTAGCGTGAATACAGCCTTGCCATCTGCAGGACAGTGATCCTGAAGAAAGCCGATAACTGCCCCCCTCCCCAACACAAACGCGCTTCCTGGTTAAGGACACCTTAGTGGTCCTCCCTCAGACTTATTTTCCTAAGGGCCTGCAGCATTCCAGGAAACCACAAAATGTCTGCCGGCTGCAGCTCCCCACTCTGGATGCGCCACTCCTCTGGACCCTTATCAGGCTCAGCCTGCTCTGAACCCAAAAAGCAAGGGAAGCGCTGGGCTCAGCTCCACTGGGTCCTCACAACCCCACCGTTCCCGCAAAGCCATCCCAGACTCACTCAGTCATGCCACCCTCAGCTCTGGGGCAGCCCAGCAGTGGCCCCATCACCAGGAAAGACCCCTGGGCAAGCCTACACACCAACCAGCTGCCTGAGGAATGCAATGCTCCCACTAAGTTACTCTTCCTGCCAGCAGCAAAGGGTCTTGCTGTTCCCTTCCACCAGTCCTTACATAACATCCCGAGAGGCCTGGTGTGCCCACTCATTGTGCACACGAAGAGCTCCACAACAATAACACCGCAAGAGGTATAAATCTGCCTCCACTGGCATCTGACAATTCAGGTCAGGTCTTGCTGCCAGATGAGTAAAAACCAGACCTGTTTTCAGAGCCTTTGGATTTGACAGCAGTGACAGTGGACTACTGCCATCATCTTACATAGGATATCACCTAATTTTCCCAGTAGGAACCCTATGAGGGATGCTATTCTTCAGATGAGGAAACGAGCTAGAGGTGAAGTGATTTCCCTAATGTGACCGGCTGGCATACCCCCAAGCTGCACTCTTGAGCACCATGAACTACAGCAGATGCACAGGTGACACAGCACGAGAGCCCCCGGGGCCCCTGGCCTGAGCAGGTGCCCTAGAAGGGGTTCACAGCTAGTGCCTGGACACCCATGGAAGGGTGGAAGCCAACAGGATGTGCAGAGAAATACATTTATTTCCAGAGAGAGAGAAACCAGGAAGGCTTCTCTCTTCAAAGCATGTTAAGAATCAGATTCTACCCCATAAAGAGTACATGTCCTGCTATCAGCTCACTCCTCAAATCCCTGAAACATGGGCGACGAGGTGGGCAACTCTAAGCCAGAAAGGGCAGCACATGTCCAACAACCAAGGTCAAAACCAGAAGGGAAAGGATCAAACTCTGACCTCTGGACAGGAGAGTCTAAGGACCAAGCTTCTTTGGTGAAGGACTGAAAGAAATTCCAGGAGTCCAAAACACGGCTCTCACCTCCCACTCAGGACCATTGGGTATAAATGGCTGCTGGGTGCCTCTGGCCTCACTGGCTACAGGGACAATGCCTCACGGAAGAAAAAAAGTGGAGTTGATCCAGCCTGAGTCCCAAAGCCCATACGTGACTGAGACAAGCCCACCTCTGGTGCTTTTCCAAAGTATTTTTCCAACCTATGGAAAAAAATTCTCCTGGATCTTGATGGCAGCTGCAACATCCTGGAAAATGACAGAGCAGATGACAAGAGACAGACAACGCCTCAAAAGGAGCTGTAAGGTGCCACTGTTTCCGAAGACCTCTCTAGCTGGCTGCCAAGTCAAGCTAGAAAAGCTGCTGCTGCTTTCAGCCTCATGGCCCAGCTTTTGTAGGAAGTGGGTGCCAGCTGGCTTGTCAGGAGTCAACTGAGTAACACTTGAAAGACAGGATCCTAAAAAAGGACACTGAAAAAATCAGTGGGTAAGAAAGACATCAAGGGTCTCTGTTAAGGTATACAAGCCAAAGCCCTCTCTTTCTGGTATGAAGCTTCTGTCCTCATCTCTCTTGGATGATACCTGAAGGTTCAAAACTCTACACCCCACTCTATCCTACCCTTGCCTCTGTGTGTTCAAGAAACCCCCTAATGCCTTTTTGTTAATTTCAGCATGAAATGTTCTCAGCTAAAGGGAATGATGGCATCTGCTGACTTTCCTGTACAAAAGCAGCCTCCTCAACCCCAAGGCCACTGGTGGATTTTATCAGCCCAGATCCATATCCTCAGCTCCATATATTTAGGAAAATCTAACATGTCCCCACACATAAGCTATAGTATTCCAACACCTCTTCTCCACCAGCAACTCCCAAGCATTTTCCTTAAAGGGAATATTGTTAGGGTAGTTCATTCATTCCACAAATATTTACTGAGTGCCTCCTATTTTATCACATCCTCTTCTCTAGGATATTCACGGACAGACCTCTTCAACTCTTCATCCCTAAAATACTGAGGTTAAAAGTACTTGGATTAACCTAAATTAATGAAATGACATCTTGTGTTCATGGACTGGAAGACTTAATACTGTTAAGATGGCAAAACTCCCCAAAGTTATCTACAGATTCAATGCAGTCCCTATCAAAGCCCCAAGCTGGCTTTTTTGCAGAAATTGACAAGCTAATCCTAAAAATTCATGTGGATATGCTAGTGACCTGTAAAAGCCAAAACAATCTTGAAAATGAACAAAGTTGGAAGACTCACACTTCCTGACTTCAAAACTTACTACAAAGCTACAGAAAACAAAGACAGTGTGGTACTAGCACAAAAACAGACATATAGATCATATGACAGAATTTAGAGTCCAGAAACAAACTTTCACAATATTTATGACCAGTTGATTTTCAACAAGTGTATCAAGACAATTCAGTGAAAGAAAAGAACAGTCTTTTTAACAAATGGTGCAGGGACAAATGGATAGCCACATACAAAAGAATGAAGCTGGATCCTCTACCTCACACTATATATAAAAGTTAACTCAAAAATGAATAAAAAAACCTAACTATATGAGCTAAAACTATAAAACTGAAAATAAAACATAGGGGACAAATTTCATGGCCTTGGATTAGGACAGGCAACAAAGGGGAAAAAAAACTGGACTTTAAAATTAAAAACGTTTGTGCTGCAAAGGGCACTGTCAAGTGAGAAAGCTCACAGAATGGTAGAAAGTATTTGCAAATCATACATCTGGTTGAGGGGCTAGGATCCAGAATATGTAAAGAACTCTAACAACTCAACAATAAATAGGCAGATATCCCAATTTAAAAATGGTAGGTATTTCTCCAAAAAAGATATACAAATGGGCAATAAGCACATGAAAAGATCCTCTACATCACTAGTCAACAAAGTATGTAATCTGCACTGGAGTCTCATTAACCTCTCATACATTCCCACCTACCCAAGCACCCAAGTGTTTTCTGGTCTTTAGTTAGGTACTAGATTCACTGCTGAGTACTGGAACTACAGATATGAGTAAGATGTATTTCCTACTCTCAAAGGCACCATAGTCTAGGAAGAAATAGACATGTAACCACTTGAGCACAATGCAACATGATGGTGATGATGATATTAAAAGCTAACATTTGTTAATCACTCAATACTTGTATCAATAATCTGTGAGATAGGAATTATCATCTCCAGTTAGAAATGGGGAAAGAGAGGCACAGCAGTTAAGTAATCTGCCCAGTGTCATACTGCCAGTAAATGAGAAGCTGAGATATGGAACCCTGGAGTGCTGACCCAGGAAAAATGCCTCAGCACACTGGTTAGGGAAGTTGGAAAAAGTGTCAAAGACACAGGAGGTGGTGACTAAGGTGAGTCTTAGAGGGAAAATAGGACTCTGCAGGCCAGGAGTAGGAGTGGAGTTAGGGAGTGAATGTTTAGGCAGAAGGAAGAGTAAGATAGAGATATATACTACACGACACATTCAAGGGGTAGCTGATAGGGCTGCTGGAGAACAGCCCTGAGGTGGCACGAGCCTAATCCTGCAGGGCCTCGGGTGCCATATTAGAGAAACAGTGGCCCCTGTAGAGCAGTTAAAAGACTTTACATGCAAGAGCAACACTATCGTATTCTGGCAACAGTGTGAGGAGCAATTATCTTTTAGGCAGTGAGCAAGGTGAAAGGCCAGGAGATGAGCTGAGGATACTACAGGAGTCCAGGCTGAAGATCATGAAGGCTTGAAGGGATGACAAGGAACAGAGGATTCAGATGGTTTAGAAGCTGACACAGTTTTAGAAGGCACAGGAGGCTGACTGAACCTGGGAGAGGCTAAAAGGATGAGTCCTGGAAGACTGAGGTTTCTGACTTGAACAGGAGAAATGGGACTTCAGAGAGAGGAGAGAACAATGACTCCACCATGGAGATGTGGAATCAGTGACCCACAGGACATCCAAGGAAGGTAGGTGGCCAGCAGGCAGGAGGGACTAGAGCAAAGGTGCCCATCCAGGAATCAGCATGACAGAGTGCTAAACTAGTTAATCTGTGAGGCTGTTCGGAAAAAGGGGCAGAGTGAAAAAAGGGTCCCTAACAGTGCCTTCAAGACTAAAAACATTCAAGGGCCAGGTGAGAAAGAGCAATCTGCTGCGGAATGGTCAGAAAGACCAAAAGAGCAGTAGGAGGTTGTGACTTCCCCAGCCAGGGAAGAGTTTCAAGAAGGGAGTAGGCCAGGGTTTCAACTGTCAAGAGGAGTCAGCGAGAAAAATAGTAAACATGGCTGGCTGCACGTTTTTATAATTAAGACAGTTCCATGGGTTCCACCAAACTAAACCCTATTAGCAGCCCAGTGACACTGAGCCCCACAGGAGTAGCCATAGCCCTGCAAACAGCAAAGAATTCTTTGGTCATACTAGCTAGTTGCTTTCTACTGCCTAAGACAGATTTATTTCAATGTTGTCTGTTCCCAAATCCTCACACATAATGGACATCTGGGAAAAGCATTGTGGGCTCCTTAACACACACCTGTAGACTCCAGGGAGGGCTCTGGTTTGTTTATAAACTGAGGGTAAGAACCAAAACTAAAAACACAAGAGCTATCAGAAACCCAGGGGATGGGAGCACCTCTGGAGAATCTGAGGAAAGCTAAGGACCTTTTTCCAGGAAAATGCACACACCCACAAAGTCACAAAACTTTTGCATATAATTTCAGGAAGATTCAGGGACCCCCTTCTTAAAATTCCACTATTTAGGAAGCTATAATGAATAACAGTGGTTAACAGCTGCATACATTTCTGAGAGATTTTCTTCTTCAAAATTTCGTAATTGTTATTTTATTATTTTAAACACGAAATAATCATTTTATAGTTTTTTTTTAAAAGGAAAAGCTGTTTTCACTTTAGGGATTTAAAAAAAAATAACCAGGATGGCACAAGAATTCTAACAACCTTTCTTTAATGAGCATATCCTCAAACTGAAAAGCAGAGCTAAAGAATTTTCCAACACATTCTGCACTGGAAAAGCAAATGAAGCCCATGAGGGAAGGCCCAGCCAAGGGTGTGCACTGGCAAAACGCATGCAAGGGGTCTCTCCCCACCCACCATCACCCCCTTGCTCCAACCCAGTTTGTAACAACAGGATCAGAGGAAACCTAGAGGAAGGTATGGTGCAGACAGGCCAGCCAAGCAGAACAGGGCTAAGGCAGCCTGATGCCACCACAACAGGTGACCAGCCTTGGTTGGGGATGAAATCAGAGCAAGACTTTTAAGGTGCAGTGGGTGAAATTCTGATGGGGTGGGAGTGAGGGGTTCAGTGCAGTCACAGGGATAGACTGGGCAACACTAACTTCCCAACAGGGCCTCCACTCGGTTCTTCCACACAGTAGGTTGGCAAGTATATCTGCATGCCCACACGCCAGACGTCCACCCCTCCTTGAAGACTTCAAGAACAGTGAGGTCTAAAGCCTGCAAGCTGGAGGCTCAGAGACCCTGACTCTCTTTTGGAAGTCACAAATGCCTTTGTAGTCTTTAGAGGAAGCCACTCTTCTCAGGTCCAAGAAATCCCAAGGCTGAGAAAACTGGTGAGGAGAAGGTGGGGGGCTCAGGCAGCAGTAAGCTGCAGCATTGGAGTAGGCAAATGCAGGGCCCTTAGCTGACAACCATCTTCTCTGTTGGGACTATGATAAAAACCTGCTTGTGCCTTGACCTGGCTTAGAGGGCCTCTCCCTCAAAACACCTGTGGGGGGAAAAAAATCATCTTAAAGAGAAGGCTGTGACCTCGAGAATTTCTGTTGCTAACAATTTAATAAGTTCCACAACCAGGCTCACTGACTGGAGGAGGAGGAAAAATACGCAGGCACGAGGAGTACAGGAAGTCTCTTGATGGAAGTCTCTCTCAGGAGTGTCAGGACCTGAAAGCGTGTTTTTAAGCCCAGGGACATAAGAAGTCTTACATAGTGTCAACGATTATATGGACCATAGGCCATACGGTGTGGCCAAATTAAAAAAAAACAAAAAACAAAACAGGTAACAGAAACCTCAATCCTGAAACACCAAAGCACAGTCAACACTGAATACAAGTGTCTTATAGATGACCAGATGCAGAAAGGGTAACCATTGGCGGGGATTAGGCAGATCCAAACTGAACTGAAAATTTTCAAACCAAGAGTTGAGGTATGAATCAAGAAGAAACAACTGAGAACCATAATCCGAGGTGTTACTGATTTGATGAAAGTTCCAAGCCAAAACCACCTGGTTCATCTCTGAGTTAATCCAGTCCGTGAGACATTGTAAAACCTCACGTGTGCCTGAAAAATATCCAGCGAAACTCAGAAGACAGTAACTTCGTCTGTTAGATAAAGCCACTTAATATGTGTGATACAATTTAAGTGTGGTACGTGCTTCCTCAATCACCCCTTACGGAAGGGAAAAAGCGTTCATACATTTCGGCCTTAACATTCCGAAACATCTTTATTCCACTGAGGAAATGCACCCAGGATTATGAATAAGCATCTTATTCACCTAGTCCAATGCCCACATAATTCAACCCCCAAAATGCTTAATTCCTTGGGCAAAAGTCTACCTAGCCTGCGTCCTATTTCAAATATTACACTTCGCAAAACCTCAACTTTCTGCCCCGCTTCCTAAACACGAATCATCCGTAGTAGATTGACGCCGTAAACACACCCTGGGCTTTGTTTTATACAGATTCCAACCCCCACCCCGGTCCCAAGAGAGGTTGCTTTCCCTTCTAAATCTAAGTGAGGCCGAGCGCTGCCATCTGGGGTCACGGCTTCCTCCGCCCGCCGCCTCGCGGACTCTCCGGGTTCCGGATTCCCCGCGCTGCCGGGCCCGGCTCGAGCCCTTCCTGTCTCCGGGTGCCCACGGAAGGAGGCGGGCGCACGGCGCCCAGACAAAAGCTCGGGCTGCGGGCCCACGGGCAGCGCCGCCCTCCAGCCCCGAGGCCGCGGTCCCGGTGCAACTTTGCAAACAGAAAGGGGGGAGGCGCCGGCGCCCGCAGGTCCGGGTGCGCCCTGGCGGCCGGCACACGCGTGGGCCGCGGGCGAGGACTCGAGGGAGGGAGAGATGCACCCCGGCCGCCTGCTCTGGCGCCCGCAACTTGCCCCAGGCTATGGCCCGCGCCCGGCAGGGCCCGCCCGACGGCGAGGCCCACATTGTCCCCGCGCGGGGCCCGCGACCGTCGCGCACGGCCGCTCGCACACGCCCCCTGCACGGCCGGCTGCGGGCCCGCCGCCTCCCGGCGGCCGCGAGCCTGCAGCGCTCCTCCACGCTCCGCTCGGGCCCGGCCCTGGCGGCCCCACCGGCGGCTACTACAAAACTTTCTCCTCATCACGGCGGCGGCAGCGTCGCGGCCGCCCCGGGCGCGTCAGTCGGCCGGGAGGTCGGGCTGGCGGGTCCCTCCCTCGCCCCACCCCGGGCCACCGACCTGGTCCGGCTCCGATTCATAGTCGTCGTCCTCGGCGCTCACGGACATGGCCATGGCTCATGGTGGGCCCTGGCTCGCGCGCGCTGACATGGCTGGAGCAGCGCTGCCGCTGCCGCCGCCGCCGCCGCCGCCGGCCCGGAGCAGGCTCGGTTCGCCCTGGCTAGAGCTCGGGCTCCGCTGCCGCGAAGAAGGCGCCGCGCAGCGCGCCTCGCACGCCCGCGCGGAAGGGGGCGGGGAGGGGCCGACGCGGGTAGCCAGGGTGCTCATGCATATGCATGAGGCGAGCCAGGAAGGGGCTGGCCCCCCGGGCCGGCGGGCCAATGACGCGGCCGCGGCTCTTCGGCCGCACACAAAGGGAGCCGGGCCTGCGGTGACACGGGGGCGGGCCCGCCAAGGGCGGCCCCTCGCGGCCCGAACGCCGGGACTGGGACTGCGTGGGGGCGTGCCCCGCGCCCCGCCCGGCCCGCGCGCCGCGGGATGCACATGGGTGGCTGCACGCCGCCGCCGCTCTAACAGGAAATGCACGCCAGACCTAGGGTGGGGTCTTTTGTGTGGTCCTGCGGGGCGACTCGCGGAAGACCCGGGGCGCACGGGCCAAGAGGGGCGGCCCTGAACGCGACGCCGGGCACCAGTACCTGAGCCCCCGGCAGCGGGCTCACGGGCTCTCGGGTTTGCACACGCTCTAGGACCAGGACCTGATGCCCACGAGAGCGGGTGTCCCGTACTCGGAGCTTGCAGGCCGGCTGCCTGGATACGTTTTGGGGGCCCAATTCTCCGGAAGCGGGCAGTTGGGCTGGGCTGGTCCCCTGATGCTGCTCTCTGCCCTAAGCTTTGCCTTCCCAGGTGAAGGGAGAGTCAGCGTGAAACGTAGGCTGGTGCAGTCGGGAGTTCGGATCCAGCCGCCTGACTTGGAGGGTGCCCTCGGACGCCCTGAACGCACTCTGCTCCGAAGCAGGCTCCCGCACCACCCTCTTGTACGGGAAGCCCTCCTCTTCCTGAGGTGCCCAGGAGCCCGTCTTAGAAGGGGTGAGGGCGCTCAAGGCCAGAACCCAGTTCTTTTAGGAGACCTAGCAGCGCCTAAGGCTAGTCCAGGAGTGGGTTTTCTTAATTCTTAAACTGTAAAGGTTACTAGTGCTTACTCCAAAAGCAGCCCTCTCCTGCAGAAAATTGTTACTGGAAAGACAGATTGAGATTCATTAAAAAAAAAGTCTCTTGAGGCATTTATGTCATCAGTGCCCTTCCTCTGAAGGAGAAGCTCTGACCATTAGCTAGAGTGATCAATGCTGGTATAAGCATCAAAACCATAGCTAAACTCAAGCTAAGGAGATGGATGACTTGGCTGGACAGCTGGCATACTTATCACCTGACTAGGAGTCCAAGGTGGACCTAGACATGCATACCTGTGCCTGCTCAGGTTCTTCACCTGTAAAATGGAAGGTTTGCCTAATGGAGGGATGGGTAACCCCCTGTAAAGAGATCAGAGTCTTTCCCAAGAAAAAGCCTATTAATTGTGAAATCTGGTGATCAACTCTGCAATTCTGTCCAACTATTATTCATGTGCAGGCCACCAGCCACAAAATCTACCGTGAGAACAGAGGATACCCACAGGCAGGTCATGGCCTCGGCTTTCAAGGAAGGCAGAATGTGTGGCAGAGAGCTTGTATATAAAACTTGTATATAAGACTTCTAGTAGGGAGTCAGCAGGTGAGAATAAACAGGGATGTCAGTTTAACTGAGTGTATTTTAAAGTCTGTCTGAAATGTATACACCCACTGATAACTATGGGAAAAAAGCAGACTGACTCTTTACTGAAACATCTATCCTGAGTTTCCTTCTTCCCCTCTTAGATTTTTCACAATTCACTCACGGTTAACAACCAAAACAAAAAGCAGAGAATAAATCACCACCACCACCACCACTACCACCACCACAAAGGTCTCAGCTTTTAAAGAGCTACCTTAATGGACTGAAATTTATGTCTACTGATCTCTTCTAAGGGGCTACTCTACCCAGCAGGAAGCCCTTAAAAGGAGAGGCTGATAAAATGCTAATCATGCTTTCACTCATTGTAATTGGTCCAAACTGCAAGGGTGCAGAGATAACCCAAATAACATAATACACCCCTGAAGGTATGGAAGCAGCACTCTTTCTCAAAGGTCTCTACTATTATAGATCAGGGGTGGGAGATTATTTAAACTTGTCTTTAGGCTGATTTATTTTGGGAACTCTCAAAAGCTCACTTCTGTATTTAAGGAAGTAAAAAGACACAGTTCTCATTTATATGGCTTAAGAAGAGAGGGAAAATGTAGAGAAAAAGAAGCTGTTGCTAACACAAACTTCCTTCCTTCCGTAACCATTTTTGAGCTCACCAGGCCCCCTCACTTCACAAGTGAGGAAGTGAAGGCCCCAGGAAAATTAGGAAGTAGCTCTCAGGCCCAGGGTCCCTTATGTAACATCATCCAGAGACCCTCTCTAGGGGCCCAGGCAATAAGAGCAGCTAATACTTACTAAGCATGGTTGAAGGGCTAGAAGCCCCGTGAGATATGCACTGTTGTTCACCCATTTTACAGATGAGGTGACTGAGGCATACAGCAGCTAAGAAATGAACAGACCCGGATCTGAACCCATAGACAGTTGGAGCTCAGAGCCTGAGCTATTAATCACATCACTCCAATGCCTCATGCCAGAGACAAGAGAGGACGCCAATGATATGGGTATAATAATCCAAGTGATAAACTCAGATTTATGGAGAAAAAAACTGTCCCTTACTAAATATTGCAAATTCTGTATTCTTGGTTCAAATCCAATTTCAAGGCAGGTTTTGGTAACCTAACTGCTTTCTGACCTATCCGCCAGAAGCCAACTGTGGACGCAGGAAACCAGGATTGACATGATATGGCCGCGGGTTCTCTCCAAATGCCAAGAGAGCGCCTGCCAGCCACTTTTCTAACACCTCTTAGCAAAGAACTTCTTACTCATCCACTTCCTTAGATCAAATTTCCTTTAGCTAACTGATACACACTATTATCTAACACTTGTTTTTATTAACAGTGTGCTGGACTGTATATAAAATACATTATGCCAGCTCTTGCTGAGTAAAACTGCCACTTTAACACTTAGTGTTTACAGTGATCCTAAGGACAGAACACTCTCTTAGTTCCGCCTACCCAAGGCTTACATGCTCAGAAAGAGCTCCCCAAAGCTCATGCCCCCAGGACAGTTGGTGCTTGTCCTGAGCCAGGAGGATCCAGAACTTTCACCAAGTGGTGAAGAAATAAACAAAAACAAAAACAAGTGGAAGACAAGTCCAACATGGGCCACAGTTGGCACCCACTCCCCTGCTTTCTGAGTGTCATTTAATTTTCTGGTTGGTCTGCCTATCACAGATCATAAGACACACCAGGAATGACCCCTACGCACTGAGAGATTCTGCCCAGACTTAGCTACCTAAGGGCACTGTGGATTGTCCCAGGGCAAGTTAGGCAGTGAGCTAAGGTATAAGGAGTGCTAAGCTGTTCTCTCCATTCCCACTTGGGGGAACAGGAGGGGACCGACTGGGCAAGTGTCCTCTGGCTCTGGTCTTCCCTAGGGTGCAGGTCCCTCCCGCATGTGGCCCCTTTCCTTGTGCCCATATTGCAAAGGCCATGGCTAAAGCTTGGAAGTGTTATTTTCCAGAGGGTCAGGGCAGAGAAAGTGAATGGATTCTCTGTGTCCAGACTAGTAAGTAACTGGCTGGCATGCTCTTGAGCCAACGGACACCATTTGTAAATGTGCCCCTAAGGAGGGAACAGAAATGACAGAGCAGGCATGCAAAGGGCCACTTCCTAATGCAAGTAATAATTTATGCTTAATGAGCAACAGAAAATACATGCTTTAGTTATTGTACCATTCTTTTACCATTTGTCTCTATGTTCTTCAATAGGTTTTTCCTCTTTAATGCAAAAGGAGGTCTTCTGGACAGTTATTTTTCCAATAAAATGTAAATAAGAGGAATTATTGCATCGTGCCACATAGCAACTTAGGACTGATTCCAGGGTTGCCTGGATAAAACTATGGTTCACAGAGTGACTGTATGACAAGGGCTGCAATGATTTCTGTTAAGGAAATTACTGCTGTTATTTAATTGCTTTTTATTTTCTCCCTGGAGAGTCATTCCACAGGCATTTAAAAACCACGTATATTCATCATATGGGTCCTTTAAACAGACTGAGCTTTCTACTAAATGGGTTCCTTGCCTTATGTTGTCTCCTTACTTCACCAAAATCAACCAATAAATACGTACCTTCACTGGAAGATTTGTGGCTGTGCACAAGATTTTTTAAAAATTGACTAATTTAACAGGTGACTAACTGGCATTGATCTGAGAAATGTTCCCCCACCATCCACACCATTTCCAACTCATTCACTGACCTTGGAAGTTACTTTCCCTCTCTATTCATTTCCCTACAAAAATCCAGGCTAAGCAGCGCAGACAATTCAGAGGCAGCAAATGGGTTCTTTATAAGCCTGCACCCCAGCTCCAGGAAATATGTGGGGCTAAAAATACATAAAATGCCAGCAAAATTCCAGCCTACAACCAGGACTTTTGTCATTTAAAAATATTTTTCTTAACAAGACCAAATCTCCCCCTAGGTTTCCTTCCTAAGCAGAGCACCATCACATTATCTATCTACCACCTTCCCAAGAAAGACCTTGGACATAAACAAAGAAACAGGACATAAAGTTCTGTGGAACTTAGAATCAAAAGGAAAGACCAAATCCAAAGATTGGGGATGATAAAGCAGAGAGTAAAGAGGCAAAAAATGAGCAAACTATATTCATCATTGATAGCAGCTCTGTTCATAGTTGCCAAAATGTGGAAACAACCCAAATTCCATCCATTGGTGAATGGGTAAACAGACTGTGGCATATCCATATAGTGTGTGTGTGTGTGTGTGTGTGTGTGTGTGTGTGTGTGTGTGTGTGTGTGTGTGCGCCATATCCCCACCCCCACCACCTCTGGCCATTGGCCATCATTTAAAAGTGATCTCATCTCAGTTACTATTCTTGAAAGGTAACCTGGTTAGGAAATTTAAACTTTGGGGCATTTTAAAACTAACCAAACTCAAGAGATAGTTGAATCACCTCTTAAAGAGCTGCTAAGTCACTGTGGAGGTCTGAGGGGCTCTGACAGTACTTTAATGTCTTTCCCTCCAGGATGCCTGACAAATGCAAATGTGCAGTAGCTGGTGTGGCTGGGAGGACACACACACACACACACACACACACACACACACACACACACACACACACTTTGACTGCTGCCATGGACCTCTCTTCATCTTCCATTCTTGCTTTCTTTAAAAATGGCTTGTCTCCAGCAGGCCAATTTGCCCCTAAAAAGCCCTCTGGATCTATGAAAATCCATGCGTTTATCATGACACTCAGAACAGAAAAAGCCTGACAAAACTCTCTGTCACCACCTGAAGCTGTCATTAAACCAATTCCTCATTTTGAAAATCGGTATTTAAAAGGAAAGAATTGAGTGCCTATGTTGCCTTTTCAGGAGAGACTGCATTTAAGAGTAGCCCCAATTGATGAGGGAAAGCTCTGCAAAAAAAAAAAAAATAATGCCAGCTCAGTGATGTATGTCAACTATTTCTCAACAAAAGGGCGGAGGGGTGGGGGGTGGAAATGCTAGCTAATTCACATGGGAGATGATATACTTCCAAATCTCATTTTCATCTCCTGATAAAATTATTGATATAGGAAAGAATGACCAACTGGTACTGAAACCATCAGTGAATGGTGGAAGGAAGCAAGGAACCAAGGGTCCAACATATCCCCTTCCAGAATATTCTTTGGAAGAAAGAGAGATATACATAACTGAATAATGGGGGAATCAGACCACTGTCACCTGAATCCATAACCTATAACATATAACTTTAATCTAACCAAGACTTTAGATCGAATTTCTAATTGACAGAAATTATGAGAGGGGGAAAAAGCTAAATAACACCACAAGGAAGCAATCAAATACATAAAGTGGGATATTCTGCAGGACACACAGTTCTACCTTCTCTACAAATCAATGTCCTAAAGAATGCCCTGAGAAAGTGAGAATTAAGAACAGATTCAATGTGTAGTCCTGGAGGCTGGTTTGGACAAAGCAGCTATAACAGTTAATTTGGAAAATCTGAACATGACCAGGCATTAGGTGGTATTAAGGAATTGTAAATTTTGTTAGGTATAAGACTTATTTTGACTGCGTGGAAAAAGAATCTTCTTTTTCAGAGATGTAAACCTAAGTATTTAGGGGGGGAATGTCACAATGTCTATAATTTCCTAAAGAATACTTCGTCATAAAAAATAAAGTGAATTCAAAAGAAACAGCACCCACCACTTTACATCCAATAGGATGGCTATTATTAAAAAAAAAACAGACAATAACAAACATTGACAAGGATGTGGAGAAACTGGAGCCCTTGTGTACTGTTGCTGGGAATGTAAACTGGTACAGCCACTATGGAAAATAGTATGGCAGTTCCTCAAAAAATTAGACATATAATTACCATATGATCCTGCAATTCCATTGCTCGATATACGACTGAATAGAAAGTAAGGACTTGAAAGATGTTCATACACCCATGTTCATGGCAGCATTACTCACAATAGTTAAAGGTGGAAGCAACCCAAGCATCCATTGACAGATGAATGGATAAACAAAATGTGGTGTACACATACAATGAATGGAATATTAATGAGCCTTAAAAAGGAAGGAAATCGTGTCACATGCTACAATGGATGTTATGCTAAGTGAAATAAGCCCATCACAAAAAGACAAATACTGTGTGATTCCACTTATATGACATACTTAGGGTAGTAAGAATCATAGAGACAGAAAGTAGAATAGCGGTTGCCAGGGGCTGGGTGGAGAGGGAGCAATGGAGAGTTAGTGTTCAAAGGGCACAATTTCAGTTTCAGATGATTAAAAAGTTCTGGAGATGGATGGTGGTGATGTTTGCATAACAATGTCAATGTACGTAATGCCACTTAATTGTACACCTAAAAATAGTTGAAGTAGTCAATTTTATGTTTCCCACACTTTAACAAAATGTGATGAAAATAAATAAAATATAAGAAATAAACAACACCCTTCCCCAGAAGAATCAAATAGTCAGAAATATTCAAACCAACAAGCTTCCCCACTTCCCCACCCAGCCTCTTCCTTCCATCTTGTCCCATAAACATTAATGAAGAGAGAAATGAATCTAAATAGCCCCCCCAAAAATAGTAATAATAATACTTTTCTTCATAAGTGAGATTACCTCTGAACTTCTGTCAAGTGCTTTGCTCTTTAGTCATTTACATTCACTGGTGGAGAAGGTCAGTGGTTTAGAGCAGGTTTTACTATAGCTTTCACTTCCCACCTACTTTCTTGTGTATAATTAAGGTTCCATTTGTCCCAACAAATACACTTGTCCTTCCCACCTTTATAACAAGAAGGTTCATGCCTCTTTTTTCTCTAGATAACCTAAATTTGGAGAACAGAATTATCTGACAACATCATTTGGTTGCACACACATCCATCTTTCTAACAAAGCCAAATTATAGAGGCACAATGTCAATGATCAAGTGTCCACCTTTAAAATGGGAAATATATGATAACATTTGACAAAAAGAAAAGTCTGAAGGATGGGCCATTGTTCCAGAAATAAAACGATGATAATGGCAAGTAATCACTTATACTGCCTGCCTGCCTGGCTCTCTAATTACTCCACCAAAGGCAAGAGCTGGCAATATCTCAATTGCTTTCCAAGATTTTGTCTTTGACATTATTAACACAGACAGCAAGCAGGTTATCAGTCTAAGAAAGAAATTCTGGGTTGCAGACTTTAATTAGAGGTTATTTCAGCTGAATACTGTCTTCAAGCTCCAATAAAGGGTCTTTAAAATGATACAGATGATGGCTGAAAAATTCTAGGTGAGATAAGGTTTGTCTAAAAATCCAGTGGGATAAAGGTGAATGCTGAAATTGGAGGGACAAAAGGGTCTGGAGAGGGAGTACCAAGGAGCCCTTCTTAGAACTCTTCTACTTAGCCTTCTTTCAACAGTTGGCCGAAACTGGACACAAAAGTTAAAGGACAAAACCTTATTCTCACCAAAGAGGACTCAGAGGCATTTGGAGAGCAGAGACTGAAAGTGATGGAATACAGTGTCATCTTTTAGAAGCTCTGGGAGAATCTTGCTACTGATCATTCATTCAGCAAACATTTCCTGGGCCTTGCTCTCTGGGAGTGATCTTGCAGGACAAGGAAAAAAAAAAACAGACAAGGAAGAAATCAGTTAAGATGAGTTCCAGTCTCAAGAAGCTACTGGAAGCTTACGACTGATATGCAACAAAATGCAGGATAGCCGGTGGACATACAGTGGAAAGAGAAATCAGGGGAGAAATCTGTTGGGATCTTGGCAGGAAATGAATGGTACCCTGGCACCTTCACGCCAGTCATGGAAGAGTTTAACAGAGACTATATTTACAGAGCCTAAGTAGGGTTAGGGAAACCAACAGGCCACGGTGATGCACCCCAAGCCTAGACTGTGATAAACCATCACCTCCCTTTGGCCAAATGGGCTAGGGAAGGTAATGGTTACCAGAAAGAGAGTAAAGTTGGGGGGAAGGCACAAAATAGGAGCCATGGTCTTCAAAGGAAGGAAACAGCCAACTTGCAAGGATCACATGGAGAGGAAGCTGGGGCATAAATACCTCCACCTCTCTCTCCTCCCAACTTCCCATCTCCTGATGGCACCACACATTGGCTGAGCACAACCAGAAGCCAGAAAGGCAAGGAAGCCCTTTGGTGCACCCACAGAGTGGCTAGAAAAGGCTGGTACAACCTCCAGAGGGCTCTGGAGGTACAACTAGAAAATAACCAGCTTGGGAAGCTTCCAGGTGAAGAAGGAGTTAGGTTGAGCCTGGAGGCAGACAATTTGTATGGGGGGAAATAAGACGGGCATTCCCAGAAGGGGAAGACTATGAGCAAAGGCCAAGGCTGGCAAGTAAATGGAAATTATGGAATAATTCAGCTCCCCTGAAATGTAGAAAAGATGAGAAGAAGTCCTAGATTCTGCAGCACAGCTTCAACCAAGGATTTGGGAGATGATTTAATGAAGGTGAGAGTCACTGAAGTCTTGGTAAGTTTACAGACTGAATTGTATTTGCCCAAAAAGTGCTCTACCTGCCAGTACCTCAGAATGTGATCATATTTAGACACATTAGAGGTGATTAAGTTAAAATAAAATAATTAGTGCCCTAATCATATGCTGGTGTCCTTAAAGAAAGGAAATTTGGACACAGACATGTACAGATTATGTGAAGACATGGGGAGAACACAGCTAGAGGCTTACCTGCAAAAAGCTAGCGGAGAAAGCTACTGATTTCACGTGTGATGTGACTCTAGAAACTTCTGCTTTCTCGCTTCAGTTCACTCCACTAAACACCAGATGCTCTTATGGGAACCTTGTCATCTGGCTCACCAGCAGGTACAGAATCAGAGGGGTTCAGCCACTAACAATTCAGAGCCCAATTTCACATGAACAGGCCAAAGACCTGGGTCTGAGCTTCCCCTTAAACTAACAATCTTCTTCCAACTGGATCTTTGAATATGACCCTGTTCAGAATAAGCATACCTTCGTCCCTGGTATTCCTTTATTATAGGCTTTTGTTGCGCCCCTGGGGCATCTGCTGGATTCAACTCCACAAATGACCTAGGAAAACCCTGGCAATTCCAGGCAAGGGTCCCAGATTGATTTTCCCCTGGTTCCTTTCATTGTGTCCTCCCCGCTGTTCACCTGCTTCTCTGGCCTTTCCTTGCTCTCCTGGCCCTGGAGCTCCCACGGCCCACCCCCCTCCCTGTTTGCCAAGTATCACACATGCCTGCTCTCAGAGGCTGCTCTCCCCTGATGCTCCCACCAGGCCGCTTCCTGCTCTCAGGAGGCTGTAAGGACTGGACACCCTCTCCTCCTACCCTGATCCAGAAGTGGAGCCGGTGACCTCAGCAGATTCAAAGTCACAGGAGCACTTTCTAAGATCTGCAGGGCCCAGGACTTCTCCCTTCAAGGGTGTGAGGAAGGGACAGAGGAGAAGCACTGCCTTAACCAGCCCCTTTGTAGGAAATGCCAGCCATTTCACCGCACCTGTGACAACTTCAGGGAAATTAAGCCATGTGGGCCCTTGCTTGAGATTGAGTTTTTTGCACCAGCCCACAATGATCCAAGGAGGGAGACGTCTTTGAAATGTTTACCCCTCCTGCTGCCCTTGGTCTCTGCATGTCCTCTGTTCCTTTTGACAGCATCACCAGCCTTCTGGGAGGCAGATTCAGGGTTACTGTTAATTTATAAGCCATAATTATGACCAATTATGAAAGCTCCACCTATGGGTGGCCTGCCAGAAAGGTATAAGACAGCATCTCCCAGCAACCCTGCTGGAAAGGTGCTATCAGCCCTTGTTACAGATGAGTCGACTGGAACACACCCATGACCACACACTAGAGGGTGGCAGAGCCAGGATTTGATCCCCAGGCGCATCTGACCCCAGGTTCACCTTAGTCATGCATGACATATACCTTCAAAGTGTTAAGAAAGTGCAGATTTTCAGGTCCTGCCCCAAACCAACCACATCTCAGAAAGGGGAGTAGGGAGGGGGCAGGAAGCTGTATTTTTTTAAACAAATTCCCCGGGTAAAGCTGAGAACGCCAGCCTGAGGACTGGTCCTCATTAGACCATGCTGCCCTTCTAGGAAACTAGCTGGCCCTGAGCAGGCAACAATAAATGGCAGCCATCGTCCTCCTCCAACTGTACATCATCAACTTAATTACCAGGGGTGACAGCAATCAGAGCAGGGCAGAGCAGGAACAGGAAGTACACAGGGGCCTCCCACCAAACGGCGTGCCTCTCCTTCAGGGAGAGGTTGTGTGTCTCTCACCAAAGACCCCAGACTTTTCAGAACCCCCCGACTTAAAGGACCAACTACGAGGAAGGGGCAGAGAAACTAAGCCAACCCCAGGGTGGCACTGACATGAGGTGTGTGCACCACTTTCCCGCGGCTCCCGTGAGGCCCCTAACAGCCCTGTGAGCGAGCTGACCCCAGCAACCCCATGTCCCCTGCTGGGGTTCTTGTCCCTAGCACTCCAGCCTCTCTGCTCCTGCCACTCCAGAAAAATTACCAATACTGAAATTCAAGTGGCTGCCTCCTTGACCACTAGAGAGAATGGATTAAGAGGCAAAATGCTTCAACAGGTTCCCTTCCCAGAGGGAGCCTCAGCTCAAGCCTCCCACCTTCGCCAGTTTCCTTCTATGGTAAGTGAGCTGCCTAGAAGAGTGTGGCTGGTGAACTTGCCAATAAGGCTGAGGTCAGAGGTCGGCCCCAAAGAAGCTCAGTTCCTTTGGCTTGATTCTAAGATCATCGGTCCCCAAAACCCTGTGACCTGGTCATCACAGGAGGCAGCCAGAGTGTAGACGATCAAAACAAATCCATCACCACCAGGAGAAACTGCCAATCGGGTGAATGGTGACAGATGGTGATTCAGTAGCATCTTTGATTTGAAAGACACCACATCAGAAATGACCTCCTGTTACCTAATCATTTCCAGAAAAGGACTTTGTTCTCCAGGAGGCAAGGTGGGAGATCAAAGCATTTCTTGCTAATCATCATTTAGCATTAATTACTTGTGAAGTAACCTGGCCCAGACGTGCAGCTCCCTGCCCGACGCCCTGACAGCCTCAACGAGCACCCTTGATCTTTCAACCCAGCCTGCATCAAATTGGGAGGAAGCCGACTGCAAACCTGGGAACTGAGAGACCCCGGGCAGCCCAGGCAGTCAGTCGTTCACTTACTTCTTCTTTTCCTGTTAACTTTTTAACCCCATCAGCCAGGAAATGCATAAACGTACCAGTGGGCCTTCTCTCCCCCACCCTCAGCCACATTTCACTGAGTTCCTAACAGTTCAGGGATAGAACTGGAGACTCACGCCTGACTATTCACAGGCTGTGTGGCCCAAGGCAGACCAGCGGACCTCTCTGAATCCCTAGTTTCAGCTGCACCACGGAGATAATACCATCCACCTCCTAGCCTCGTTATAAGGACTAAATAAGATCTAAAATCTGCATCTAAAAACTGGTACATAACACTGAGGAGCAATAGCCAGGTGGTTTTGGCTGTATTGGCAATAATTTATTTATAGAGCTGAGTTGGGGGCCATGGCATTCATTAGCTCGGAAATAATTTATAATAAATACTCTGGGCTGAATTGTGTCCCCCAAAATCCATATGTTGAAGTCCTAACTGCCAGTACCTCAGAATGTGACTGTATTTGGAGATAAGGTCTTTCAAGAAGTAAGTTAAAATGGGGGTGTTAGGGTGGGCCCTAATTCAGTGTGACTGGTGTCCTTATAAGATGAAGAGATTAGGACACAGACACGCACAGAGGGGAGACCATGTGAGGACACAGGGACACAACAGTAATCTACAAGCTAGGGGAAGAGGCCTCAGAAGAAATCCATCCTACCCAACAAGACCTTGATCTCAGACTTCTGGCCTCTGAGATTAATTTCTGTCGTTGAAGCCACAGAGTTTGTGGTACTTTGTTATGGCAGCCCTTGCACACTCATACAATAAACTTCAAATAAATTATGGAAAACATAAACTAAATTGAAAAGAAAAAGACCATGCATGCATGGCTCTCATCAAAAAGACATTATAAGTGTTGGCAAAGACATGGAGAACTTGGAGCACTCGTCCACTGCTTGTGGGAATGGAAAATACTGCAGCCACTTTGGCAGTCGGGCAGGTCCTCAAAAAAGTTAAACATAGAAAGGTGATCTGACCAGTCAATTCCACTCCTAGGTACCTACCCAAGAGAAATGAAAACATATGTCCTCCTAAGAACTTGTACACAAATGTTCAAAGCAGCACTAGTCACAATAGCCAAAAGGTAGGAACAGTCCAAATATCCATCAATAGATGAATGGATAAACAGAATGTGGTCTATTCCACAATGGAATAGGATTTGCCATAAAAAGGAATTCAGTACCAGTATGTGGATGAGGCTTAAAAACATGATACTGAGTGAAAGCTGCCAGACACAAAAGGCCACACACTGCATGACTCCATTTATGTGAAACACCCAGAATAGGCAGATCCATAGATACAGAAAAGAGATTAATGGTAGCCAGGAGTTGCAGGAGGGGAAGACTTATTCGGGGGTAGGAGGAGCTGTCTACTGATGGAGTTTTGTTCAGGGGGTATGAAAATGTTCTAAAATTAGACTGTAGTTAAGAGTTGCACAACTGAGTATTTTAAATATACTCAAAACACTGAACTGTATACTTTAAGGGGGAGAAGTATATGGCATGCAAACTGTATCTGTTTTATTATAAGGAGCTTGAAAAAATAAAAGACTGGTACCCGGTAAGTGTTGTTAAATAGTGAAAGTTCTTTCTCCTCCCTCCCATCCACTCTCTCCAGCCTAAGGGCTCTAGTGTCTGCCACCAGTGTTGATACCAGCCACGCCAAACCTGTGTACCGACCAGGGCTTATAAACTAATCTTCCACAGGAATCCTAGATAAGGGCTACTCCCCCCAAGCCAACTTCCTGTTTCCAGGACTTTGGAGGAAAGGGGACAGAGGTCTGATTACAGAACAACAACAACAAAAAAAACCTAAGCCCCTCAGGAGTGGGCTGAGGGTCTCAGGCAGGAAGACAGGACACATATGTGGTCCTGAAGTGATTTCCTCCCAGAGGCTCATTTGGATCCCATCATTAACTCTGAAATTACAGTGGGTAATGGCAGGTTTGTTTTTCTAAAAGCCCATGTTCCCTGGGCAAACCCCAATCCCTCCCTGGAGCAATTCCTCAACAAGAAGGGAAGCAGGCAGTGAGGCAAGGCCACAGCTTCCTCTTCACCTTCAGGTTCACAGCAGCCATGGGGCCTGGCTGGGCTGCTTCAAGGTGCTGTGTCTGTGAGCACCATTTGTGAAGTGCTAAATGGCACTTATACTTACTACTTATGTAAAGACAATGTTAAAACCACACACATGTGCACAGATTTGGGAACTAAAGGCAGAACATATGGAGGCAAATCCTTTCTCATTTCTGTTGCCACCTTAATTCCCCTAAGCTTCAGAGAAAGTGAGAATTCAATATCCCCAAGTAGTGAGTGCCCTTTCCCCCAGCAAGTCCACATTTAGGAATATACTCTAAGAAGATGATCAAACCAAGGTGAAAAAAGAAACTTAGAACAGCACTATCCAACAGAAATACAATGTGAGCCACATAACATATTTTTAAATTTTTTTGTAGCCTTATTAAAAAAGATAAAAAGAAACAGGTGGAATTAATATTAATAATCCATTTTGTTTAACCAATATATCCAAATATACCATTTCAACTAGAGTAGCCAGATTTAGCAAGTAAAAACAGTCTACCCAATTACTTCAGATGAACAATGAATAATCTTTTCTAGCATAAATATATCCTATGTAATGTGTGGGATATACTTATGCTAAAAATTTTTATTTGTTGAAATTCAAGCTTAAATAGGCATCCTTTGTAAAATCTGGCAACCCTAATTTCAACATGCACTTAATATACAAAATGAGGTATTCTACATTGTTTTTTTGCACTAAATCTCTGAAATCCATTGTGTATTTTACACTTAAAGCATATCTCAATTTGGGCCATATTTCAAGTGCTCAGTAGCCACCTACAGCTAGTGGCTATCATTTTGGAGAGCACAGATCTAGAATGTTCCTCTGAGTGTTTTTTATAATAGCAAAAAAAAATCAGAAATCAGCAAAATACCCATCAATGAGGAGCCTGCTTAAATTACAACTAACATTTACAGAGTACTAACCACCCGGTCAATCCTTGTCCAAAGGACTTTTGCATACATTACTTCATTTTTTTTTATGGTTGAGCTGAAGCATGTTTATTTAAGAGATAAACTCAAGAATGTATTATCTCATTTAGTATTCATAACAGCCATTCAAGTAGGGACTGGTATAACTTCTTTTTATAAACAAGAAGAGTAAGGTTCAGGGAGCTTATAAAACTTGCTTTATAGAGTTACAAAGAGAAAAAAGGTACTTTCAGAAGGGAGTAAAACTTACCATGAAGCAGCTGAAAGAAAAAGGGAAGAAAGGAAAGAAGAAAGGAGGGAGGGAAGGCAAGAAAGAAAACTTGCCTGACAGGGGAGGAAAAAGGTGAGGCATCCTTCCTGGCAGTTTTCTGAGTGACCACCAGGGGGGCCCTGTCTGCAGTTTCCACAGCTAGGGAAACCCACCCCTTTCATAAAATAAAAACTTGCAATGAACAAGTCATCAAAACCGAGTATCTTAGCTGGGGTGCCCTCTTCCAGGAATGCCCAAAAAAAAGCTGTTGACATTCTTACAGGAGATGAGAAGGACTGTGGAAATGGTCTCCCAGCTAATGACGACCTATATCTTACCTTTGGAGTCTTCTTTGGCCAAGTGACTATGGGGACCCCAGTGATGGCCAGACTGGGGTCGTCGTCTGCATGCTCCTTCAGGACATTCTGTGGCCAAAAAAGGAGCCATATTAGCCAGAGTAGGGGGATGGTCTCCGAAGGGGCCGGAGGCTGGACCTAACCCAGCAGAAGAGGGAGAGCTCTCTGCAGAGTCAACACCAACACCACCCACACACTCAATAAAAGCCAAGTCACCAGGGTCCCCCAGGGCCCACAAAACACGAACATTCCTCTCTCCAAAAAAATGTTTGAAAATCAAATCACACACCTCCCTATGACTTCCACGCACGCATCGCTCACTGATCATACTTAATGAAATCAAACATCTGTCCAGAGCGCCAAAGGACCCTTATGCACACAAGCTCATTTAATCCTTACGAAGTACCATGGGAGGGGGCTGGGAAGCAGCAGTACAAGTTCAACTATGCACTCAGAAAAACAAACCCAACCCTGAGGTTGTGACCCCTGCGAGCCCTGTGCTTCCACCAGTCAGCAAACCACATGCCTTCTAGTCCTGCTGCGCAAAGACATGGCGTTGTTTTTTGCAACATGGGCTTTAAACACAAGTAGATCATCTGGTCTGACCAAGGATGGAATTAACTAACCAAATGCTGGCAGAAAAATGGACTGTGATGGGCATCCTGCCAGGCTGCATGAGGGTCTCCCACATAGCACACTGTTTAATCCTTTGTGGGTGGTTTGAAGGCCTTTCAAGGGCAATTCTGACTCTCAGATTTTGATCTTGTGTGCGGCTGAGTTTAGAACCTCACCCAAGTGTAAGATCCCATTCCACTGAATTATCCTTAATTTATAGATAAGGTAACCAAGGCTAGGAAAGGCTCAAAGGACTTGGGGGCTGCCCCAGACCAGGAAGCCAGAGCCCTGAGCCCCAGTCTCTGCCCCCAGACTTCGTGCAATGACCACTGCACACATGGGTTTTGGGCTCCCTCCACAGCATGCCATGAGAAAGGTGATTAGGGATGGGCACAGATCTGTCACTGGCCCGTTCTAACCGCAGCCATTCATTTTTGGATTGTACAAAACCATTTCCACAGGGACATTTAAGAACAGAGAAAGCTGCACGGCAGCACTTAACAGGTAGAGCAGAAGAGCTCAAGCGGTAAATTTAGATGAAGATTATTTTAACTCACTTTCCCTGGTCTATGTCTCCAGAAATGACTCCAATTCACTTCTAATTCACTCTATTGTACTCTTCAGATAATCATTTGGTTGCTGGATTTTTCCAAACATGCCAATTATCTCAATCTCCCTCTTCGGGGGTGGTGGCACAGTGGTTATGGGTTTGGGCTCTGAGCAGCTTGGGTTCAACCCTCAGCCCTCCAGCTTTTTTGAACTCTGAGTCAATGTCACTGATTTGTAAACACTGTTTATAAAGTGTCTTGATTCACAGCTACAGCCCCGGGCTCACACAATGATTAACCTGCAGTAGGCCTCCAGTAAATAACTTTAAAAAAATAAAGCCACAAATCCCCAAAGCGGGAGTTTCTACAAAATTCCTGACCAGTACTCAAAGCTGTCAAGGTTAACAAAAACAAGCAAAGTCTGAGAAACTGTCACAGCCAAGAGGAGCCTAAGGAGGCCTGACCACTAAATTAATGTGCATCCTGGGCGGGGTCCTGAAACAAGGGACAGTGGGTAAAAACCAAGGAAGTGTGACTATAAACTTTCGCTAATGATAATATATCAATGTTAGTTCATTAATTGTTAACAAACATACTACACTGATGTAAGATGTTCAAAATAGGGGAAACTGGGTATGGGGCGTACATGGAAACCCCCTGTACTATCTGCTGGATTTTTCTGTAAATCTAAAACTGTTCTAAAACAGCAAGTCTATTAATAAACTTTAAAAATGCCAATCAGACAGTATTAACAGCTACAGTATAGGAATACAGGATTCTTTCAGGCTGCCAATTTTTCTAACGTGTGTAGCACATAGAAAAAGAAACCCAACCAAAAGGAACCAAGAACAGAGACATGATTCATCTCAGGGGTGGACTTCACATGGGGCATAGAAGAGGCTACCACTTCACATGGGGCAGCAGGAGCAATCCATGCCTGCGGGGAGGAGCATTTCATCACTGATATTTACAATTGCGTTTGCGATGATGATAAAAAGCAGACCAGCTATCTATCGGTTCCATTTTAATTACTGTATTTAAATGCTATGTAGACTTTGCACATCTTGGCACCTGCCCACGAGCGGGTCATTCCCACTGCCCTCTCCCCATCTTGGTCCACTGCTCGGGAAAGACGGGACTGGCAAGGTGAGGCATGAGGCTGTCAGCGCCAGGAGGGCAGGCCCCACACATTTTGTTGAATGAATGTATGAGGGTAAGACATTCTGTGTGCTTGCTCTGTGCAGGCACCATATTAGTATTTCATAGCCACTCTCATTCAATCCTCCTGGCCACCCTATTAAATGGACTACCATCATTTCCACCTTGCAGACGAGAAAGCCAGGGCTTAGGGGGTGAAGGGAGCTGTCTGAGACCACTCAGCCAGTCAGGGCAGGGACCCTCCACTCCATGAGCTATTCTCTCTACCCGAGGTGTCACTCAGGGCACCCATGTTCCCAGCAGCATGGCTCACATAGCCAAAACGTGGAGACAACCCAAGTGTCTGTAAACAGATGAATGGATAAATAATAAGTGGTCCATCCATACAACAGAGTATTAGCCTGAAAAAAGAAGGGAATTCCGACACACACCCTGGAGGAAGTTGTACTAAGTGAAACAAGCCAGTCACAACAGAACAAGTACTGCATGACACCACCTTATATGAGGTGCCTAAAGCAGTCAAATTATTCATATACAAGCAGAAAGCAGAGTGACGGGTACCAGGGGTTGGGGAAGGAGCTTGGGGAGTTAGTGTTTAATGGGTATGGAGTCTCAGTTTGGGGAGATGGAAAAGTCCTGGAGATGGATGGTGGTGATGGTTGCACAATGTGAATATGTCACTGAGCTGTACACTTTAAAAATGGTAAAAATGGTAAATTTTGTTATGTACACTTGACCACAATTTTTTAAAAAAAGGAGGAAAAGAGTGGAGCAAGGAGCCCCTCCCTAAGGAGTAGATTCAGAGGTTCTCCAAAGTACAGGTTGGGGACTGAGTAGCTCACTAGTTAAAATTGTTTTGCTACCCCTGGGACAACACTAGTTAGCATTAGAAGATCTGAGTTCAAGTCCTACAACTTACAGACTGTGACCCTGAGAAAGCTGCAGTTTCCCATTGCCCCACCAAGGGGTAGAACAGTGCTTTCTACCTTTATTTTACACTAATGCTGGATGTGATTTTACTGCCATTCTTAGGAGCATTTGTTGAGTGCTTGCTCTGGACATTAAAATAATCCTATCAGTCGGGTAAGGCTGATTCTCCCCATTTCACAAAAACAGAAACCAAAGTTCAAACAGGTTAAGTGACTTGTCCAAGGTCACACAACTGGGAGGTGGTGGAGCCAGGCACTGAACCTGGCACTGACTACAAGCCTCAGTAGTAACACAGGGTAATAAAGCCTCAGGAAACCACTTCAGTAACCCCTAGAGCTAATCTATAGCCCATTATTGAAAAATACTGATACCTAGGAGACATTCTGGGCTCATATTCACCTTTTGATTAACAAATACAGAAGTAAGTCATCTTCACCTATTCCTTGCATGTAAGAGAGAACTAATTTGACCACCAACTCCTTTATAAAGCATTTCTCAAAATTTCCCCAGTCACAGAAGAGGCACCCACGCCCAATCAGGCCTGTGCGAGCTCGAAATTTTGTTGAAGTTGGTTCTTAATAATCCATATGAATTTCACATCCTCCTCCACAATACATGAGGGTTTGTTTCTTCTAAAAATAATGTTTCCTTTTCTTCCCCCAAAAAAGTCGTTAAAAAGAAAAAAAGGCTTTCCAGGAAGATGCTCCAAGCTTAGTTAAAGCACTCATATATATCTCACCATGTAGTTGGGGCAGGGAGCCCATCACTTCCACAGGACTTTCTGCTCCCTTATCTCCATTTTTAACTCAAATGCCTCCAGAAACCAGGCAGGTGAAGCAAAAGGTGTAGAACACCAGGGTGTGCAGCCTATGGCAAACTAGAAGCCACATGACACCTTTAAAGAACGCAAATGCTACTCAATTCCAACTTACTAACCTCAGGTGGGAACGAAAGCCCAACCAAATCTCTAATTTTTCAGACAAAATCAAAGATCCAGGATTTTATTTGGAATCTCTCCAATTTTAAATGTTGGCAACTGATAGAAAAAATTTGTTTAAAAAAAAAATCACTGTGAGCCAAACATATCAGTGGGCTGGTTTGGGCCACGGGCCACCAATTTATAAACACTACTCTGCATATGACTGAAAATAAAGCCCACTTGCCTTGGTTTTCTTTCAGTTTCCTTCTGAATTGTCTCAAGATTTCCTGTCCTTTTAATATCAGAGCTGGAGTCAGTAATTCACAAGCAATTACATAGGGCTTCTTTAGAGAATGTCCGCTTGCAAAAAGGTATTATGGAACGTGTAAGTATTATTAAGAATTAATACATTAACAGTGATAAATGATAATTTAAGATTAATAAAGAGACTTCCCTGAGTGCCCTTGAGTTGGCGATCTCATCCACACACACCTCCCTGCAGGAAGCCAAGTCCCCCTCCACATGGTCTCAGTGGCCACCAGGGGGAGCTCTGGGCTCTGTCCCTCAGGGAAGTGTTTTCTTTCATTTGTATGTGATAGGCTGCAGGAAGAAGCTATTCTAATTGGTCATTTTCTCTCGGAGAAATAGACGGTACAGAAGGGAATCATGTAACCTGCTTCCCTAAGCTCTGCCAGAATTTACGCTCTCCCTGGGGCTCTCGGATGCAGAGACTATCCAGCCTGAAAGCCTGTACCAGCCCAGTGCCCTTCAGGTTACACCCTATGTCTTTGGAGTAGGGGAAGCCTAGGGCAAGCTTTCTAAACGACAAAGACTGAGGCCACCATGCCTTTCCTGCTGGAAACTGTCTTGCTTTGGACCTAAGAGATAACCGCAGACAATGCATGTGCTCCCATCTTCTGCCAACTTCTCTCAAATAGCTTAATTAGTTAACAGTGGATTCAGGCCCTGCTCCCTAGGGTGGGGCATTAATAACTGGAAACTCCATCTCTACTGTGGCTAAAAATGCCACCACTGTGACAATAAAGCAGAGGCAAGCATCAGGGAAGAGTCACCAGCCACCAACCACACCAACTGGTATGGAGCAGCTCAGACTGCTGGCTCTGGGAAGCCCAGCAGCCTCAGCAGTGCCCCCTTGCCACAGGTAAGGGCCCCTGCAACTGGGCATCAAAGCACCTTGAGTCTCCCAAGTCCCTCCCCACAACGCCAGCCCAACCATCTTGTACCTGCCTGTAAAAACCCATCTGTGCTTGGTTGACTTGTATCACTCAAACAGATAGGTTCCAGTCCCAACCCCGATACATGTGGAAGTGAACTCTCCGGGTCCTTGCAGATATCACCACTTAAGGATCTCGAGATGAAATAATCATCTTAAGGATGGGCCCTGAATCCAATGATTGGTGTCTTTAATAAAAGGAGAGGGAGCTTTGAACAGAGACATGAGGAAGGCGGCCATGGGAAGACAGAGGCAGAGACCGGAGTGAGGCAGTGACAAGCCAAAGAACACCGGGAGCCACGAGAAGGTGGAGCAGCAAGAGGATTCTCCCCTAGGGCCTTCCCAGGAAGCACAGCCTTGCCAACACCTGGATTTCACACTTCTGGCCTCTGGGACTATTAGAGAATAAGTTTCTGCTGTTTTAAGTCACCAAGTTTGTGGTAATTTGTTACAGAGTCACAGGAAACTGACACACCACACTTGCCTTCACACGTACATCGTAGTTAAAAGCTTATCAGCCACAAGATTTGGGCGAGTCAACACATCTTCCTGTGTCTCAGTTTCCTGTCTCAGAAATGGGATAGTAACAGTCTCCACCATGGCAGGTTGTGGTGAGGATCAGAATGCATGGAAGTTACTCGGCTCAACATGTTTGGCTTATGCCATATTTCTTCCTGGAACACAGTGCCCTGAACTCTGTTTGCAGAATTCATCCTTAACAAGTTCTAGCACAAGGAAGAGCTGACTTAGCTGCATAATCAGTAGGGATAATAATGTGATTCAGGGGCCCAGAAGTTAATTTTAGGCCCCCAAAAGCACCAAATGGCATGATTCAGCCTAGCCATTTTTCAGGTCTAGGGTTTGTGGGATGTCTGGGACACAGATCTCTGGCCCCTTGCTGTTCTCCTTCCTTCTCCTGAGGTGGGTCAGGCAGAGAACTTGAAGAACACATGGCTCGTAGTCACACCAGTGCTCCTTAGGTGAGAGGCCTGCTCAGTCATTCTTGCTTCCACCTTCTATCCCCTCACTGCCCAACAGAAATACCAAACACAGGGCTCCATTTTACACCCAGCCCCCTGCAGGAGAGCCTCAGCAGCTACTGGAGGCCTGACCCCTGACTGGGCTAAATCTGGCTGCTGTGCCCTGTTGTCTACGGGTCATCTTTGGGGTATGAGCAAGCCAGGCTGCAGCGCTCCCACTGGCTTCCCACGTTGTGGCTCCTCTGAAGCAGGCAAGGGGTGTGATGGCTTAGAAAGGCGACAGCGCTGGAGGTCTGGGCTCCATACCTCACTGTCTCACAAAACAGCAAGACCCAGGAGCAGGTGTGTTCCAGATCAGGCTCTGATGACCGTGAGAGAGAAAAGCTGTGCACATCTCCTACAGTCATGGGTTTCACAAACTCTCACACCTGACCCTCAACGGGCCTGTTTTCATTTCACTGGGCCTGAAATAATAACAATAATTAGCCCTAGCTTCCTGAGCACTTAAAGGCCCTGTACTAAGGCTTTGCATGGGTCACTGTGCTGAATTCGATGAGAAACGGATCCTTTGTATCCCTATTCTATCGTGTTCCCCAAGAGCACTCTGCTGGTTGGCACGGGATTCAGCCTGACTCCAGAACCTCTGGTCTTAAAAGATAATACCTGTTTGGGTAATGTACTCTCAATCTAGGATTATTTTCTTTCATATTACATTTGGGTTTTGATGGAAGAACAATGCAATTGATCTCCTTTTTAGTGTTAAAAAAAAACTTGAAAACAATGTCCCCTCACTGGCTCCTCCAGCCCCTTGATTCCATGTGGCCCTCACAATTCCACAGAATCCCATAATTCCATGCAGCCCCACAACTCAATGAGGTCCCAAAATTCCACGTGGCTCCATAATTCCATTCAGTAAGAAAGGTGGTTGGCTATCTGAAGTGAGCTGGCATTTCCACCCCCAGTTGACACTCTGGCATCCATGGGAACATGGCATTTGTGGGGAAGAGAGCCTGGAATTATCTAAACGACAGCTGCCAAATCATCTTGCAAAGGTGTATCTGACAGACCCTCTTGTCTCCAACCTTAGTGCTATCTACTGAGGCCCAAGCGCTTCACAACCTTGCAGTGCACCTGGTTATTTTCAAGTTATTTACAATTGATTTGAGGACTAGACCTGCCCCCAAATAGCTACATGTCCTCCTTCCCTCCCATCAGGAGCCACAGTTCTCTCCCTGAGTTCTAGTGGAAAGTATAGATCTTCTAGGAGGGACAACATACAGAGCGACTCCCATCTGACAGTGAACTGCTCTGTCCACCAATTAACGGTTGCCAATCCAAGAGGGAAGATGTAGATGAGGTGTTGGGTTGCACAGCGTGCCCCTCAAAAGTCATCTGCATCCAAAACCTAAGAATGTGACCTTGTTGGGAGATGGGATCTCTGCAGATGGTCTCATGTTAAGAGGAGATCAGACTGGATCAGGGTGGGCCCTAATGCAATGACTGATGTCCTTATCAGAGGAGGAGAGGACACAGAGACACACAGAGATGACAGCCACTTGAAGATGGAGGCAGAGATGGGAGGGATGTTGCTACAATCAAAGGAATGCCTAAGACTGCTGACTGCTACGAGGAGCTGGAAGAGACAAGGAAGGGTCCTCTCCACTACAGCCTTAATTTAAGAGTGAACATGCCTGGATTTCGGACTTCTAGCTTCTAGAACAGTGAGAGACTAAATGTGTTGTTTTAAGCCAGTTTGGGGTTCTTTGCTGTGGCAGTCCTGGGAAGCTAATCCAGATGGCACTCGTTAACCCGAAGAGGGATGGTTAGCCAGCCAAAGCCAGTCACGCTCTCCTTGGACTGCTACCTAAATACCTAATTTTTCTCCGAGGGCTCACCAGGAGCATTAGGGGTTCATTACCTCATTGTGCTTCCAAGTAATTCAGGGACACTGGTCCCTGTTGTTACCCTCACTTTACAGGGAGGACACTAGGTTTCAATCGGTCAAACACTTGAGAATGGCCAAGGAACTACAGGATCTGGTACCCAGCAGGACAAAGCACATCTTGTCCAATATCCTTGTTTTACATAAAAGTAAAACAGAACGGGAGAGAGACTTGCCCAAGGCCACACAGCAAGTAGCTGAACACAAGGGTCTCTGTCCTAGTATCTTATTCTTTCCATTGCATACAAGCCAGTGTCCTGCACTTCCAGCAGAATAAATGGCCTCAAAGACAGGAGTCACCAAAAGCACCTCAATGCCAAAATACAAAGGATTTCACAAAGGTGGGGAAGGAAATGGCTTTCTCAGATTTTTACAGGGTGCTGGTATCTCCTTTCTTGTCACAGAACAAATTAAGCAGGGTGGTCATTTTGGTTTGACTCTAAATCCGGACTCCTCAAAGCAACTTTTTAGGTGCAAATGGGCTCTCAGACCTGCTGAAACTTTAGGGTCACAGAGGCAATCTTGTCAGTAAGGCTGGAAAGACAAACTCAACTTTCACAATTTCTGCCCACAAAAAAAAATAAGCTCTTTTTTTTTAAAGTAATCTTTCAAGGACGAAAGAAAGCTGTAAGGACTGTTCCTTGCAGAACAGTGCGATCCAGTTTTTTTTTAAATGATGTATACCATATACAGCGGTGAGGGGGAAAATTCCAGAAGCGTACTCACCAGATGATTAAAAGGCATTACCTCCATATTGTGAGAACTGAGGAGGGGACAGTATTCTCTACTTTAACCTATAAATGCTTAATTTCTTTTATATTGTTTATGTAACACTATTACACTTACAACTTGGATATAGAAGAAATATCCAGCATAGGTAAATCCACAAACACAGAAAGCAGGCTGGGTACAGGGGTCTGTTTGGTATGATGAAAAACTTCTAAGCTAGACAGAAGGGGGTGGTTGCACAACACTGTAAATGTACTTCATGCCATTGAACTCTATACACTTAAAATAGTTAAAAAATGTTTCTCTCAATAAGTCAATAACATCCTGATAAAAATAAATAAGCTGTTTCTGTATCAGGTTACATAATCAACATACATCCTTCAAAAAATAATGTATTCTCCATAAGTTTTTTACTTTATTTACATTTTTTAAATCAAAATTAAAGTCTGAGCATACAAAAAAAAATGTTTCTCTCTTCAAGATTCTAAACTGGAGGAGGAAACATCACTGGTCAGAAACAGGAATCACTCAGTGGCAGTGGGAGCAGGGAGCATTGCCTAAAAACTGTCTCAGACCCATAGTCCTAACCTGTTTTTTATTTCTCAGCCAGTGTAAACAAAACCCCAATATCTGAACAAATGGACCTAGGTGTGCAGCCAAGAAGTAGCTGCACTCAGAGAGTCAATCCTGGGTTCAAAATCTTTTTGGGGTCTCCAAGGACTCTGAGGGGGCAGATGGCCTGGCTGGACAACCAGGAACTCCCCTTTTCCAGAAGAGACACTTGGTCCACTTCCCTCATACAGGCTCCTGGCCACATGGCAATTAGAGATGCTATCAGAGGCCCCAGTTTCCCTGGGGCTCTAAGAAAACCTGCCTATCCAATGTATAAGCTCTTTAACATGTAAAGGGCCTCCTCAGACGAGGCTCAGGAACATAAATATCTCTAAAGACAGTCAAGTTCAATAAATGAACTAAGTGGCCAGAGATTATTTAAAAAAAAAAGATGTGTGAGCCTAATGGTAAATACACATGCAGGGAGACAGCAAGGAAAGGTGGAGACTGGGGTGGATGAGGTCAGCTGCTTGTCACCTCCCACTGCTTATAGCCAAGCAGGAAAACAGGACAGGATAACCAACATATTTTTTATGACCATTCTGTTTTGTTTTTTTTTTAAGGGCAACTAATTACAAAATATGTTTAATACCATGCATGCCAAACACAATGCCTAGAGACTGGTTTTGGCCCAGGACCACTGATTTGCAACTCTGTTCCAGGACCAAATCCATTGCTTGGTCTGTGAAGAAAGCCCAAGCAACCCCCTTACTACCTTCTCCCTCAGTGTGGAATGGCCTCTGAGATGGGAGAAATCACTTTCCCCACAGAGGCCAAACGAAGCAGTATGGTAAGGTAGGTGAGCTCGTGCACTCCTCCACTGAGCACCACGTGTGGCCTTGGACAAGTTACTTATCTGTACCTACTTTTCTTATCTGCAAAATGGGGAGAGCAAAAGTACCATAGAGGGTTGTTGGGAGGCTTAAATGAGTTTACATGTGAAAAACACAACAGCACAGAGTAACTGAGATGCATTACTACACATTATCATGAGATGCCACTGAACTCCAGTGGGCACAGGACAAAAGAACCAGGCTTTTTGAAATGTGTCTAAGCCCCCACCTCAGGCCTCCCCAGGGCAGCCTCGGAGGCCCATCAGTGGGTGCAGGTGAGAGACAGGAGGGACCAAGTCCCAGCCCCAGAAAGACATCTGGCCAACTAGGAACCAGGAACACTGCCCATGCACAGATTGGAGACACGAAGATGATTTAAAATAAAAAAGGCTTTCTACAAGCACAGAACAAGCTCTTAAGCTGAATGTGCTTTTAAGTCATTTACAACATTCTGGGACCCTAATAATGTTAATGGTTTTATTACTGATGACAATACTTTGTTTTTATTTTACAGGACCTCAGAAGAAAAAAGTAACAGACAGAATTCTAAGGTTTTCTTTAGGAAACCCAATATACAAAAATCCATGCCACAAGATTAGGGGCTCTTAACCTGGGATCCAGGAACAGGCTAAGGAGTCCCAAACCCTCTGACACTGCATGCAAAACGTTTTGTGTATAAGCATGTTTTCATAAACCTCTCAAGAGGTCAACAACCTCCAAAAAAGTCTGGAATCAGTGAAAAAGACTCACAGCAAGTAAAGATTTGCTTTATGGGAATATCCACCACAGAGTTCTTTCATCTGGCAATTTCCCCATTATAAGATTTTTGTTTCACAGCACCTGGAGGGGACACACCAGCTATGAAAGGTGAAATATATCTGGATTAATGATTTTGTACACTGGTTCCCTCCTCTGGTGGTATGAGTCAGGCTACCTGATGTGAGCCCAGGTCTCACCTCTGACAGACCCCAAGTTCAGCCCCTTCGCTGAGCACCTTGAGGGCAGGACACTCCAAATACTTCTATATCCCAAGGGCCTGACACAGTGTGTCCTAAATGAATAAATGAACACACGAACAAATTAACAAGTCCTATGTAGAATTTGCAGTCACCAAAGAAGAGACTTAAATTCAGTTTCCAGCCCCAGCAGGCAACTGGATATAGCTGGTAATCAGACATTAGAGAAGGAAGCCCAAATACCTCTGAGGTCTCACACCAAAAAGCCTACCTATGCTGAGACAAGAGCCAGCTCTGGAACCACTCCTAGGTCCAAACCCCAGCACCCACTGTTTACCTGCTCTGTTACCTCAGGCTTGTCCCCTTCAACCTCTCTGAACCTACTTCGTCATGTGGTAAGTGCAAATAATTAGGGTACCTTCCCTAGCACTGGCACCTGGCAGGGAGTACATTTTCAACAGATGTTATGATTATGATTGCTAGAGAACAAGGCCTCCCAGTGTATTTCCTGGGAAATAGATACACTGTACATCTGCACTCTGCCTATAACAGCCTTCCCGCATCTGGAGAACTCCTATGCAGCCTCTAAGGCCTGGGTCAAATACCCTTTGCAAAACTCAGAGCCCTGGCTCCTGGCGTTACTGATGAGCGTCCCCTCATCCCACTCCCATGCCCTGGGTACATGTGCCCTATTGCACGCTACATAATAGGCACTGACTCCCCATCCCCTGACCTTCACCTGCCTGCTTTCCGTTGAGCTACCCAAGGACAGCAACTGTGCCTCCCTGCCTTCTGTTCTCCCAAAGGCCAGCATAGCTGGTGCTCGGTGAGTATGTGCTCAATAAATTGGTTCGATTTAGAGACCTCTGAGCTTCAAGGTAACCACAGGGCCCACCTTAGCTTGCAATTCACAGAGTCCAAAATGTACAACCTGCTCATATGAAACAGCTGCAGGCTCTAGGGAAAGCCAACCCAGAACAGCAAGTCTTCCTGATCAGGATGGAGGAGTCTGTCATCAACATGGCACCGTTAGCACACCCATAATGCCTAATGCCAGTGAAGCCTCAGATTTTCAACAAGTGCTGAGGAAGAGTTCACTGTCAACCACAGAGCCAGCTTCCACCAAGAAATCCCATGCAACTCTCAATGGTGGCCTTTGCTCAGAAACCCCAGAGGAGCTTTCTTGGACCAGAGGCCCCCTCTCCACACATGGACAAAATCCAGGACAATCTGCACCAAGTCACCTGAGCTGAGCTGCCCTTAGGAGCCTGCATAATGAACAGACCTGCCTGGTCCTCCACAGCTGCCCAGCACCAGACGCAACCCCTGCCCACCTTCATGCCCTCCAGGAGTGCCTGGGGGTCCTCGATGCCCTCGGGGACACACTTCTTGTTTTCTGGGAGGGATTCCAGTTTCTCCACGAGAGCCTTCAGGCCCTTCAGTTCAAACTCAGTGAGGTGGGTCCATTTGGCAGAGACCTCTGTGGCAGGGGAGCCAGTGGGCGTCTTAGGGTAGTCTACAGGCATGGCCGAAGACTTCACACTGTCCTCTGACTCGTTAGACAAAGTCCTTTTGAGGAAGCGCATGGCAGGTGCTTTGGGCTTCTTCCCAGGGGCCTCCTGGTCCTCAGAGGGGGTGCTGGTAGGTGAGACTGGGCCATCGGCGAGTGGCTTGGGTGCCTTATCAGCACCTTCCTCCTCTTCCTCCTCCTCTTCTTCCTTCTCCTCCTCCTGGGGCTGCTGTTCACAGGACTCCTCCTCCATCTCCAGCCAGGAATCAGATGAGAAGCCGTCTATGCTGGGCTTTCTTGGGGCATCTACAGGGGGCAGGGGACCACAAGAAAGGCTGTGATGAACACTCAGATTCCCTGGGGTAGGTCCCTGGGTCTATCACTCTCTGGGCCCAGAGACCCCTGTACTCTGCAGATGGAGCTACTTTTGACACATTTAATGATCTATGACTCCCTCAGCCTATAGGAAGAGTGGGGTCAGGCAGACACAGGTTCAAATCCCAGCTTTGCTTCTTTCCAGCCATGTATACCCAGGCAGGTTGCTTCACCTCTCTGAACACACCTGGTATTTTTGCAATATATAAAACTAAGGCAAAAAGATGATATATCCTATGTGATTCCATTCACATGAAATGTCCAGAACAGGGGGAAATAGATACAGACAGAAATTCAATTAGTGTTGGGGGAGGAGTGGGGATATAAGGAGATGATAACTTGAGGGTATAGGTTTCTTTCTGGGGGGAAAGAAGATGACTCCAAAGTTGACTGTGCTGATGGTCGCACAACTCTGGAAATACAGTAGAAACCACTGACCTGTACACATTAAATGGGTGAATTGTGTGATATATGGATTACTTCCCAATAATGCTGCTTAAAAATTATAAAGCAAAAACGGCTCTCTCAGACGGCTTGTTGTAAGGATTAAACAAAAACAAGGCCTCACCCAGCACAGTTCCTGGTACAGAACTAGCATTCAACATGCAGTGTGTCTCCCTGATGTTTCCCCTTTTTTGACTGATGGACCAGAGAGGTGGGGGGAAGCGGAGACAAGAAAATTAAAGAAAGAGGGGGCCAATGCCCCAAACACTGCCTCAAGGTTTCCTCTCATGCCTGAGAACAAAATTGCAAATGTTCTCCTACTGCTCTAAATATCCAAAATGAGAGAAGTGACCTTCCATTTCCTGGTCCTGACACCCACTCAAGCCTCTGGTCCCCACAGGAAGGTGTAGATACTGCAACCACGGAGGTTATCACACTATTTTAGAATCACTTCCCACACTCTACAGGCTGGAGGCTTCCAAAGGGCAGGTTGTGGGGTATTTTTTATTTTTTTTGGTATCATTAATCTACAATTACATGTGCAATATTATGATTATTAAACTACCCCTTCATCAGGTCCCCCAGTCCTGGTACTTTTTAACACCTGAATGTCACAACATCTCACAGGAAGGAGACTCATGACAGGCAAAATCGAATTCCCAGGAGGCAAATGAGCACTCCCAATGAAGACCCCAGCCGACACACTCAATCCCCGTCCTATGTCTGGCTTGAAACCCCTACAAATCACTAAAGATAAGAATCAAAGGAAGAGACAAAATAGACTTCAAAATAAAGAAAGTCACAGAGAAAAAGAAGGACATCACATAATGATAAAAGGGTCAATCGAACAAGAAGATAAAACCATTACAAATATCTATGTGCCCAACACAGGAGCACCTACATATGTGAAACCAATACTAACAGAATTAAAAGGAGAAATAGAATGCAATGCATTCATTCTAGGAGACTTCAACACACCAATCACTCTGAAGGACAGATCAACCAGACAGAAAATAAGTAAGGAGACAGAGGACTGAACAACACATTAGAACAGATGAACCTAACACACATCTATGGAACTCTACACCCAAAAGCAGCAGAATATACATACTTCTCAAGTGCACATGGAACATTTTCAAGAATAGATCATATACTAGGCCACAAAAAGAGCCTTGGTAAATTCAAAAAGATTGCAACTGTACCAACCAGTTTCTCAGACCACAAAGGTATGCAACTAGAAATAAATTATGCAAAGAAAATGAAAAATCCCACAAACACATGGAGGATTCACAACATGCTCCAAAATAAGCAATGGATCAGTGACCAAATAAAAACAGAGATCAAGCAATATATGGAGACAAATGACAAAAATAACTCCACACCACAAAATCTGTGGGACACAGCAAAGGCCGTATTAAGAGGAAAGTACATTGCAAAACAGGCCTACCTCAGGAAAGAAGAACAATCCCATATAAGCAGTCTAAACTCACAATTAATGAAACTAGAAAAGAAGAACAAATGAGGCCCAAAGACAGCAGAAGGAGGGACATAATAAGGATTAGAGCAGAAATAAAGAAGAATAAAACAATAAAAAGAATCAATGAAAGCAGCAGCTGGTTCTTCGAGAAAATAAACAAAATAGATAAACCCCTAGCCAAACTTATCTAGAAAAAAAGAGAGTCTACTCACATAAACAGAATCAGAAATGAGAAAGGAAAAATCACTACAGACACCACAGAAATAGAATTATTAGAGAATACTATGAAAAATTATATGGTAACAAACTGGATAACCTAGAAGAAATGGACAACTTTCTAGAAAAATACAACCTTCCAAGGCTGCCCCAGAAAGAAACAGAAAATCTGAACAGATCAATTACCAGCAACGAAATTGAACTGGTAATCAAAATCCTACCTAAGAACAAAATGCCTGGACTAGATGGCTTCATTGCTGAATTTTATCAAACATTTAGTGAAGACCTGATACCCATCCTCCTTAAAGTTTTCCAAAGAGTAGAAGAAGAGGGAATACTTCCAAACTCATTCTATGAGGCCAGCATCACTCATACCAAAACCAGGCAAAGACACCACAAAAAAAGAAAATTACAGACTAGCCAATATTCCTGATGAACATAGATGCAAAAATACTCAACAAAATATTAGCAAACCGAATTCAAAAATACATCAAAAAGATCAGCCATCATGATCAAGTAGGATTTATTCCAGGGATGCAATGGTGCAACACTCAAAAAACCATCAACATCATCCACCACATCAACAAAAAGAAGGACAAAAACCACATGACCATCTCCATAGATGCTGAAAAAGCATTCAACAAAATTCAACATCCATTCATGATAAAAACTCTCAACAAAATGGGTATAGAGGGCAAGTACCTCAACATAATAAAGGCCATATATGACAAACCCACAGCCAACATTATATGTAACAGCAAGAGGCTGAAAGCTTTTGCTTTAAGATCGGAAAACAAGACAAGGATGCCCACTCTCCCCACTTCTATTCAATATAGTACTGGAGGTCCTAGCCATGGCAATCGGACAACACAAAGAAATAAAAGGCATCCAGATTGGCAAGGAAGAAGTTAAACTGTCCCTGTTTGCAGATGACATGATATTGTACATGAAAAACCCTAAAGAATCCACTCCAAAACTATTAGATATAATATCTGAATTCAGCAAAGTTGCGGGATACAAAATTAATACACAGAAATCTGTGGCATTCCTATACACTAACAATGAACTAGCAGAGAGAGAAATCCATTCACAGTTGCATCAAAAAGAATAAAATACCTAGGAATAAATCTAACCAAGGAAGTGACAGACCTGTACTCTGAAAACTACAAAACACTCATGAGAGAAATTAAAGAAGATACCAATAAATGGAAACACATCCCATGCTCATGGATACGAAGAATTAATATTGTCAAAATGGCCATCCTGCCTAAAGCAACATACAGATTCAATGCAATTCGTATCAAAATACCAACAGCATTCTTCAATGAACTAAAGAAAATCATTCTAAAATTCATATGGAACCTCAAAAGACCCCGAATAGCCAAAGCAATCCTGAGAAGGAAGAATAAAGCTGGGGGGATTATGCTCCCCAACTTCAAGCTCTACTACAAAGCCACAGTAATCAAGACAATTTGGTACTGGCACAAGAACAGACCCATAGACCAATGGAACAGAGTAGAGAGCCCTGATATAAACCCAACCATATATGGTTAATTAATATATGATAAAGGAGCCATGGACATACAGTGGGGAAATGACAGCCTCTTCAACAGCTGGTGTTGGCAAAACTGGACAGCTACATGCAGGAGAATGAAACTGGATTATTGTCTAACCCCATACACAAAAGTCAACTCAAAATGGATCAAAGACCTGAATGTAAGTCATGAAACTATAAAACTCTTAGAAGACAACATAGGCAAAAATCTCCTGAGTATAAGCATGAGCAACTTCTTCCTGAACGCATCTCCTCGAGCAAGGGAAACAAAAGCAAAAATTAACTCATGGGACTACATCAAACTAAAAGGCTTCTGTATGGCAAAGGACACCATCAACAGAACAAAAAGGCATCCTACAGTATGGGAGAATATATTTGTAAATGACATATCCGATAAGGGGTTAACATCCAAAATAAATAAAGAACATATACACGTCAACACCCAAAAAACAAATAACCCGATTAAAAAATGGGCAGAGGATATGAAGAGACACTTCTCCAAAGAAGAAATTCAGATGGCCAACAGACACATGAAAAGATGCTTCACATCACTAATCATCAGGGAAATGCCAATTAAAACCACAATGAGATATCACCTCACACCAGTAAGGATGGCCAGCATCGAAAAGACTAAGAACAACAAATGCTGGTGAGGATGCGGAGATAGGGGAACGCTCCTACACTGCTGGTGGGAATGTAAGCTAGTTCAACCATTGTGGAAAGCAATATGGAGGTTCCTCAAAAAACTCAAAATAGAAATACCATTTGACCCGGGAATCCCACTCCTAGGAATTTACCCTAAGAATGCAGCAACCCAATTTGAAAAAGACAGATGCACCCCTATGTTTATCGCAGCACTATTTACAATAGCCAAGATATGGAAGCAACCTAAGTGTCCATCAGTAGATGAATGGATAAAGAAGATGTGGTACATATACACAATGGAATACTACTCAGCCATAAGAAAGAAACAAATCCTACCATTTGCAACAACATGGATGGAGCTAGAGGGTGTCATGCTCAGTGAAAAAAGACAGGTGAAGAAAGACAAGTGCCAAATGATTTCCCTCATTTGTGGAGTACAACGACAAAGCAAAACTGAAGGAACAAAATAGCAGACTCGGAGACTCCAAGAAGGAACAAGTGGTTACCAAAGGGGAGGGTTGTGAGAGGGAGGGTGGGGAGGGAGGGAGAAGGGGATTGCAGGGTATTATGTTTAGTAACATGGTGTGGGGGGTTACGGGGAAAACAGTGTAGCACCAAGAAGGCAAATAGTGAATCTGTGGCATCTTACTACACTGAAGGACAGTGACTGCACTGGAGTATGGGTGGGGACTTGATAATATGGGTAAATGTAGTAACCACAGTGTTTTTTCATGTGAAACCTTCATAAGAGTGTATATCGGTAATACTTTAAAAAAAAACACATCCATATATAATGCTATTGATTTAACATTTTTGACCACAAATTATCAAACACTGCACTGCATTCTGAGCAAATTAAGACACAAGATTCAGTCCCTACTCTCTAGTAGTTTATTCCCCTTTGTGAATTTTCAGCCAGTGAAATGACTATCAAACATAACACGTTTTTGTTCTTTTGGGCCTTTGAACAAACTTTTCCTCGCCTGAAATATCCTCTTTCCTTTTCAAAAATCCATTTCAAAATCTACCTTTGTGACCCCTTCCCAAAGGCCTCCTAGTAACTCTCACTAGCAGTAATTAGTAACGCCACAGAGACACTGTAACATTTACATATCATGTCTTCTCAGCAAAGACATGTAAGTGTATTTCAAGAAAAGAGTGGTTAAAATTGTCAGAAGGGAGAACAAAGAATATCCTGTACTATTCTGTTTTCTCTACAGTGCCTAGCAGAGGATGATGTACAAAGATATTCAATAGGTATTTTGATTTGTAATCAGTGAAAACAATTTATAAACTTGTGCAACTGCAAAAAAAAAAAAAAAGAATCAAGGGAAGGAAGAAGGCTGACAGAAAATAAAATCAAAAAATCCTGGAGTCTGCAACAGGAATCGATGGGCCCCAAAGGAGACAGCCCAGTGGTGTTTTTCTTTCCGGGGCTGTGGACTCGCATCCAGGAAAGCCCTCGGCAGGGACAGTTCAGAGGCAGAGGGGAGGAAGCGCATCCCTCCTACAGATGGCTGCTCCTGAGAACTCACTGGCACAGCTAGAGGCAACTTCTGGGCGGGCAGCTGTGAGTCAAGATTCAAGGGCTGAGCCATTTTGGAGGGATGAGGTCCCTTGAAGTGACGGCTGCAGCTGCGGCTATAAACGCTCTCCCTACCTCTGTCAGAGCCACCCACTGCTCTGCCAAGCTTGTGCCTCCAGCTCTGGTCACCCCTCCCACTGACTCAGAGCTAGTCTGGGATTTGGGGGACTGGTTGCATCTCATGAGCCAGCTCCTCCATAGATAAAATCCCAAACCCAGGGGGCAGAGGGGTAAAAATCAGCTGGTGACCATGGAGGAATAAAAAGAAGCAGGATTTTTTGCTCCGTGGGGAGCCTGTTTCAGCAACCATGCAGGGCCTGGCCCCTCCCCACATTTCATAGTCCCCAGCAAGACCTGGAGGCCACCAACGTCACTGCATTGGGGTCAGGATTTCATTTTCTTGACGCTGCATTCCAAATAGAAGATGACACAGATGGCGCCCCCTCCTAGGGGGTCTAAGGGAATCTGCCCAATAGCCTGGCTGAAAAGAAGTCCAGGAACCCAGGGACTCTGGAGGGCCCCAATGCAAACATTATTTCTGCCCCAGCTGAGTAGCTGAGGTGGTGGGCAGTGCCGTTCACTCACCAATAACCATTGATTCTCTCTGGTATTCCTGCGTGAGGTGGGACCGCTGGGTCACACAGTACACGTATCTCTCCAAGACATACCAGCACATCTCATAGTAGAAGGGGTAACGGAATTTGGGTTGCACCTGAAAGCAAAGACCCAGGGGCAGAGGTCAGTTTCTGGAAGGTGAAGGGGAAAGGATGGAGAGAATGGTGGGGGACGCTGAGGGGAGGGGCGGGAGGTATTATCATCATCTTAGCAAGAGCACAAATGGTGTGAGGGGAAAAATGGGGGGACGGGAGGGGTGGGCCGGAAGGCAGGAAGACGCTGGAAGGGCAAGATAACAGTAGCATGCACAAATGGGGAGGAGGAAGAGGCCTAGGTGAGAGCATCATTTCAAAGCTCCCTGGGCTGCTGGCCGCTGGGGAAGGTGGATGGGTTCCGCTTTGTGCTTCCGTGAGATGCGAAGAACAGAGGTGTGTCCCCTGACCTGCTGATGGAGGACCTCAGATGCGAGTCACTGCCTGATTCTGGTTAGAACAGACAAGGGCTCCTCCTCGTTCTCAAAAATTCTTGCACAGACTCCGCTATCCATCCCTTCCCCTGAGAAGCAGAAATCACCTCCCAAAACCTTACCCATGTAGACAGGCGAACCAATGAGGGTGGAGGGGCGGGGGCTCAAAAGACCCCACCTCCTGCTCCTACCCAACCTTGCACTGTCCAGCCTGTATTCCCAGAGGACTTCCTCCGACACAAGTCCCCATGTGTGACCTGGGGCCGACCTAACACAGGGGGGCTCATGTCCGAGTCTGAGCAGGACAGATGGAGAGATCCCCTTTTGGTTGTTCTTATAGGGGAGGAAGTATAAATGCAGATAGCTTTGTGTATCACAATTGTGGAAAGGCTTGGGCCTGGGGTGGGGGGTGGTGAGGGCAGAGGGGGTTCCAATGGGTGGCAGCGTGGGGTCTATACAGATGAGATGGCAGTGAAAGATGGGAAGGAAGCAATACTGCTGACGGCCCTGGCACAGATGGACGCCCCCCCAGAAACTCCATCCCAAGTGGGCAAGGGAGAATGAGGGTGGTGGGAGGGTGGTCCCTGTCTTCCCATGCCAGGCCTCTTCTCCAAGGCTGCACACACACCTTGCACACCCACACGCCTACCTGGCATGCTCTCTTGCTCTCTTGTCAAGTGTATGTCTGCCTTGAGGGACGTTTACAGGGGCCAAAGACCCCTCTTCACCCCTCCCATTTTCCAGGAACTCAGTGAGTTGAATGTGAAGCAAGCACACTATCCTACCCTCACTGCTGACAATCAGCAGGTGCCCTACACGTGGACGAAGGTGAACACAAGCAGGCCTAGGTACTCCATTTGCCCTAAAACACTCTGCCTGCCTCACACCAGGCCCACCTGGAGAAAGCCCCACTCTGCTCCCTTTGAGAGCCCCGGCTTTCAGTTCCCCGTCCACCCCAGCCCCCGCTGACTCAGTTTCCAGCTGCAAGGCCCTCTTCCCACGTTGGGGGCCTCACTTCTCCTCTCTGTATACTGGATCCATCTGACTGCCTGCCTCCGGTGGATGGTGTGCTTTGGAATGAAATCCTGGCCGCCACATGCTTTTTGAGCTCCTGGGAGGATGCATGGAGTTGACAACATCATCTAGCGGTTTCCTTGGCTCCAGCTACTTTCCCCGAGAAGCCCAGTTTTATTACTGGGATAGTGTTCATCTTTTTTCAGTCGCTGGATTGGTACCCTCTGGAGTTTAAAAAGGAGAGGGCACTTCAGCCAGAGGCAGTCCTTGACCTCCTGTGAAGAAGAGTTTGGCGCTCTCAGCCCTGCCGCGACTCCAGGACCGAGTGCTTTTGAAACAAATGGCCAGTACCCACAGAGTAGGATATACTCAGACCCTCACGCACATCTCCTGACTTTAGATTCGATTGGTAAAACATTTAAGTTGCTTTTGACTTTTTAAATTTCGGGAAACTGTCCAAGCTACTCTGCATCGATGGGGACCATGGCACCCAAGAATCCTTCTAGATTGGAGGGGAAAAAATTTTTTTGGCTGTATTTCAGGAGAGGAAGATAAGTCTCCCCGAATTGTTGCTGAACCCAAGGGAAACCAGCTGGGTGAAAACAAATGCTGATGAAGGAATTTAAATTTTTCTTTTTCTTTTTTTATTTTTTTTTTCCAAGAGAGCACCGCAGGTAACAAAATTTGCAAAGAATTGACTTACAAACGGGTTGTCGCCTTCCACCCTTCGCCTTCAAAAGGTTTCAGCCACATGCCTGGGAACATTAAACACACGATTGCTCAACATTATTTGTTGACAAATTCGGAGCCTCACCAAAATTGAGTTGTTCCCCGAAAGGCAAGGCAGTCAGAAAGCATGCAATGCTCCCAGTCTGGGGGGTAATCAATCTATCAGCAGGTCTCAAGGTGTCAGTTTGAGTTCCCAAAGGTCCATCAGAGTGGCACCTGGCCTTAGCCCAACCTCTTAGAGCTAGGTGACCTCAAGAGATCAGAACCAAAGTCATTTCAATGCATCTAGACCTCCTGGGTCTCAAGGACTTGGAAAAACTGAAATATGAGGGTGGGTGGAAGTGTCTTAAAATTTGTTTTTCTCCTGGAAAAAAAAAAGTCAATGGAAAAAAAAATCCAATGGCAGAGGAAAGTGAGAGGGAGGGAAAATTATTTGCAATTTCCAAATAGATTCACTGGCTGAGAGGGAATGGGGCGTGCTGGTATTACCTTTCCTGAGAAGGCTGCTTTCACTAGAGCCATCAGGGGGAAAAAAAGATAAGTATAAGAGAGACGGCAGTTTAATGAACGATCCACTGGACCTTCCCTATCCCTTACCAACCTAACTAGATAGTGATAGTCGTTGAGATGTTATCTTCAATAATAAACATGCAACACCATCCATTCTTTGGCGGAGTTCTTCCACCCTTCTGTTTCTCTTTAAAATGAGAGGGGAAAGATTTCATCTACAGGAGGGAGTGGGAAATAGAAACCCACCCATCCCGCAACACTTGCCCCTGCTCACGCTTGCCATGTGAGCAAGCAGGGCCAAGTCACTCGCCACCCCATCCACAAAAAGTCGAAACTGTCAGAGCAAGACATGCTATCTAACACAGGAAAGCATGAGGGCTCCACTAAGTCTGGATGGGGGGGCCCTCCACCTTGAGCCACAAAGGTAAATTCTTTTTCTCAAATATATACCATGGGGCTTAGAGAATAACAGTTTCCCCTGTCCCACCACCTGCATTTGGTTTCCAAGCAAAAGCATGTTTTAGGATTCTTGAAAACTATTTTTAAACGGCCATAACGTTCTTTAAGAAAGCTCACAGGGGCGTAAATAAAGAATGAGGCTGTAGCAGGCTGACAAAGAACCCTGGCATTTTATCAGGCTCCCAATGCTCTCTCCCCGGCATCCTTTGTCTGCTGTGGCTCCTAAGACATAAACTGGGCCTGGTAGCCAAGCCCTCTCCAAAGACCAGAAATGAAAACAGATTAAACATTTTACTGCTGGTTCCAGCCCAGCCTGCCTGCCACCCCTCCCTCCCATCAACCTGCTTCACAGAGACCAGATGGAGTGTGCACTCAGAAGAGAGGAACAGGGCTTCAGGGAAGGGGACCCTGCCACGCTTGTCTCGATGTGAGACAGTATTCCACAGGAGCTCAGTGCACCTCTGGAGTTCTACTCCATTACCCATTACCTCCTTCCTGCCACTGACAGAGGCAGGTGAGAAGCTGGGCTCCAGTGGAATGATGGGGCCCAAATCCGCTGAGATATTATGTCCAGATTCCCTGGGGGAGGGGAATGGCTGCCAAGCAAGTTGCTGAAACCTTTAGAAATCCCAGCCTGCCTCTGGCTTTTGGGAATTGTCTGAAAAGTCATGGGCCTTCTTCTACATCTCTCCTCTATCCCACACCTCCTAGTCTGCTCACAAACAAACTGGCCCATTCTTCAGGGCTGGCCAAAGAACAGCTGGCCAGAGCCCCAGACAGCACTTGACCCAGACTATGAGATGACCACTCATACTCAAATGGTGCCTTTCTCCAGAACACCACGGGGCAGCATCTGCCAGGCCAGGGCTGGAACTGGCTTCCCTGGACAAGGAAAGGGATGGTGGATGGGTGACAGAGAAGACAGTTGCAAAATGCACAAAATTAGGCCCAGTCTCTGCAGATCTGGGCATCCCAGCAGCAACCCTACTGATCTGAAGATGCCCATTTGCCCTCACAGCACACCTGACCACTGAAAATGGCTCAAACTGGTGCCCAGGAAACTCTTGGCCAAGGTCCCTCAATAATGAGACTGTTAAAAAAGGTCAGATAGACACATGCTAGCTAAGACTGTGACCCATGTGTGTGATTACATGCAGACCAAGGCCTGAAAACAAGACCAAGGGAGGCAAAGACCCCAGGTGCAGGGCACCTGCCACTAAGAGGCGCTTCTTTAGGGTCTGTGCATGACAACACCTCTCTGAGGGAAAAGAAAGTCACCTCAGAGGTAAAGCCCAAACACAGTGGAATATGAGTCAGCCATAAAAAGGAACGAAGCACTGACACATGCCGCAATATGGATGAACCTTGAAGTTATGCTAAGTGAAAGAAGCCAGAAACAGAAAGACATATATTATATGATTGCATTTATATGAAGTATCCAGAACAGGTAAATCCAGAGACAGAAACCAGGTAAGTGGTTGCCAAAGGCTGGTGGAAGGGGTGGGGGAGTGACTGCTAAGGGGTACAGGGTTTCTTTTGGGGGGATGAAAATGTCCTGGAATTAGACATGGTGGCTTCACAGCATTGTGGATGTGCTACGGATGTCACTGAACTGGACACCTTAAATGGTGAGTTTTATGGTATGTGGATTATATCTCAATAAAAAAAAGAAAAGAGTAACTTAAGAATAAAGAAGAAATGGACCCTGTTGGCCCCCGTTTTCCACCCTCAGACCTGAAATGCCTGCGGACATTTGGTCAAGTTCCAGCATGGGAAAGAGGGTGGCAAGTTCCAAGCAGCCAATGGTTTTCAGAGGAATCTCATGGAACAGAGCAGAGGGCACAGGTGAGGTGTCTGAGCCTCGGCCCTGGGTCCTGGGGCATGCGGGAGGGCAGACTCAATGAGAAACCATTACCATCACTGTCAAGGAGAAAAGGGCCCCCCTCAAACAGACACTGAGACAGAGCTCGGAGCGAATACCTGGGGACTCAGACACCGACTCCCTCGGGGCCTACATCACACTTGGCACCCCTGGGGGACACATGGCCAAGAACTGACCTCCTCTCCAGGGTGCCAGCCCCTCCTAAACACAGCGACAGCCGCCACAAAATTCCCCCCATGCCCTCCAATCCCTTTCCACATGTGAGAAGGAGAGAGGCAGGGCTCTCCAGGGTTCCTGACGTCTCACGGTGCTTTCTCAAGAGATACTTCCTTTTCAATAAGGAAGTTTTGGCTGCCACTGGCCTGGAGGTGAAGAGAAACTCCCGGGCCTCTGAGTAGGGCTCTGCGGGCACCCCCTGCCCTGCAGAACCGGGACCAAGGCAGGGAGCAGGAGGGAGGGGGACCACGTAGGACTTGGGAATGACGCACCTGGAGCACCAGGCAGAGCTCAGGGGCCGGCACGCCAGCGAGGAGAGAAGGAAGCCGCCTTACCCGAGTTCTGTCCTCTATCTCATAGATCCGCAGCTGCATGGGCACGTTGAAGCTGTGCAGGATGTTTCCACCGAATACCAGAGAGTCTACCGGGGTGTAGACGGCATGGATCCAACCTGGTGGGGAGGGCACAGGGAGGGTGAGCCACTGGCCCTTTGGGGTCCCTCACCTATGCCGGTGTGCAGGAGGGCGCAGGAGGCCCAACTGAGTGTCAGGCCAGGAGTGAGGAGGCTCAGGCTGCCCTACGCAGGGAGCTGAGGCCCGGCTGGCCTAGAGGACTCAGCCCACAGCCCTGCTGGACTGACGCAGGCAGTGATTCTGTAGCGCAAGTCGTGGGCAGCAGCAGACCAGCCCCACCTCGAGGACCCCGATGACAAAGGCTTCCTCATGTTGCTGAGGACATGGCTACAGCAAACCACAGACAGGCAGGCCCTGACCCGTCCCGTGCTGGCCAGGGAGCTAGAAGCCCCTCACTCAGGCTGCTCATGTCTTGAGCCTTTTGCTTGTCATCCCAGCAACCACTAGTCTCAGAAGGGGGGCCCAGAGGATTGCTCAGGGCCACAGCTAAGGAGTGACATCTTGCCAGAACTGAGGACCCAGAAGCTTTCCTGCCTGAGGCCACCTGCCATCAAAATCCTCCAAGTCCCATTTCCAGGGGGTCTCCATGGCCACCCAACACCTGCAACCCCCCATCTGCTTCTGTTCTGCCCTCCAGCTGCTGAAAAGCCTCCCTCTTGCCAACTGCAGCTTCTCAACAGCTCGGGGCCCTCAGCTCCCAGCACCAAACCTGGCCCAATAATCGTCAGAGTGATCATCAAGGGCTTTCCTTGTGCCAGGAACTGATCTAAGGGCTTATCTCATTTAATTCTCACAAAACCTCTAAAAGGTATATACTATATTTATCCCCAATTTACAGATAGGGAGACTAAGGCCCAGGAAAATGAAGTCATTTAGAAGGATTGGAACCTGGGGAGTCGACCTCTCTGGTCCATGAAGGCAAAGCAAGCCATCAAATTCCTCAATGAGTCACAAGCACATCTCGGAGTGGCTATTTCAAGCACTCAATAATCTACCTGCGGCTCCTGGCTCCCAGTGGACAGCGTGGAGCTAGGAGACTGGGGTATCATGACCCACCACCATTTCCAGATGCTGAAGCCCAGACTAAGAGAAGGTAAGTCACTCGTTGAATGAAGTCACAGCTGGTAAGTGACAGTGTTAACCGCTACACTGCACTGCCACTGCATCAGAGGCTTTACTTAGCACAGGACTGCAGGTCCCAGGAGACAGGTCTGCAACCATGAAGGAGGCAAAAAGAGAAATGCAGAGAGAAACAAGAGACTTGGTGGCAAAGACAAGGACAGATGGGGGCACAGAATCACAGTGAAAGAGCATCAGCAAGGGAAAGGGGGCAAAGACAGGAGCAACCTAAACCCCAAAATCCTGGCTCAGTGATGGCCTGCCCTCTTCTCCCTCCTGTGCACCTAATTTGTTCACTCAGAGCAAATCAAAGAGAGCCCTCTGCCCCCAGCCTGAGCCAGCCTCTTTGCTCCAGTGAGGGGTAATAGCCCACTGCCACCATGAGCAAAGGAGCCATTTGGGAAGAGAGCTGAGAGGCTGGGATGCCACTGCTGGCATCTGTGCCACTCTGATGGCTGGCCATCCCTCTGCTGGGGACAGTGGGTGGGACAAGCTGTCGGTCCTCAGGAAAGGGAAGGGGAAACCGCCAGCCGAGAGCACAGGCACAAGGGCTTAATGTAACCTGGTTCTGAGTTAGCCCCACATCTCTGCTGGCCAGGTGTGCCCTTGCTGAGTTACCTGGGTGCCCCCCCTACCAACTTCAGCAGCCCTGTGCGGGACGAGTATGGCTGCACTTTTCAAATCTCGGTTTCCACTCTGCTCAGCTTCTCTGCCTCAGCTGTATACCAGCTGATTTTTCTCAACTGTACGTTTTTGTATTTCTACCACGCCTCCTGTTACTATGTGTTACCACCATCAGGGTTACATAAGCAACACCTCCCGAGACTGGGACCTAGCCCACCATGTGCAGGCAGATGTGTGTGGTGGGTGAAGCCTTAATGGGGCAAGGATTCCTGGGTCCTGTTCCTATGTTCCTCGCATGCCCACCTGCGGAAAAACAGAAAACCCAGTCTGGGGCCCTGGGTCCAAGACGGTCCCCACAGTGCTGGCTCACCATGTGATGGGGCACTTGACTACCCCCCATCCTGGCCTCCACTTGCCTGTGTGAAATGGGGAGGCCACTGTCTCCCTTGTGGGGAACTTGGGGAGCAAAAACTCAGTCCACATAAGCAACTGCCACTGAAACTTGTGGTGGTTTCATCCATCACGAGGGCTTTGGAGAGAATGGTGCCCACGTACATCCATGTTTATCAGCCTTGTACTCTCCCTTCTCGCCTACAGGTGGAAATGCAGACACACCTGACTTACACCTGCTACCCTGATGTATGAGCAAAGGAAACAAGGGAGGTGCTGCTGCAAGTAGCAGGGCTGAGAACCTGTACACCCAGGCACTCAAGGAGTTTTAGAAGCTTTAACCCACTGTCCTCTCTGCCCCAAGCCAGAGGTCCGCAGGTGGGTCAAGCAGCCTCTCCTGAATTTAGAGTCCCTGCCCCCAGCCCTCCTCACATCTGCTCCATTAATTAAACACCTCCCTCAGGAAGAACCAGGGAGGGGAACTAGTGTTCACATGGGCCCATCCATACCCACCCTCCCGATGGTGTCTCATGGGCTGCACCACAGCTGCCAAGAAGAAGCAAGGATGGCCTCTCTCTCTAGGACTGCAGAGCTGGTACCAGGGGCCCAAAGTGGCAGAACATGAGCTACACTGGACCCAGGAGCATGTTTAGTTTGACCCACCTGTGTTACAGAAATGGGGAAATGTCACGAGACAATCTTAATTTGTTCCTTCCCTAGAAAAATGGGAAGATGGACTCACCAGGCCCAGTCCAGCCTGGCCCTAACTGGTTGGAGCTGAGCAGCAGTTGCCCCGTTTCCCAAAGCTCCTCCACCCTCTGCCTCATGTCCATCCTGCTTCACTGCCACCCTGTCTCTGCTCTGTACCCATTTTACAGATGGGTCATCTGAGGTCCAAGCCACATTACACTATTAAGTAACTAGAGGTTACTATTTCTCAGAGTTGCCCAACTTGAAGAAATACCTAGAGCTACTAAGAATTTCGGGTCTTGGGTAGTCTTACTACAAGGCAAGGATGGGAAATATTTCCAGGTCAGCCCAAGCCACTGAACCCAGGTCCTTCCCAGGATCCTATACTTGACTCCACCATCCTGGCTGCTACTTAGCCGGACATGCATTCAGGATGGAGGGAATCAGTCTTACGTACTCCCCAGCACCTTCCAAACTGCCAGGCAGACCCTTAAGAAAGTTTGGTAAATGAGCAAATAATTCTCTCAAAGTCACATGGTCAAGAAGGAGGCCCTGATCCCAAGCCTGCTGACTCCCAGGCTAACAGGGAACAAGGCAGGCTCTGAAACTAGACACATCTGGGTTCTCACCCCATCCTGTTGCTTATTAACTATGTGACCTTGGGCAACTTTGTTTACCTGTCTGGACCTTGGGAACCTTCTTTATTAAAAAAAAAGAAAAAAAAGGCAGAAAGAGGTAGGGGAGTAAGTTTTTAGTAAGGTTTTCCTTACATGCTCACAAAGAAGATAAGTTTTGGATGTAAAACATTTGTTGCTCAGTAATGGGAGTTGTTATTACTACTAGGTGTAGTTCACCAGGGCTGGTGCGGAGCCCAAGAATACAGTCAGAGCATTGACCATAGGTCAGGTCAGGTGAAGGAAAAACATGTCACCAGGCCCATCTGACGTCCCAGTCCTTGGGGATGATTTTCAAGGTAACTAAGCTGTCCTTAATCCTCACGGTCAGGCTGAATCTTGGTGACTCCCTGGCTACTCTGGACCCTGTGTGGCCTGGTGAGGCCACTGTTTTCCCACCGCCTCTGCCTTGCTGAGGGCTCAGCAAGACAAACCCAAGCTCTTTCTCCAGGTCATCCCACTCCTCAGTCACCCTCAACAGTCTTCCTCCTCCAGGCAGCTTTCCTGGACTTCCCAAGAAGGAGGCCTGAAGAACCATCATCCCTGAAGCCCAGCCAGTACCCACCCCCTTCACCCTCAGACACAAGAAGAAAAAAACTGCATCTCACAAAGATATTGTGAGATTTAAAGTCTTCCTGTCCCATTAACATCCTATGACCTTTCAGAGCTGAAAATGACTTGCCAAATGACCCATGGGGACCCTGAGGACAGCATGAGGTAGGACACAAGTCTAAGGTCACACTGTGGGGATGAAAACCCAGGTCAGAGGCAGGAAATTCCAGAATTAGGTTTTCCACTTCCGGCTCAGGAAAACTCACAAACAGGGGTCTATATCCTCGAGGCTTGCCCTCCACCCAAAGCCATACCCCAGTTACCACAAATCTGGGCTCTGGGTCTGTCCACAGCTCAGGGAGTAGATGCTGGAAAGAATCCCCAGGCCTACATGAGGACTCCAGATGGCCAATTATCTCAGTGACTCCAAAACTCTTTAGTTTTCACTGGTTGGCAACAAAGTGAGAAAAATGAACATGGTATATAGATTTTTGAAATGCAAAACTTGGAAATTTCAAGTACTATCTTGTAATCTGAAATTAGTACTTCCAACTTTTTTAGTGTCTGATCATCTTCTTTCATGAAACATCAGCAATAGGAGATGCCAGGTTGTTCTTTTGAATGAATCCCTATCTTTAGCAAAACCACAAGTTAGTAACCCTGTAACAGCTACGAACTTTTTAAAAAATTCCATTGGTCTCTGAAATCAGTGCCTGGGAACCACATGTACCCCTTGCCTCTGAGAAGGTGACAAATCTTAACAGTCCCTTTTCGCTTCCCAAAAATCCTGAAAAAAATCCTGGTATCTCACCCATGACCCATTGGGCTGGCTGCTGGGGTCTAACTCAACTGCTTGCTGCAATTCAAATCCTCTCCCTGCCCCCAGCAGACAGTCACATTTCTGCAGCTCAGATGCTGCTTCTCAAGGCCTTTTCCAACTTCCTTAAGTCACCAAAATGAACACCCCTCCCATCCCAGGCTGGGCAAAGCGATGAGCCATTCCTTGTTCTGCATAAGGTCCTCGTTAGAAGGCCTGTTCTTCCAGAGAGATTAGGAGGCCTGAGCTTAGGGGCTCCAGTTGGGAGAGATGTGCCATCCCCATTGCAGAGATGGGATAGTTGAGGCACAGAGAGGGGAAGAAACCAGCCCCCCATCACAAAGAATGTCAGCAGCAAGGCCAAGATCATCCCAGAGTTCCTTTGAATCCACCAGGGCCAATCCTCCCACACCCACAGCGTTTTGAACACAATTTAGGATACCACCTCCTTCCCGATTCTCCACACCACATCCACCAGAGTGTGTACGATAAACGCTGCCAGCTACCCCTTCCTGTCCCAAGCAAGAGTCTCTCCCCTCCCTAAGCCAAGTGGGCCCAAGGATGGACCTGGGGCCATGGTAACAAAGTCACCCCCACTAAACCCTACTACCTACTAAATTTCCCTATACTAGTGAAGTCTCTACCTTTTGCCAGCTTTCTAGAAGAGTACAGGTGTGCAGGCCCCATACCCATGGTGGGAACTGCTACCACAACCACCCTCCCCTTCACTGGACACTAGTGCTTGATGTCTGGACCCAAACCAGCTTCCAGCCCAATTCTCAGAAGCATCTCCATATAAGGGATCTTAGTGACCTCAGAGGATACCCCTATCCCAAGATCCAAGCTTCCACTCAGAAAATTTGCTGCAGCTCCTTGGCACAACCTATGTAGCCTCTACTTGTATACCTCAGTGACAGTGAGCTCAGTACCTAGTAAAGCAAGTCACTCTGATACCACTTGCTTATACCTCTTTTTCCAGGAGACAGTCCTTCAGCTGGCTGATTGTCACTACCATATACCTGCACAAACTACTTCCTCCTTCAGAGTCATCTGACCTGATGTGGTATCCAGACTCTCCAGGACAAGAACCAAGAGGAACATGACCTCCTTCGTACATGTGGCCTGTTCCCCCCTAGCCCCCCCACTGACTGTCACCTCCTAGGTGAAATATCGCCTTTAATGCAGCCTAAGACCACACTCACTGACCTCTGGTCATCTGTCATACCCACCAGTGACTCAGCCTGTAAGCAGCCAAAAGCCCTCAGTCCATTACCAAAGTGCTGGGGGCAAGCAGATCTTAGCTCACTCTCTCCTCACAACCACTCTGGGAAGTCTCACTCCCATTTGACAAATGAGAACACTGAGGCACAGAGCGATTAAGTCACTTCTGTGAAGTCACAGTTTATATAAACAGCAGAGCTAGAATTCAAACTAAGGCAGGACAGTCTGGCTCTGGAGCCAGTGTTCTTAATTACTGCTCTCTGCTGTAGTTGTGAATTTTTGTTATTGTTTTTTGGAAGAGGGTGTCCAAGTGCATGAGCTGAAGTTGAGCCCAATTACATTTCCTCTCTTTCTGCAGGAAGGAAGCTGCCGTGTTCCCCAACATTCCTCTCGGCCCATTCCTAGGCTTTCAGGCACCCTTGTAAAACTCCAGACCCTGGGGTCTTCCCTTCTCATAGACCTGCCTCCCAAGTCCTCCGGATAAACCTACCCCACCCCTCCCCACAAGAGCCTGTCAAATCTCCACAGGAAGTCCTGGAAAGGCATTCAAACTTCCCCTGAGGAAGGCTTTTTCCCAGGAGAGAATATTAGCCCACAGGCAGGGAGAGGGAAACTAGGCTGTTCTTCCCTACAGCTAGAGGCTTGCTCCTCTCAAGGACTGCCGATGGCCAGCAAACCCAGGGAGACCCTGTCCCTTAGCCAAAATCCAGGCAGAGGCCACCGGGACACAGGAGAATGGCCCCAGTGCTTGGAGAGCTGCTGCTGAGTGCAAGCCTAGCGGCAGCCCCACCAAAACCTACCAGAAGGGATGAAAAACGTGTACCCCTGTTTCAGCTCAATTCTTTGGCATCGCTCCACACGGTCTCCCAGAAATATGTCACTCTGTTTGCCTGACAGCACCCACTCCTCATACAGTGCCAAATTGTGCAGGGTTGGAGGAATCAGCCAAAAGATCTGGGGAGGAACAAGAGACAATAAGCTGAAAATACAGGCCAAAGACTCCAATTTCTTCCAGGCTGCACGACGACCCAAGAAGATAGCCCCACCTGCCTGGGAGCAGGGAGTCTGAGGGAAGAGCCATCCCTGGGGAACCCCTCCAAGACTGGGCCCAAAGGGGCTCTGCCAGGGAGGGCTATGCCATCCTTCTGGGATGCCCCCTGCCCACTTTTAGGGAATCTCCATTCCAGCTGAAACACGAGGGTGGGAAGACTTCCCGGACTGGGTAGAACATTCTTTCTCCTGAGCCACGGGTTTGTCGGGGAGGTGGGGGAAGGAGAGGAAGGGGAATTTCCTAAGTTGTATGATAAAATGGCCCAATAAATAAACCCAGCTTCTGCTTACTCTGGAGAAGGAGGAAAAACATCTGGAACCAAGCGGGATGACCTCTTACCCAGAATTTCTTCCAACATGCTTGGTTAAAACAAACAGATCCAGATGAGTAGGGCGGCACACACGTATTGTCAAGGGGCACCCACACAGTGGGGGGACCCCTCCGCCCCCCATGAACGTCCATGCAGAGGCAAATGCAGCAGGGGCATTCTGAATGCACACCTCACCTCCTTCCTCTGGGTGAAGTCTGTTCCTAATGTAAAATGTTCCTGGAGACAGGTGGTGTTGGCAACTAGACTTTTAAGTTAGAAGGTGTCAGGGCTAGAAACTACAGCCAGGAAAAAGAATGCTAATGGTTCTGGGAGCCAAATCTGGAGTTTTAATCTTGCCTAAGGTGCTTAGAATGTTGCACTGGGGGAGCAGGTGTGATGCAAAAGAGCTGACCTTGATCTTTCCCTCCAGAAGAAGACAGAGAGTGAGAAGCTGGCCCCAGGGGGACCAAGTGGCCCTGAGAGTACTCGCAGGGCAGGGTCTGGCTGGAGGAGGTGGGGAAGGAAAGGGAAAGGTGAGCAGGCCTCTCCAGGCACCAACAGCCAGAGACCTACCAAGGGTTGAAAGACTCAACTCACCTTCCCACCACGGAAAACATGGTACCATACAGAAGTGCCTCCAAAGTCGATGTGGAAGTCAGTGAAACAACCCTTCACGCTCATCAGACAGTACCTGCCGCACAGAAGCAGGGAAGCAGAAAACAGTTCAATGCCTGAATCACAGGAGGTGAGCAAACAGCTTCAGAGATGCTTGACCTGCTGTGCTTTTTAAAATGCTGACATTGGGGCATTTTCTTTTCTTTTAAACTCAAATCTAATCGGAGTTCCCCAAGGGGGAAGCCCCTATGATCAGGTGACAAATCAGCCACCTGCCCCCACAGCTAGGGGAAGCATTTTTGTTTTCAGGTTCCCGCCACAGAGCTGGCTGTCCACAGGCCACTTGGTTCCTCCCTCCAGACTATTTCTACCCTTGCCCTCCCCAGCTCTTACCCAAGTCAGAGGTTTCTTTTCTGCCCCTTCAGGGCTCCTATACCTACAGCTCTCCCAAGCTGTCAGCCCCCTTTGCAGTAACTGGGTCCCCAGCAATTCAGTTGTAAACCACCTGCAAAGCTTGCCAATTACCAGTCCCTATTCATCTCCCTTCATTCAGTCAACAAATCATTTACTGAGAGCCAACCAGTGGTCCAGCCCAGAGCTAGGCAGAGCACTTAGACAAATGCATAAGAATACTTAAGACCCCTGCCCTAAGGATGGGACACTCTTAATGGAGCACCGCCCAGGAATTTATTGCAATTGTCAGCAAAGTAAACAATACAGCTGAAAGTACTGGGGTACCAGCCACAAAAGACCACATATGTGAACCACCCAGAGTAAGCAAAGCTACAGGCAGGGAAGGGATTAGTGGGAGCTAGGGGGAAGGTTGGAAGAAAATGGGGAGTGACTGCTAATGGGTACAGGGGTTTGTTTTGGGGTGATGAAAATGTCCCAAAATTGACTGTGGCTGCACAACTCTAAACATACTAAAAGCCACTGAATTATACACTTCAAGCAGATGACTGATATGTGAATTATATCTCAATAAAGCGGGGGGAGGGGGGCAGTTAAGGGATCAAGATAAATCCCTGGGGATGGGGTGATGGACAGGAAGAGGGAAAGAGGGAGGAAGGGAGAGCCTGGACCTTAGAGATGAGCAAAGGGAGTGCATTCAGGAGAAGGAGTGAGCCAGCAGCCCCCCCTTCTGACCTCTAGCAAGAGCCACATAACCCACCCTTCCTTACAGGAACTCACCAACCTTCTCCCTCCTTCCTCAACATGCTGCCCTCCTAGGGTGGGCAGAGATTAAGGAGGGAAGACAGAGCAGGCTTCCAAGTCTAGGCCTGGCAGAGAGCAGTCAGGGACCCCTCCCTGAGATCCATCCCTTCCCACAGAGGCCAACAGCAGCTCAGGTGGGGGGGCCACCCCACAGCTCATGCTCATGCACCTTGGCAGCTCCGGAGGCCCGCACACACATGCTTACCCCACTGACCTCTTTTCCCCGCTGCACTTTGCTTTTCCATGGTTTGGGGAAGAGGGAAGGGATGGGGCGGGATGGGGCGGGACAGGCAGGGAAGAACCAGCAGCAAGCCTGGGTGGAGATAATGGGGGGCGTGGGGCTGAGCAGGTTAGGAAGCTGGAGGGCTCCAGGTGCCCCCTCCCTCTAGCTGTTTTTTGCACCTCACATTCAGGTGGACCCAGGGCTCGGCAGTATGCAGGCAGCGTGCCCCGCGTCCCTCCTCCGGATAGGCTGAAAGGAGCTTTAACCATGTGTCTGCAGGAGGCTGACAAATCAGAAGGCCTTCCCGCACATCAGAGCCCGGCTGCCTAGCAACCCCATCGGAGGGGTGTAGTTGACAGCACAGGACGAGCCCTGTCACGAAGACAGGCGCGGGCTGCAGTGCTGGCGCTGGGGTGGTTGAAGTCCCAGCTCCCCTGGCTCCACACCGCCTAAGCTTCCGCCTCCGCCCGCCTGCCCAGCAGGGTCCCCACTCGGAAGACTTGGGTTATCCTCTTCCCTCCAAGGAACTGCGTTGGGAGGGGCGGGGGGGAGCCTGAGGCGTAACCCACCCCACCCCCACGGGCCACACCGGCCTGTTCTCTCCAAGCGCCACTTCAAAATATTAGTCCTCATTTTCCTAAAACCACCTCTTCGTCCGGGTTTTTTCTTTTCTTTTTAATCTAACCTTGGCTTCCACCCCCTCCAGGCCTCAATAGAACGTACTCTAGGGAAAACAATTTAAGTGTTTGTGAGGTGGAGGGAGGAGATATGTTCCCTTCAGTCTGCAGCTGGACACCCACCCAGGTGCCCACAGCGAAGGAAGGAGGGACAGCCCGGCCCTTGTGCCCCAGGCTCCAGGCCACCCTGGCCAAACTGCCCCCCCACACCTGCCCTGAACCTCCCTTCCCCAGCCCCAATCTCCCCAGCACGTGGGGAACACAGCACCCCCGCGAGCTGCGGCTGCTGTGTGCAAGGAAAGTTCTCCAAGTTGAACTTGGGTCTCGGCTGCCCTCGCAGTCACCCTGGTCCAGCATCCTCCGAGGCCTCTTGGAGGTTGGGGGTGCCACTTCCAGACCCGCCTCTCCCCGAGAGGCCCCTCCTCCCACGTCCCTCATTTCCTGGCCTTCAGGCCTGGCCGCCCGTCCGGCCAGGCAATTGTCTGTGTTGGGGCTAGCCAGGGGGGCTGTGACAGCGCAGCTTTGTCCGGGCCCTGGCAGCCGCCACCATGCCCGCCTTTCTGGCCGCCCTGCGCGCGCGCTCCGGTCTCCCCCCTCACTCCTGCCCTCGCTCTGGCGTGACGCCTTTGCACTGACCTCTACAGCTTCCTCTTCCAAAGCACACCGCAGTCACATGGGCACCCCGGCTCGGTGCCACGGCCGCTAAGCTCTCCCCGCGGCCCGCCAGCCACCCGGCTTCCGCCACGGCCGCCCCCTGCCCGGAAAGCCTGGCTGCACTGCGCCCCCACCCCCACAGGCCCGGGGGGTTTCTGTACAGGAGGGCACCCTCCAAGTTGGGGGCTGAAAATCCCGAGCCCCAGAGCTGAGCCTGTGGGGTGTTCCCGCCTCCCAAGGCCGGGACGGGCGGGGGAGGAGCGTGGAAGGAAGGGGCGCTGCACCTGCAGCACTAACTTTAGGGCGCTGCCTGGGGTCTGGGGAGGCGGGGCGGTCCGACCCCGCCCTTTTCCCTCCAACTTAGCGAAACTCCCCAGCAGCCCAGGCGGCGTCCCCTCGGGCAAAGGGCTGGCGGAAGGACCAGAAAGCTGGCACCCGGAGAAGGGGCTGGAGGCGCCGAGCGCGCACGCACACTTCACACTTACACGCAGCCCCGGGAGACACAAAGAGCGGCTCCGTGACGCCTGCCTTGCAGCCCGCAGGCATGAGGCGACTCCCACCCCGCCCCGAGGAGCAGGGACGCCGGGCAGCCCCGGGCCGCGAGCGCAGCGCAGGGACACCTCCCGGTCCCGCCCAGTGCGCCCGCGGTTACCCTTAGCGGTGGCCCGGCTCCCGGGCGTCCCCTTCCGCGCGGCAGAGGTTCGACGCGCGCCCGGACCCTGCAGCCGGAGCCGAGCCCCCTCCACAGCGCGGCCAGGCCCCAACCGAGGACCGTGGAGCACTTGCTCGCTTCCTTCCTTCCTCGGGGAGCCGGGCGCGGCGTGCGCTCATCTCAGCGCTGAAACTGAACACCAGCGCGGCGCGGCGGCCGCCAGGGAGGCGGAGGGAGGCCGCGGCAGCGACAGGGTAGAGCAACCGCCAGCGCCCGGGGACGCCGCCGCCGCCCACGGCCTCTCCTTCACCCCAGCTGGGTGGGAGCACGAGGGTTGCCCTCCGCAACTCCGTTCTATGAAAACGCGCTAGGCGACCCGCATGTCCCCGTTTTCAGGGCGCGTGCACGCCGTCCTGCTGCTGGAGGTGACGACCCAGCAAAGCCACCTTCCTTAAATGTGCCCATGGGAGTACAGCTAAAGAAAGGACGGGTGGTAAGAGTTTGAGGGAGTGTCAGATCCGGTGTATGGCGGCTCAGAGACCAGGGATACGGCTCTAGCCCCAAAATAGGCCAGCTGTGTGACCTTGGGCAACTTACTTCCCCTCTCTGAGTCGGTTTTTCTCTTCCTGCTGCCAGGGCGGGTGGCCTGACCTTCAGTTCTGCATTCTACAATGCTCCTGTACTGCCCTATACCCTCCGTCCCTCTTAGTAGCTGTATAACCCTACAACACAGAATTATTGTGGGAATTCACTGAGATAAATACATGTTAACACAGTACCTGACACTATGATACTTCGATTAATCCAATTTTCAGAACCACCCTATGAGGTCATTACCAGGACTGTCCCCATTTTACGGGTGAGAAAGCAGCGGTTCAGAGGTAATGTCACCCTGGTCACTACCCTAGTCAGAGATGATGTGCACCCAAGCAGCCTGGCTGGGAGTTCCTCAGCCCTTCTCCCCAGGTCCACCTGGAAAATCCTGAGACTCAAGAGGCAGAGTCTACAAGTTACAGCCAAATCTCCACCAACGGCTTCCAGCTGCTGGAGTCCATCCAGCTCAAATCAAAAGTCCCACACCCTTCAGGGCATTTTCCGCAGAGCCACGCCCTCTTCTCATTCCGTTCCCATACCTTCCCTACAAACCACAAGGGGGCAGGAGACCGTGGTATAGCTTCTGCAGGGGTAGAAATCAAGCTTCTCCATTCTTTGGCCAAACCCTATTCACTGGGGCTACCCACCAATATTAACTAAGATGTTCTAATTATCAAGTGCTAGTAATAAAACAACCCTATAATCCCCATTTTAGAGAAGAAAACAATGAAGCCATTTCGAAGTGGCCAATGCCTTGGGCCCAGGTATTGCTTCTTGGTCTCGTTTATGGGATGGCCTGACCATTAGTACCTCCCAAATATCCTGTCATGAAGTTAGGCTGTGAACTCTTTGGAACTGGTTAAATTTGTTACCATATGTATGTTTTGCCTATTTACAAGAAAAAATATTAAAACAAATATTGGATTTGGGCACAAGTCTTTGACAGGAGGTTCTTGAACAAGGGCTTTGATACACACAAAACAGAGATGAAGTTAATCTAAGAGAGAAGGAAGGCCCTGACAGCTAAACCAGGCTGTCTACATGGAAGAATTATTACTTTTTTTATTACAAATGCCTCAGCACCTGGATGGCAGGACCACATCAGATTCATCTATGCAAGTGAAGCACCCAGTGACAGCCTATAATTATTCTCATCAGCTGTGTGACCCTGGACTAAATCTTTCCACCTACTAGAATTCAGCATCCCCATTTGTAGAACTAGTCAGGGCCTCTAACTGGTGGCCCTCATGGTTCAAACCAGGTCCTAAAGGTACTTAATTTGACCAGCACTGTTTAAAAAAAAAAAAGAATTTTTGAAGGCCTACCTCTCCAGTTATCCACAAGCCACACCAGCCCCTACTGTATTACACTCAGCTACTACACCCATTACCTGCACTGAAGCACTATGAACTTTAAGTTTCCTTGTTTGTAAAATGGAGACATATCCACTGCTTCCAGTAGTATTGAGATATGTGTGCTTAAGTGTCTAACACAGCACCTAGCTCCATACAAAGTCCGGCGGCTTTCTTTGTTCCTCTTTTAAAAGTAGAGAGGAAAAGCCAGGAATACAGAGGCCTGGGGCCTGGTGCATGGCCCACAGCTTCCTTGACTCTAGAAGCCTCTCTAGGTCAGTCCACTGTACCTAGGAATGATCACTTATGATGTCAGCAAACAGTTGATGATAGCTTAAAGGTAAATGTGTGCTGTACAGATAAAAACCCTGTGCCAATGTGAAGGAAACTGAAAAACAGGATGCCAGGGTTCCAATTGCAACTGGAGCCTCTGTGGGTATACCAAGGCCACATGGACAACCATCTTGTCCCATCCACATTCCAATCCATCGTAAGCTCCATCTTCCCCACACAGCATGAGAGGGAGGCAGGGCAGGGATAAAAGGATCACCACTTTGTAGAAGCGGAAACTGAGTCACAGAGAGAGGAGACTTGCCATGGCCACTAGAGTGACAGAGGCAGCCTGCCAAAACTTGCTCATCCCAGTGCCCATTTTCATCATCTGAGTTTGTTTTGTACCCCCAAATTCTCCCCCAGTTCTTCCTGCCACCCCCAGAAAATACAGGGGGAGAAAGTGCAATCAACTCTCAATTATTTGCAGGCCAAGCATGCTTTTTTCTGGGCTTTTGAGCTCTTTCACTGCTTGTCTGTATATAGCCTATCTCTATTAAGCTGCAGACCTCATTTCTGCAAGCCCTGTGTGCCACAGGAGCACTTAAGGAGGGAAAAGACCTGCTAATTTCTTTCTGGAATGCATTATAGTACCCAATGATCCTAAGTGAAAAAGGTATCACCATGTGATAAACCTAGGAGATTGTAGAGGCTTGAGAATGTCCAGTCTTTGAGGCATAAGCAGAGCCAAATTCCCTTCCCCTTCAGTATGAGCTAGACTTAGTGACTCGCTTTTAATTAACAAAATATGACAGAATTAAACAGTATGTGACTTCCAAAATTAGGTCATAAAAGGCATTGTGATTCTTCCTTGCTCTTTCTCAAACCACTTGTGCAAGGGGACCAGCTGCCATGTCATGAGTACACTCAAGCAGCCTGTGGAGAGGCCCCACATGGTGAAGAACTGAGGCCTCCAGTCACCAGCCATGTGAGGGTGCCATCTTGGAAGTGGCTCTTCCAGTGCCTTTCCAGACTTCAGATGATTGCAGCCCAGACCTGTCTTGACACCGGCTCATGAGGGACCCTAAGGCAGAACAGCCCAGCTAAGCCACTCCTAGATTCCCGACCTACAGAACTGTGAGGTAATTGTGGTTTTAAGCTGCTAAGATTTTTTTTTTAAGTTGTGAAGTTTTAAGGTAAGCTTTAGATTATGCAGCAATAAATAAAGGGATACCTCCAAATAATTACCACTGTTTATATGATTATACAGAATTTTCCAAGACAAATAATTCTGTATAGCCGAAACATCTCTACAGGGTAAACATGGAAGGGAAGGCAATGGTAGAAATGCACAGAATGGTTGATATCACTCAGCCCACCCTGTCATCCCGCTTTCCTTCTATCCTGCCTTCTGTTTCTTCACTACACTTACCACCACCTAATTGTATTATTTACACGTTTGCTTGCCTGCCTCTTCTCCCTACCAGAGAGTGGAGACTTACTTTATTCACCATAATCTACCAACTACTTAGAATAGCATCTTGCACATAATAGGCACTCAGTAAATGCAGCAGTGAATAACTAATACACCAACATACTCTTTATAAATCCTTTGTCTCTCACAAACTTGTGACTACCCCCTTGCCAACTGTCAGCACCCCTCGCCTGAAGCATCCTAGCCAAAACCCATGAAGATGCCTAACCCCCTCACCATTACAAAATGCCATACCTCCTGGAGCCTGGGAGGAGGCAGTAATGGGTCTATAACACTTCTCTCTTCCCTCCCGCAAACCTTCAGTTCAGGGGGGCCGTTAGCCGTCTCCACTCTCCAGGCACCTCCAGCATGGAAGCTACAGGATTCCTAGAAACAGTGTCATTTTAATTAAATTCCACAGAACCAGCCAATGGTCCCAGAGGATGTCATCATCATGGGATTTTTTACCTTGCTTATTAACTAAAATCAACATTCTCTTCAGCCCAACAATTTCCAAGGTGACAATCTCCTTCCTAACAAGGTTCAAACCCTGTTAACAAGTCCCCACGGCCACTGACAGGGTGTGTAAACCTATTTGTCACAGGATCCAACCAATATGATGTCAAAGGCATGTGGTCCCAGAAAGCTGTGTACAAGACTTTTTTGGTAATTAGAGAGGCTTCTCAGTGTATTAATAGAGCTTACTTTTTAGAGGAACCTTTCATTAAATGAAGAATATACTGAATATCTAAGGTGGACCTCAACTTATCTAAGGTAAACCTCAAGTAACAGAAATCTGTGTCAGATAAGGCTGTTTTACCTTCCTAGATCCATGTCCAACTTGCCTTCTGCTCTCCCCTCCGTGCCCCATCATTCACCCTCACCGGACGATGCCCCATCTCCTTCTGTCCACATGGCAGCAGGAGAATTTGCAGAATGCAAATCTGAACACATCCCTTTTTGCATTAAGTCTTAGAGAGGTTTCTGACTGCCCTTAGGAGAAATGCAGACCCTTCTTTATGGCATCAGGCCTGCTCAGCCTGGTCCCCCATCCCACCCCACCCCACCCCCGCTGCACCCACCACCCCTCCCTGACTCTGCTCCAGCCCACTGGCCTTCCTTCCACAGGTCCTCCTGCACCCCTCCCCAACATCCCAGGCTCTCTGCCCTCTGCACACAGCCAGGAAAGCTCTTCCCAGGTCTCTTCACCTAAGTAACCCTCTGTCCTTCACCCTGCAGCTCGAGGACACCTGCCCTGCCCTCCCTGACCTGGCAAGTCTCCCAGTACATACTTCCATAACGCCATGGGTCCCTGTCTTGTGGCCTCATTACAGCTGCAAATTTCCATCTGTTTCTCTGATTATTGGATTAATATCTGTCTACTAGACAGACTGTAACCTCTGAGGGCAAGGAGCTCATCTGGCTTTCCCCCTACTGTATTTTCAGTGCCCAGCACCAATCATATGTTCAATACAAATGCTGAACCAATCAACCAATCAATCTATCTATCTATCAGTGAGAGCCATGGTCTTCGTCCAACTAATCTCTGTGTCCCACACTCTTTCCTTGAGCTCTGCCCTCATGATTTCTTCAAGGCCATTGGTACTTCCCTATCTCCATCCTTCCCTAATCCCCAGCCCATCTCCTCTGTCCTTTAAAGCCCAAGTCCAATGTCCACTTCCAGAGGATTTCCTGGATGTCACCAGTCAAGGACTCCTCCCCTCCATTCCCCTCCCCTCCCCTACACCTGTTTCCCTCTGCCCAGGATGAGAGGGGCACCTTCTGCATTGGCACAATCTCCAGAGGGTAGGGGCAAAACAGATCTCAATTGAAAACCCTTCTACCCTTCCCAACTTGACCCCAGTCTTTGCCACTGATGCAGCCCACATACAAGGGGTATAAGGATTTCCAGTTTTGAGGTGGGGGAAATGCTTAATTAAAGAAAGAGAGACCTTGAAAGCAAAACCTTTAGAAGCCTAGGGCCAGTGTGCTGGCCACCCTTACAAAGCTTGGCAGAGAGTCTGCATTCACTACACCCTGAATGAAGGGCTGAGTGAATGAAAAGCTCACGGCCTTTAAGCCCCTGGTGGCACTCCTGGCAGCAGGACTGAGCAGAGAGATGCTAATGGTTCCAGAGCTGGCAGAGGAAACTCTTCTAGGAAGCCCAGAGCAACAGTCCTGCCTGGGACAGCCAGCAATTTCTTCCCATTTGGAAGATGGAAACATAGATGGCCTGAGCTGGGGAGAGCCCAAGCTGACTTCCTCCTCCCAGGGGTCTGTTATCCAAATTCTAGAACAGAATGGTCTCACAGGTGCCTCTGCCAGTATTAAACAACTGGTCTCGGGACATGCTGGTCCCACTGCATGCAGTGGTGTCCCTGCAATTAGAAGTGACCACCTTCCCAGCCCAGTGCCAGCCTACAGCTTAGAGGGGCACTATCTAAGGAACAGCTGGTGAGTAAGTAGCCCTGGGCTTTGTTCAGGAAAGATTCTCCTGGATCAGAGGCCCCAGATCTTAACAGTAAAGCGTAAAAGAACACAAAACCTTTCTCCATCCCTCAGCAAAAGCAAAATGCCCATGGTGGGAGGGACTCCCTGACAACACCCACTCCCAGGACACACCATCACTTGGAGGGAATAGACACAGGTTTGACAGGTACACACACACACACACACAGATGCACAGAGATGGTTCCCTCTGCTCTTCCTTCTCCCTCAGATCACGTCCCCCAGGGAGGATTGGCAGGGAGGTCAGAGCCCCATCTGGATGGAGACTGCAGCCCCAGAGCAGAGAGCAGAGCCCCTACATCCCAGGGAAGTAAGACACCAACCTGACCATAGCAAGTCCCCCCCTCACATCCCAGCAGTGCCCCAGTGGGGCTGTGGCCTCACTCCCAGCCCCTGCCAAGGTTGGGTGACACCCCCTCCCAACCCCCCCACCAGCCAGGCAGTCTTACTTCTTCACTTTTGGATACTTCATCTCTGCAATGGCATTGGTGGCTTCTGTCTGCTTCTCCTTCAAGTGCTGGGGCCACATGTTGTCCACCCAGTCCACCAGGTCTACCTGAAAGCCAGCCACCGTCAGCATCACCTGCCTCAGTGCTGCCCTAAAGCCAGCCCCTCACCACCTCCACCCTTCCCCTGTTCCCAGTGTCCCTCCCGCCCTTCCCTGGGGCTGCCACAGGCCGGCCTTGAGCCTGGGCAGCAAGGGAGACAGGGCAAGGAGAGGAGGGAGAAGGTGTCAGGCAGGGACAGGCCAGGGCCTACCACAGTCGGACGCTTGACCAAGTGCTCCAGCTTGGTGTGGCTGAACTCAAGGCTGATGACGTTGTACAGCTTGTCCCGCTGAGCCTCAGGCGTCTCGTAGTACCGCACAAACTGGGACATGCTCATCTCTGTGCCCTTCTGGGTGTTCACATCCATCACGTCCACCAGCCGCCGGCTACCTGGGGGCAGAATCCACATGCTGGTGGCTCTTGCTGGCTCGGGTCCAGATCCTACTTGGGAGCCCCCACAAAGCAAAACCTGCCCTACCTGTAGGGTTCCCCATCCGCCTCGCCCCACACCACCCCTGCTCAGCTACCACACTGGTTGGCTTTTCTTACCGAATCTCTCTCCAACCCACCTGTTTCTAGTGTAGCCACCATTACTATCCTCCAAGGTGACCTCAAGAGCTTCCTAAGGGGTCTCCAGGTTGCCCCCTACCCACCCTCCACACTGCGGCCAGTGCGAGCTTCCCAAAACAGAGACCTGACCGTGGACACTCCTCTCTTTGCTTAAAACCTTCCATGGCTCCCACTGCCAACTGAAGAGCCTCTTAGTTCTTTCTGTTTATGCACAGCATTAGTATAGATAAGTCTGGATAGGTAGGTAGGTAGGTAGGTAGATAGATAGATTAGATTAGATTAGATAGATAGATAGACAGACAGAGAGAGAGAGAGAGAGAGAGAGAGAGAGAGAGATAGATAGATAGATAGATAGATAGATAGATAGATAGATAGATAGATAGATAGACAGATGACTAGTTGTTTAATAGTCTCCCTCCCTAGTATGTGAGGCCAGAAAAGTTACCTGACATCTCTCAACCTGTATCTTCATCTTGTCACCTTCTCACAGGCAAGTTGTAAGGACTGAATCCAATGATTACAGAAGCACTGGACACAGTGTCTGGTTCATGAATGCAGGCCTCTACCCCAACTACTCCCTAGCACTGAGCACTATTCCTAAATATGTTTGTCTACTTGGTTGTCCTTCTTCCCTACAACTCTGTAATCATCACCAGGGCAGAAGTCTCGTCTGTCTTGCCCATTACTTTACCCCAAGTATCTACAGAGCCTGGAACATAGTGGGAACTCAGCAAATATTTATGGAACAAATAAATGATGAATGTTGGCTGTCCTCAATAGCATGTGACCCATGACTTCTCATATGATGACTGCTGAACTAAAGAAAGTGAGTACCCCTCTACAGAAATGCCTGGATCTCATCTCAGCAGCAGACTCATACCTCTCACAGAGGGACAAGATGCAGAGGGGTCAGGGAGCAGGAACCTCTAGAGATAGTTACCAAGCTCTCAAGGAAATCAGGCCGTAAATGGGAATAGTAATGCCCCAGAACTTCAGCCAAGGTGGAAGAAGTAACCAGAGCTTTCAAAGGGAAGAAACCAGACACAAAGCATATTGCCAAATTCACAGGGATTTACAATGGAAGCTGGTTACCTGCATCTGCTAACACTCAAAATAAGCATCATGACCAGAATGAGAAGCCCCAGCTGATAAGGAAAGACTCCAATTCCCCATTAGCTCAGTGACAAGTACATGGTCCACGGAGACTTAGAAAAGTGTAAACCAGAAAAAAAGGAAAGCAGCAGGTGATCATCTTGTTCAAGGCCACCCCAAGAATGAAGAGGAAACTAAGCAGAGGCCAGCAGATGGCAGCCCCAGAGGCACATCGGGCCCACTGCCTGCCTTTGTCTGGCCCATGAACCAAGGATGGTTTTTATATTTTTAAATGGCGATGGGAGGATCAAAAGAAAAATATTTTGTGATGTGAAAATAACACGAAACTCAAATTCCAGGTCCATAAAGTTTTATGAGCACACAGCCACAGTCACTGCTTCACATATAGTCTCTGGCTGCTACCAGGCTACTATGGCCAAGCTGAGTAGCTCACAGAGACTGAACGGCCAAGCAAAGACTGAAATATTTACTTTCTAGATCTTTACAGAGAAAGTCCGCTGACCCTTGAACCAGACCAAACTCTCACGGCACTTACACGTTGATGTGAGTGACAGTCCCATTCCATTCGCTGCTGCATGCCCAGCTCTATGTACAGAGCCTGCCAAATATTACTGCGAACAAATACAGAGTGCCTTTCACAAAGCAGGACCTCAACAGTAAGAGCTATCCCTTAAGTGCACAGAAGGACTTGGGTATTACGATCTTTGGGGTTCGGTATCTAATTTCCACAACCACCCCAAAAACTAAGTAAGATTGTTCCCATCTTACAAATGAGAAAACCAATATTTAGAGACGATGTGATTGGCTCAAGTCCTCCAGAACATACTCTGTACCAACAGAATAGTTTTAAAAAAATTATTTTCCAGGAGCCTTACAGAAGACCCCTAGTCTTACATGGGCTGGTGAATTTCCTATCTTATTGGCATTGGCTTTTTAATGGAAATCCAACCAAAGGAGAAACTAGTTGAGATGGGTGTGACAGGATGTGCATGAAAGGTGTGATCTCACCAGTCCCAGTAAAAAGGCAGCATTAAACTCTCAGAACCCTGGGGTGCCTGAGGAGAGCTTTGTAGGGTAGGAAGTGAGTTTTGATTCTTGTATTCTTTCTATACCTTATTAGAAATCACTTTGATGAGGGATATGTGTTTACTATTGGGGGCATTTATTTTTATTCATTTTTTTTTTTTACTAAAGTATCATTGACAATACAGTCTTATGGCAGTTTCACATACATTAAACACTGGTTCAACATTCACCCACATTATCAAGACCTCACCCCCTCCATTGTAGTCATTGTCTATAGCATAGTAAGATGCTGTAGAGTCAGAATACTTAACATTTATTAAGCACTTCAGCACAAGCAAACACTCTACACGGGCTATCTTAAGTTAATTGTAACAATTCAATGTGGTAGAACTTCAATTATACTCATCTGATGGATCAGAAACTAAGGCTTGGACAACTAACTTACCCCAAAACGCCCAGTTAGTGAGCACCAGAGTGGGATCTGAGGCTTATTCAATCTAATGACAGATCCCATGCTCTTATCCCACACCCCCGCCTGAAGTGACACTGAATCTGGATCAGAGTAAGGTTCAGAAATCATGCCCACCTCCAGTGGTGGCTCCTGACCCCAAGGAGCCTGGGGAGCCTGGAAAACAGCTTTGTTTTTACATCAGAAGTGCAAATCCACCAGGGGGCATCCCTGAACTTTGCTGGAAATTCTGGCGTCCTCTCACGAGTGCTGGGCTCCTTCCTTACCAGGGCTCCTGGAACAGGTGGGCTCAGCTCCACTTTTCTGGGAATCCCATTTGGCAGAGAAGCTGCTATTACAGTGGGGAAGATGGGAGGAGAACAGGGCCCTCTCTCTGCCAGCCTCCTACCTCCCCTGCCTAACCTTGCTCAAGGTTACCTTTGCTAAGCCCCCTGTGGAAGGGGGTTTGCTGGTCAGGTAGGAGATGGAATCTCAGCCCTAGATCTAGAGCAAGTCAGGAGGAAAGGCCTGGAGCTCAGCCACCCATTAGCACAACTTAGTGGTTAAGCTAAGACTTCATGGGTTCAAATCCCAGCTGGGCCACAGACCTCTTAACTTCTCTATCAGTGTCCCATCTGTAACATGAGGACAAAAATGGTAGGCAGCCCATGGGGTGTCCTGAGATTTAAGATAATGCACATGAAACACGTCTGTAAAATGCCTGCAGGTAGGTAGTGTTACCTGATTAGCTAATTTCATCTACAATTAATTTCATCTACAATTATCAGTAGAGAAAGTGAGGCGGTGGAAGTCAGAGCCAGTTAAATCTCTGCCAGCCAGTCCAATGGTCTGACAGCTTTAACATCCTAAAAGGTAATCAGGACAACTACTAGGTGTGGGGTTTTTATGGGGGAGAGGGGTGAAAAAGTTATGACTGTGGTTACACACCTCTGAACAGACAAGAAAAGCATTGAACTGTACACTTTAAATGGGTGAACTGTCTGGTGAGTGAATTCGATTTCAATGAGCTGGTGTTTAAAAAACCCTCAAGCACTAAGTGATTACAAAGTTCGTTTTTCTAAAACCATTTTTTTCTTTCCAAAGTCTTCTACCAACTTAAAAAGCACATAAAAAGAAATGTTATTCAGCCGTGAAAAGGAATAAAGTTTTGACACATTACAACATGGATGAACCTCAGAAACATGAGTGAAAGATGCCAGACACAAAAGGTCACATGTTGCATGACGCCATTTATAGAAAACATGCAGAATAGGCAAGTCCATGGGGATGGAAACTAGATCAGTGGTGGCCAGGGCTGGCGGGGTGGAAGAGTGCGAAGTAACAGCCAATGGGTACAGGGTTTCCTTCTTGGGGGATGAAAATATTTTAGAACGATATAGTGGTGGCAGCTGCACAACACTGATGGACTAAAGGACACCGAACTTTTCACTTTGGTTAATTTTATATTGTGTGAATTTCACCTCAATAAATTTTCTTTAAAAAGCAATGTAAAAAAAAAGCAATGTAAGAAATTATTTTAAATCTCACTCCACAATGATAAGAACAGAACTTCCTTCTGATCTCTTATTTCACCTAGTTGTTCTTGATATGAGTCTCTCCCCTCCTCAGGGCTCAAGAACCTGGGCCAGGGACCCTTCAGCTGTCTCTGTCCACGGAGCCTGCACAAACTGGCCACAGTGCCCTCCCCCCGCTCCAGAGGCATGTGCTTGGGCTCCATTCTTCACAACTTACCTTAGAGCTTGGGGATGCGGGTACAGGTGAGAAACACTAAAGAAAGCCAGGAAATGAGCAACACAGTTCAGGACCAAAGTGGAACAGAAGGGTGGCATGGTGACCTCCCAAAAGATTTATCTAGCCAGAACCTACAAACAGGACCTTATTTGGAAAGAGTCTTTGCAGAGATAATTAGCATAAAGCTCCTGGAGGATGAGATCATCCTGGATTTAGGGCGGGCCCTAAATTAAATGACTAGTGGTGTCCTTATAAGAAGGGTCATGTGAAGACAGAGGCAGAGATCCAAGCACAATCCATTCATTAAATTTTGTCCCTCTGTGAACATTTTACTTCAAGCAACGCCATTCGGGTTTGATTACGCATTTTAAGCAGTTCATTTCATTTTTCGTTGATTCATAAGATTCAATTCAATCCAAAAAATTCCATTCCATTCCTTAAGCTTCATTCCTTTCCTACAAATTTCCTAAAAATTCAATTACACAACATTCATTCATTTCATTACATACAATTTCATTCCCAACACATTATTCTCGTTCTGCTACAAAGCATTCGATACCGTTCATTAAAATTCGGTTCTATTAATCAAAAATCCCCTTCATAGCATAACTTTCCATTCGGTTACACAACATTCCTTTCCAATTCATTCTATTTCATTCTTTTGCATAAGATTCCATTCTAATCCACAAAATTCCATTATATACTTAACCTCTATTTCTTTCTCCAACATTCTATTCCGTTCCACAACATCCCATTGATTTACACCGCATTCCCTTCCATTCCGTAACATTCATTCAGTTCCATAACATTCCATTACATTCCATAACATTTGATTCCATTCATCATATTATTCCCTTTCTGTTACATAACATTACATTCCATTCATTAAAATTCTGTCCTATTAATCAACATTCACCTTCATACCATAACATTTCATTCGATTACATAACATTCCATTTCATTTGAAACATTCTATTTCATTCTATTGCATAAGATAGCCTTCCAATCCACAAAATTCCATTCCATTCCTAAACCTTCCATTCCTTTTCCCAATATTGTATTCCTTTCACAACATTCCATTGCATTCCACATTATTCTATTCCATTCCCTAACATTGCATTCTATTCGAACTCATTCCATTCCATTCTATAACTTTTGATCCCATTCAAACATATTATTCCTGTTCTTTGACCTAACATTCCATTCCATTCTTTAATATTCAGTTCTATAAATCAAAATTCCAATTCATACCCAAATATTCCATTCCATTTCACAGCGTCTGTTTCCATTTTAAACCTTCTATTTCATTCTACGGCATAAGATTTCATTCAAATCCACAAAATTCCATTCGTTTGTAACCTTTCCCCAACATTCCATTCAAATCCACAGCATTGCATTCCATTCCATAACTTTCCACTTAATTACATCACATTCTATTTCTTTCTGCATTTTCCATTGCATTCCACAGAATTCCATTCCATTCCATAAATTTCGATTCCATTCCAAAACATTCCATCTCATTCATTACATTCGATTCCATTCAAACACTTTATTCCATAACATTCTATTCCTATTCGCAACATCCCATTGCATTCCAAAGCATTCCATTCTATTCCATAACTTTCCACTGCATTCCATTTCTTTCCATTCCATTCGATTCCATTCCAACACATTATTCCCATTCTTTTACAAACATTCCATACCATTCTTCAAAATTCCGTTCTTTTAATCAACATTGCACTTCATACCATGACATTCCATTCGATTATACAACATTCCAGTCCATTTCAACATTCTATTATATCCCCTTCCTTAAGATTCCATTCCAATCCACAAAGTTGCCTTCCACTCCTTAAACTTCCTTTCCTTTCCCCAATGCTCTATTCCTTTCCACTACATTCCATTGCATTCCATTCCATTCCTTCACCTTCCATTGAATTCCACAACATTCAATTCCATTCCGTAGCATTTGTTTCCAGCCAAATACATTGTTCCCGTTCTGTAACCTAACATTCCATTCCATTCATTAAAATTCTCTTCTACTAATCAACAAACCCCTTCATACCACAACATTCCTTTTGATTACACAACATTCCATTCCATTATAATTATTTTATTTCTTTCTATTTCATAAGATTGCATTCCAATCCACAAAATTCCATTCTATTCCTTAACCTTCCATTCCTTTCACCTACATTCTATTCCTTTACACAACATTCCATTGCAATCCACAGCATTGTATTCCATTCCATAATATTCCATTCACATCCACCACATTCTGTTCCATTACATAACATTCCATTCCATTGCAACACATTATTCATATTCATTTAGGAAACAATCAATATCATTCATTAAAATTCTGTTCTATTGATCAACATTCCCTTTCTTACCATGACATTTCATTCGAATACACAACGTTCTATTCAATTTCATTCTACTGCATAAGATTCCATTCCAATCAAAAATATTCCATTCCATTCTTTAACATTTCATTCCTTTCCCCAACATTCCATTGCATTCCACAACATTCCGTTCCATTCCATAACTTTCCATTGTATTCCAAAATATGCCATTCCATTCCATAACCTTCGACTCCATTCCAAAACATTATTCCCACTGAGTTGCAAAACATTCCATTCCATTCATTAAATTTGGTTCTATTAATCAACATTCCACATCAATGCGTAAAACTCCATTCGATTACTCAACATTCCTTTCCAATTCAAACATTTTAGTTCATTCTGTTGCATAAGATTCCATTCCATTCCAAAAATTCTTTTCCATTCCTTAACCTTCCATTCCTTTCCCAAACATGCTCGTCCTTTCCACAACATTCCATTGCATTCCTCCGCATTCCCTTCCTTTCCAGAACATTCCATTCAGTTCCACAACATTCCATTCCATTCCATAATATTTGAATCATTTCCAACACATTATTCCACTTCTGTTACATAACATTTCATTCCGTTCATTAAAATTCTGTTCTATTATTCAACATTCCCCTTCATACCATAACATTCTGTTTGATTACACACATTCCATTCCATTTGAAACACTCTGTTTCCTTCTACTGCATACTATTCCATTGCAATGCACAAAGTTCCATTCCACTCCTTAAAATACCATTCCTTTCCCCAATGCTCTATTCCTTTCCACTACATTCCATTGCATTCCAAAGAATTCCATTACATTCCTTAACATTCCACTCAATTCCACAACATTCAATTCCTTTCCGTAACATTTGTTTCCAGCCAAACACATTATTCCTGTTCTGTAACCTAACATTACATTATATTCATTAAAGTTCTTTTTGACTAAACAATCCCCTTGATACCATAACATTCCATTTGATTACACAACATTCCATTCCATTTCGATTATTTTATTTCATTCTATTACCTAAGATTGCATTCCAATCCATAAAATTCCATTCTATTCCTTAACCTACCATTCCTTACCCCTTCATTCTATTCCTTTCCACAACATTGCATTGCAATGCACAGCATTGTATTCCATTCCATAGTATTCCATTCAATTTCACCAAGTTCTGTTCCATTCCATAACATTCCATTCCATTGCAATACATTATTCCTATTCGTTTAGAAAACCATCAATGCCATTCATTAAAATTCTGTTCTATTTTTCAACATTCCCCTTCATAACATAAAATTCGATTCGAATACACAACGTTCTATTCAATTTCATTCAGGCTATTTCATTCTACTCCATAAAATTCCATTCCAATCCACAAAATTCTATTCCATTGCTTATCATTTCATTCCTTTCCCTAACATTCCATTGCATTCCACAACACTCCATTCCATTCCATAACTTTCCATTGCATTACAGTACATTCCATTCCATTCCATAACATACAACACGATTCCAGCACATCATTCAATTTCTGTTGCATAAAATTCCATTCCATTCATTAAAATTTTGTCCTCTTAATGAACATTAAACTTCATAGCAAAACATTCCCTTCGATTACCGAATATTCCTTTCCAATTCATTCTATTTCATTCTGCTGCACAAGATACCATTCCAATCCGAAAAATTCCATTCCATTCCTTAAACTTCCATTCCTTTCCCAAAATTCCTTTCAATTTGATAACATTCCATTCCATTTCATTCCATACAATTCATTCCAAACACATTATTGCCGTTCTGCTACAAAACATCGATACCATCCATTCAAATTCGATTCTATTCATCAAAATTCCCCTTCATAGCAGAACCTTCCATTCTTTTACACAGCATTCCTTTCCAATTCATTCTATTTCATTCTGTTGCATAAGATTCCATTTCAATTCACAAAATTCCCTTCTATTCCTTGACCTTCCAATTCTTCCCCAATGTTCTCTTCCTTTCCACCACATTCCATGGCAATCCACAGCATTCCATTCCATTCCGTAACATAACATTCCATTCCATTCCAACACTTTATTCCAATTCTGTTACAAAACATTCAATACCATTCATTAAAATTCGGTTCTATGAATCTACATTCCCCTTCATAGCTAACATTCTATTTGATTACGAAATATTCCATTCCATTTCAACCATTTTATTTCGTTCTATTGCATAGGATTCCATTCCAATCCACAAAATTCCATTCTATTCCTTGAACTTCCAATGCTTTCCCCAATGTTCTATTCCTTTCACTACTTTCCATTGCCTTTCACAACATTCCATTCCATTCCATAACATTCAATTCCATTCCATAACTTTGAAATCAATTCAAACACCTTATTCCTGTTCTGTTACCTAACATTCCATACCTTTCTTTAAAATTCGGTTCTATTAATCAACATTCCACTTCATACCGTAACATTACATTGGATTACACAACATTCCTTTCCATTGCAAACATTATAGTTCATTCCAATGCATAAGATTCCATTCCAATCCACAAAATTGCATTCCATTCCTTTAACTTCCATTCCTCTACCAACACACTATTGCTTTCCACAACATTAAATTCCATTCCACAGAATTCCATTCCATTCCATTCCACAACACCGAATTCCATTACATAAAATTCGAATCCATTAAAACATGTTATTCCGATTATTATCTAACATTTCATTCCATACTTCAAAATTTGGTTCTATTAATCAACATTCCTCTTCATACCGTAACATTCCATTCCATTACACAACACGCCTTTATATTTAAAACATTCTATTCAATTCTATTGCATAACATTGAATTCCATCCCACAAAATTTTATTCCATTCCTACACCCTCCATTCTTTTCCCCAAATTTCTATTGCTTTCCACAACATTCCATGGCATTCCAGCCAATTCCATTTCTGTCCATAACATTCCCTTCATTTCAACATTCCATTCCATTCCATAAATTTCGATTCCATTCAAACACATTTTTCCGTTTCTTTCACGTAACATTTCATTCCATTCTTTAATATTCAGTTCTATTAACATTCCAATTCACAGCATAACATTCCATTCCATTTCACAGCACACCATCCCATTTCAAACATTCTATTTCATTCTATTGCATAGGATTCCATTGCAACCAACAGAATTTCATTCCATTCTGTAACATTTCCCCACATTCCATTCCATTCCACAACACTGCATTTCATTCCATAACATTCCACTCAATTCCATAACGTTCAAATCCTTTCCTCAACATTCCTTTGCATTCCTCAGTATTCCATTCATTCCATAACATTCCATTGCATTCCAAAGTTTTCCATTTCATTCCATGATATTCGATTCCATTCCAACATATTATTCCCTTTCTGTTGCATAACATTCCATACCATTCATTAAAATTTGGTCCTATTAATCAACATTAAACTTCATAGCATAACATTAAATTCGATTACACATCATTCCTTTCCAATTTATTCTATTTCATTCTGTTTCATAAGATTCCATTCCAATCCACAGAATTCCGTTCCATTCCTTAACCTTCCACTGCTTTCCCTAACATTCTATTCCCTTCCTCAACATTCAATTGCATTCCACAGCATTCTATTTCGTTCTATTGCATAGGATTCCATTCCAATCCACGAAATTCCATTCTATTCCATGACCTTCCAATGCTTTCCCCATGTTCGATTCCTTTCCACTTCTTTCCATTGCATTAGTCAGAATTCCAATCCATTCCATAACATTCTATTCATTTGAAACACTTTATGCCAATTCTTTTACAAAACATTCAATACCATTCATTAAAATTCAGATCTATTAATCAACATTCCCCTTCATACTGTAACATTCCATTCAATTAAACAACATTCCATTTTATTTCAAACATTCTATTTCATTCTATTGAATAGGATTACACTCCAATCCAGAAAATTCCAATCTCTTTCTTGACATTCCATCCCTTTCCCAACGTTCTATTCCTTTCCACTACTCTCAATGGTATTCCACATCATTGCATTCCATTTCGTAACATTCCATTCCATTCCAAAGCATTCCATTCCTTTCCATTCCATTCGATTCCATTCCAACACATTATTCTCATTCTTTTACAAAACATTCCATACCATTCTTCAAAATTCGGTTCTTTTAATCAACATTGCACCTTGTACCGTAGCATTCAATTTGATTATACAACATTCCAGTCCATTTGAAATATTCTTTTTCATTCCATTCCATGAGATTCCATTCCAATTAAAAAATTCCGTTCCATTACATTAACTTCTATTCCTTTCCCCACACTCTATTCCTTTCCACAACATTCCATTCCTTTCCACAGCATCCCATTCCATTCTACAAAATTCCATTGCATTCCTTAACCTTCCAATCCTTTCCCCAACATTCTATTACTTTCCACAATATTCCATTGTATTCCACAGCATTCAATTCCAATCCTTTCTCAACATTCTATTCCGTTCCACTACTTTCCATTCATTCCACAGAATTCCATTTCATTTTGTAAAATTCCTTTATTACCACAGCATTCCATTCCATTTCATAACATTCGATTTCATTCCAACACGTTATTCCCATCTGTTGCAAACTTTCCATTCCATTCATTAATATTTTGTCCTATTAATGAACATTTCATTTCATAACATAACATACCATTCGATTACACAACATTCCTTTCCTACTCACTCTATTTCATTCTGTTGCGTAAGATTCCATTTCAATTCAGAAATTCCATTCCATTCCTTAAACTTTCATTCGTTTCCCGAATATCTATTCCTTTCCACAACATTCCTTTGCATTCCACAGCATTCCATTCCATCTCATCCCGAACATTATATTCCTTTCCACCACGTCCAATTGCATTACACAGCATTCTATTCCATTCCATAACATTGCATTCTCTTCCAACACATTCCATTCCATCCCATAAATTTCGATTCCATTCAAAGACATTATTCCCGATCTTTCACCTAATATTCATTCCATTCTTTAATAATCAGTTCAATTAATCAACATTCCACTTCATACCATAATATTCCATTCCATTTCACAGCATCCCATTCCATTTCAATCATTCTATTTCATTCTACTGCATAAGATTCCATTCCAATCCACAAAATTGCATTCCATTCCGTCATCTTTCCCCAAAATTTCACTCAAATCCACAGCATTGCATTCCATTCAATAACATTCCACTTTATTCCATTACATTCTATTCCTGTCCGCAACATTCCATTGCACTCCACAGATTTCCATTCATTCCATAACTTTCCATTGCATTCCAAAGCATTCCATTCCATTCCATTACATTCGATTCCATTCAAACACGTTATTCCCATTCTGTTGCATAAAATTCCATTCCATTCATTAAAATTTGGTCCTATTAATCAACATTCCACTTCATACGTAACATTCCATTCGATTACACAACATTCCTTTCCAATTTATTCTATTTCATTCTTTTGCATAACATTTCTTTCCAATCCAAAAATTCCATTCCATTATTTAATCTCCCATTGCTTTCCTTAATATTCTATTCCTTTCCACTACATTACATTGCATTCCACATCATTCCATTCAATTCCCCAGCATTCCATTTGATTCCATAACATTTGATTCCATTCCAAAGCATGTTCCCGTTCTGTTAACTAATGTTCCATTCCATTCTTCAAAATTCGGTTCCATTAATCAACATTTCAAATTATACCATAGC
>JAVSCE010007070.1:0-64021 GCA_032199065.1 Smutsia gigantea
GCTGACACTGGAAAAGGACAATGACACTATATGGAATATAACTTCTAAGGGTTGTACAATATCTTCTTGTGTCAGTGGAGTTTGGGGAAATGACACTATTCTAATAGTGCAAAGCCCTTCCTATATTTGGTACCCCATGAATGTTTCATCCCCCTGGTGTCCCGATGCAAGCACATGTGCATTACAAAAGCTGAAATATCAGCTACAGCACTGAGGAAAACGGCCGCTAGGGCTTGTTCTTGTTGGCATTCTCGCTTTTCTTAGCATATTAACCTCTGCTATATCCACTGCTGTAGTACTAACCACTGAAGCTCAAGAGGCCACTTTTGTAAAATCTTTAGCAGCAAATGTATCTGAAGCTCTAGACCTGCAAGAAACTATTGACACAAAGATAGAGAAAAAATTACAAGTGCTAGAGCAAACTGTGTTATATCTAGGTGACCAAATTCAGATGGTGAAATTGTCTATGAAACTACACTGTCATGGCAGTTATGGAGATATATGTGTGACAAAAAAATGCCTTACAATCAGTCTCAATATCCATGGAAAAAGGTGCGTGCCCATTTACTAGATATTCCATAATAACAATGATACTATAAATGTTAGAAAATTACATTCTTTGGTGTTGGCGTTCCAGCAAGTGCATTTTGATCCTGATGCTCAACAGGTGCCGGATAATATTGTGGCAGCCATAACATCCTGGCTCCCTTCTACACATTCATTTTTTCAACTACTTAGTCCAATCATTATCTATGGTATCTTATTCATTATAATTTTGCTGATAGCCTCATGCCTTATCAACAAACTCCTGCAGTTCATTAGGCACCAAGTGGAATCTATCAAGATTCGTGAAATCCAAGTGCACTACCAACAGCTAGAGAATGATGAAAGAGAAAGAGACCTATATATGGCTATGCATAAACCCCACTAATATAAAGCAGATTGGACAGTCAAAGACGGGTAAGAATGGCAAGGAAAGTACCAACCTAAGACAGGGCACAGACCATTGCTGTCTGTGTACCAATGACGGGTAAGGGCCTTCCTGTGCTATATCAACCTAAGACAGGCGCACTCTGCACTGTCTCCCTAGTCCATAAAATAAAATAAAGAAGGGGGACCTGTGGGGAGCCGGATATGCAACAGCCATAGTAACTCCATCTTATGTTGTGGCAGCCTAACAGCTGCACAGATTATCTTTGTTTGATTGCTACATCATTTCCTCTTGGCCATGAGTTAAGTTTTGTATTCTGAGTTAAGTTTCATGTTCTTCAGTGTAGCACTTCTGAGAAATCAGCTGATGCCCTGACGTCAGTGTTACCATGGACACTAGGGCAGGACTAATTCTGCCTATAAATACTGTAGCCCTGCCTAATAAAGTTGAGACTTGATCAGGAAATTGTCTTGTCTCCATTCTTTGTGTCTCTTGTTCCCTATTAGAATTCCCACTCCCCCCTCCAGGTCTTCGTTGATGTCCCGCGGGCCGGGACAGCTTATCATTTGTTTTTATTTTCCTGCTGCAAGAATTCCTGACCTGAAATAGCCCCAAATTGTGATGACCTTGTGGGAAGAGGAAGTTGGGCCTCAAAACTTACTTTTGTGTCATGTGGAGTGAAGGTGAGGTGGTCATGGAAGATGACACAGGGGACAATCCAGGGGACAACTGCTGCAGATCACACATGGACCTTCACAAACCTTTTCACAAGCTGTGAGGAAACAAGTCCACTTTCAGACAGGGGCTCCAGTTTAGCTGATTTCGCTTCTTTATCCCCCAGAGGTATGTGTGTTACCGAACCACCAGAGACAAGTGTTTGCGTCCCCCTGAATCCACATGGGGAAGCCCTGCCCCCAGTGCAGTGGCATTTGGAGGGGGGCCTTTGAGAGCTGTTGGGGGTGGATGAGGCCATGGGAAGTTGAAACAAGGGGCCTGGTGCCCTTGTGAGAGGATAAAGGGGCCAGCCCTGTGAGGGCAAGCAGGAAGGCTGCCATGTGGACACTAAGAGGGCTCTTGCCAGAAGCTGACCATGCTGGCTGCCTGACCTCAGACTTGGCATCTTGATGTTGTTTAAGTTACCCCATCCATGGTGATTGGTTCCAGCAGCCAAGCTGAGACAGAAACTTCCCACAGGCTCCCCTTGCATGTACCTAAGGACTAATATAAAACACTCATTTCCCCAGTTTTTTATCCCAAATAAAAAGGGCATTTCTCTTTGGAAACTAGGTTCCAGCTGGCCTGGCTGTCATAACAGATTATTCCTGCAATGTGTCTGGGCATCTCCTGCTCCCTGAGTCCTTGCAAGCTGTCCTTTGAGAAGCATCCCAGTATTTCGCCCTGAGCTGACAAGTACCTGTTCTTTCCCACAAATGTCTCTTGGGCCGTGTCTGCTGTGTCAGACGGTGGGGCACACTACCCTTCCTAAGGGAAAGCTTGGCTCAAAGAGGATGTTCTGTAAGTTGGCTTTTCCCTCCTTATTCTGAGAAACCTTGCCTCTGAGGCATGATTTATGCACTATGTAAGTACAACAGACTCCCATTGATTCTGCCATCATCCATAACCCCATTTCAGCTCGGATGAACAGATTTCAAGCCAGGAAGCACCTTCGTTTGCTCTGCCTGCGTGTGCACACACTCCTCCACTTTGGTCCCCAGGGCCTGACTGGGAGCGGAGGACAGAATTACACATACACACACATCAGCTTCTTTCTTAGACCTTCTAATTGTCAGATGTGAGCTAATAAGAAGGCGAAGGACCTTCCCCAGGTAAGCCACGAGCCTCGCTTCTCTCCAGGTGACAGGGTGTCTTGATTCCTGCAAGTCACTGTTGGAGACAAAAGCCTGCCCTCTGAGCCAGCTGGCACCAGGGGCTTTCACTATAAACCAACAGTTAGGAGGGGAGGCCCGGGTCTGACCACGTTCGCTCCCAGGACTGTTGAGAGGGCGTCACATGAGGATCTGCGTGCATTCTCAGCCCTGTGAGTACAGGGACGTCCAGTGGTAGCCAGTGCATGACCGGCATGAGGCGCCCCCTCACCGGCCCTGCCTCTCTCAGCCCGGGGCTGGACCTGCAGTTCATAGGTCAGAGGGGTGGCAGGACCCTCTGCCAGTCCAGGGAGCTGAATTGCTCGAGCCGCTCCAGGCTGAGAGCGTGCTGCACCCTGGGGGTCTTTCTCCTTCTCCCTCCCATGCGGCCCTGCCCCATCTTCCCCGCCCTCCCTGCTCCGCAGCCCTGTGCTGGTTTTCCCGGCTGAGCCTTTCCAGCGGGAGCCACGGCATAGGACAGACGGCACCTATCCAGTCTTCAGCACCCTGACTGGCCTCACAGGAAAGCCGGCTAAGGGCTGGAAAGCCGGTTAGTTGATGTGCCCAGCATGCGTCCTGGGTAAAGGGACTGACATTCCTATTGGGATGACCCACATCCAACAGGGCGCAGACGCTTTCAACTGAAGCAATAATGCCAACTGCTAACGAACAAGGACGGTGTGCTCCCTCGCTCTCCTAAGAGGCTCGGCACACCAGCCAGGAGAGGGCAGGGCCATTGGCTGTCATTTGGTCCCAGGCAACAAGGTTGACAACCTTAATTTCTCTGCTGTTTCCTTTGGGAGGCAGCGTGGCCTAGTGAGAGCTCCTCTCTGCAGTGCCCGACAGGTCAGTCCATTGTCCTCACAGCCCTGTGACCCCGAACACATTTCTTTCCCTGTCTGAGCTTCAGTTTCCTCATCGGCAGCTGAGGATAGAGTCACTGTCCCGAGGGTTCAGAGTGCTGGAGCCTGTGCTCGCCTTCAGACCAGTGCCTAGCACAGAACGGCGAGCTCTCTGGCTGAGTATCCCATTACTAATTACTCTATTGCTCGGCAGCTAAGTACCCGAGGGGCTTCAGGCACCTGCCGCCAGGTGCCTAGGACCCCAGGGCTCAGCTGGAGGACTGGCTGGCCTGGAAGGCCAGTTTGGCTTCTCTCAGTTACCTGGTACCTAGGCTGGGGTGACACAGAGAGCATGACCATGGGCTGGAGCAGCTACAAGTGGCCTTTCCGTGGGGCCTGGGGCTCCTCAAGTCTGGAGGCCTGTGGACAGGGGACTTCTTCCACGACAGCCCAGAACTCGGAGGGTGAGCATCTCAGCGGGTAAGGCAGCAGTGGCATGGCCTTGAGGACCCAGCCTTGGAAGTCACACACGCACGTTCTGCAGCATTCTGCCAGTGACGAGAAAGGCACCAAGTGTCGCCCAGAGTCTGGAGGACAGTTAATTCTGCCCCTTGATGGAGGAAGAGTAAGGTCACACTGTGGAAGAGCATATGTGGCCAGAAATACTGTGGATATCTTTGGCAAGTACAATTTACCGCAGTGAGCAAAATATCATAGCTGTCATTCTGATTTACCTCTCTTATCAACCATGTGAGCAACAGAGAACTGGGGTTAACAGTGGCCTTGATGAGTGTATGAGCGCAGCGGGATTCAGGAGAGTAGAGCAACTTGCACATGATTATGCCCTTGAGTCAAAGTGTGTTTAGAACCAAAACATCCTGTACCCAGAACCATCCACTGATTTCCCTGGGAATAAGCTGAGGGTGTCAGGCGCAGCTAGACTACATGATTCTCCTTTCTTCTTTGGGACAGAAAGTCTACTTTTTGCATTTCAAAATACAAGATGCTTCAAGGCCTCATCACCATGAGGACTCATTTTCAATTCCTGATGCCCTGTTTTCCTGTGGAGCAACCTGGACCTGGGGGGGAGCGGCGGGGCCAGAGAGAGATGCCCAGCATCACGTAACTGGGTCGGAAACCACACTTCCAGAGACCATGTCCACAAATCTGTATTGCTTCTTGCTGGCAGTCAGGTATCTGTGACTCTTCTGCTTGCTTCTGTCATGGGGGATACATGGCGCTGCACACGGGCAAAACCCCATGGACCTTTGTAACACAAAGAGTGAACTGTGATATTTACTAATAAAAGAAATCGACTAGGAGCCGGGGGGTGCCAGGACGGAATGCAGATTGTAACAAAAGACTATAGCTGTACTGCAAATTTGTGAAGCAGTCTCATGAGGGGGCTGGGAGGGAAGGTGTCCATGGAAGTCCAGCGATGGGTGGGGCTGTAAGAGTAAAGGCAGAAGCAGCTGCACACAGCGCTGCCCTCTAGTCGATAAAGCTGCTCCCCATGTGGTTACAGGCTCACAGTTCTGAAAAGACTCTTTACGCTGGAATACATTTATGTTGGAACGAAACAGGTAAATGGATAGACGAGGACTGGAGCCAGGTTTCCCACTGTTGGAGTGGGAGGTGACAGAGAAGCAAGAAGGCTGACATCACTGTGTGGCAGTGGGTTAGAGTTGCAGACTAGTCAGTGTGAACTTGTGTTTAGTTTAATACATACACAGATGGATGCATATAAAATAATTATATGTATAGAAATATGTAAACTAATGGGTGAGTATACACATACACACCTCCTAGCTCTTTTGCCAAGAAAGCCCAGAAGCAGTGACACCCCTGTGGCTATAAGCACACCCTGTGCCCAGATTTTGCTTTCTGATACCATTTTCCAGTAAAAGAAGCCAGGGCTCGATGGGGAAATGGCTGGTTCTAGGATTTGGGTGGGCAATATACAAGATAAGCCCAGAGCAGCATTTTGTAGTGAAAAAAAGGAAAAGTACTCCAAAATCAAAAGGACTGGGACACAGGAGCCAGCCTGAACAAGCTCCCAATGGCCAGCGTGACAAAATAAATAACAGTATAGCATTATAAGCCAAAGTATAAAATAAATACCCAAGGGTCCATGCTGACATGAATAAGTGACTGGGTGGGTGAATCCACTCATGAGGGAGAAGAGACAGATCTGCCACTCGGATGATTCCAAATAATTTCTGTAGGTACCCATCCTCAAGGCAGGAGGGCACTGTCCCCTCCCTTCAGTGTGGGCTGCACAGTGACTTCCTACAACTGAGGATGGTACGGAAGGGGGAAGAACAGACACTTTTCAAATACCACCTCAGCCAGGCTGTCAAGGCCGGCATACCCAGGGGTAAGTCATGTCGACAGGATGTACCCTGGACATGAGGTGACGAGAGGGGCATTTCACCTCTGGGGTCCTCCTCCCCCAAGCCCATAGCTCTAGTCTAACCCTGAGGAAACATCAGACATCCCAGGGACATCCTGACCAGTGCCCTTCAAAAATGTCAAGGCCTAGTTCGACCATTGTGGAAAGCAGTATGGAGGTTCCTCAAAAAACTCAAAATAGAAATGCCATTTGACTGAGGAATCCCACTCCTAGGAATTTACCCTAAGAATGCAGCAGCCCAGTTTGAAAAAGACATATGCACCCCTATGTTTATCGCAGCACTATTTACAATAGCCAAGAAATGGAAGCAACCTAAGTGTCCATCAGTAGATGAATGGATAAAGAAGATGTGGTACATATACACAATGGAATATTATTCAGCCTTAAGAAGAAAACAAATCCTACCATTTGCAACAACATGGATGGAGCTAGAGGGTATTGTGCTCAGTGAAATAAGCCAAGTGGAAAAAGACAAGTATCAAATGATTTCACTCATATGTGGAGTATAACAACAAAGATAAAAACTGAAAGAAAAAACAGCAGCAAACTCACAGAACCCAAGAATGGACTAACAGTTACCAAAGGGAAAGGGACTGGGGAGGATGGGTGGGAAGGGAAGGATAAGGGGGGAAAAGGGGGCATTACGATTAGCACACATAATGCAGCCGGGGGGGACACGGGAAAGGCAGTATTTATAGAGAAGACAAAGTAATGATTTTATAGCATCTTACTACACTGATGGACAGTGACTGTAGTGGGGTATGTGGTGGGGACTTAATAATAGGGGGTATAGTAACCATAATGTTGTCAAGTGATTGTACATTAACAATACCAAAAAAGAAAAAAAAGAAATGTCAAGGTCATCAAAAACAAGGAAAGTCTGAGAAGCTGCCACAGGCAGGAGGAGCCCAAGGAGGCTATGTCAGCGCTTGGATGAGATCCTGGGGCAGGTCAGGGCTTTAGGCAAAGCCTAAGGCAATCGGAATGAAGTACGGACTTGGTGCCATTGGTTTGTGAATCGTGACAAATGTATGCCAGAAGATGCCGACAAAAGGGGACAATGGGAAGGGGTATGGGGACTCTGTGTACTGCATTTGTAAATTTTCTGTAAATCTAACATTATTCAAAGTTTATTTTAAAAAGATTGGGGTGTCAGATATGACAGGGTGTGAGACCAGGAGTGTGGCTTTCCAGACGCTCGCTCTGTCCCTGAGCACCTGGATAGCTTTGGGAAAGGCACACCTGATCAAACCCAGTGTGGATGTGAGCTAGCTCATTTTAAAAGACACAGACAAGTTAAAAGAACCTATAGGGAACACCGCATATCCACTTCTGTTTATCTTTGGCAGTTTCCTCTATTTATGTTGTCAGGTACCTATTCAGCCTCACAACTCTCCATCCACCCACCAATCCATCTTTCTTTTGGATGCATTTCAAAAAAACTCACACACTCCAGCTAAGCATGTCTGCATGTGTTCCTGGCAGTAGAACCTTAGACACGTGGAATTCCCATTCAGCCTACTTCACATCCAGGCCCCATGTTCGTTATACTGTACCAGCTGCCCCTGGGCTGTGGAGACACCTGAGGAGAGCGGGGCTGCCTGGAAGGCCCAGGCCCAGGTTGCTTGGTGATTTAGTGCAAGGTTGGAGAGCCTGGCCATTGACCTTTGACCTTTCTGGGCTGCCCTGGCTCTGTGTGGTAAGTCAGTGTGTTCACTCTGTGGACTTGGACAGGGAAGGATGTCACCCGCATGGGGAGGCTTTCACGCCGGAGCCCAGAGCTCGGGTCCATGCCTCACACGCATTCATCTGGCAGCTACGCCTCCCTGTGGCTGCTGGTTGCTGGTTTGTTCCCCATCCTGGCCACACCCACAGGCGTTCACTCGATGGCTCCATCTCTACCTGCCACCCCGCTTCTGCTCTTAGTACAGCTCTCCCTTTGTCAGGTCCTGTCCCTTCTCTCAGACACGCAGCTTCCTGTGCAGCGGGGACATGAGGGCTTGTGAGCGGTGCTGTGCTCAGGGGAGACCCGGCTTCTGAGATGGGGAGCCGCCCTGCAGCCACCAAGCATCTCTCTGTTCCCTTTCAGATCCTGCTGCTCCCAAGGTGGGTAGGGAGGGGTGTCTCTCAAGCACGGCGTTGTCACGGTCATGCCAGACCTTTGACGAGGCCTCCGCCACTCGCCTCCAATTCTGCGCAACAGGAGCAGCGAGGCCAGGTTCCGCGTCCCGAGGCTCCTGGTGATCCGCGGCCTCTGGGCCAGGTCAGCACCTGGCTCCTCGCCCAAGCCTCACGCTGGCTGAGCTGTGACACCTCTCCTTCCCCGGCCACCACCCTGCAGGGCTGGGTGCCCCTTCCCATTTCCATGCGAGCTGCTGGCTGTCCAGCGTCTGGGCTCTCTGCCCCCGCCTGCCCCTCAGCCTGAGGTCAGCCAGGTGCTCAGCTTTGGGACCAGGTGGTGGCGCTTCTCCTCTGTGTGTCAGGGAGCAGAGCTGCCGGGCTCAGGGGCCCTGATTGCCTTTCATGGTCATGGGAGGCTTGGGGATGCAGCACCTGGGGGACCATGCTCTGGGGCACTCTGGAAAACTGGGGGTTAGTCCCAGCTTCCCCATTAACCAGCCCTGGCCTTGGTCAAAGCACTTAACCCCACAGGGTCTCAGCAGTTCATAAGATACTTCCATGATGACCCCAGACTATGTGCAGGGAGTCCTGACTGTAGAGTCTACAGGGAATTGAGAGGCTTTCTGCGGGACAGGGGAGCCTCCACTGGAACCAGGGTGTCTGCCTCCAGCCACCTGGGCAGGCAGAGAGCTGCAGCCCGTGCCCCCAGCCCTGCTCCCATGCGCGCTTCTCCTGCTGAGATCTGTCCCCTCTGGAGCTGGAGCTCTGAATGGCTGTGCTCTGTGCTTGTGTTCTTTCTGGAACGCCTGCCTTCTCCTCTTCTTGATTTGAAATGTAGGACTTTAATGACTTGGCATGCACCACATCCAGGGGCACCAGCATTTGAGAAGGCTCTTCCCTGTGGCAGGAATCTAGGGGAAGTTCACTGGAGTTTTCTAGGTTAGTGAGAAGTTTCATGAAGAAGATCTGATGGCTAGGTGGGGCCTGAGAACATGCCTGTCTGAACTGAGGGACTGTCTTTGCAGGCCCACTTTTCCTATCATTCTAGCATCATTGCTATTCGCAGCAGAGAGGCTGTTTGAGTTACGGGAAGGGGCCAGGGAGGGAATTGAGGAAAATGTCGCTCTGGATAGAGGAGGTTTCAGTCACCCTATGGCTGGCACCATATGGAACATGCACATGTAGCTTTTGCTACCTGCCTTTGTCCTTCGGTCTGTCCACATGTGTTTGGCACCTATGCTGTGCACAGTGCATCCTCCGGGTGCTGGGCCCAGACACCTTCTTCAAGGCCAGTATCCCCCCCACCCCCAGCTGCAGGAAGGACGGGCTGCTGATGGCTCACTGCGGCATCCCTCCAGGACTCTGCCTTCAGCCACAGGGAACTGCTTGGCCCAAGGTTTCCGCCAGGGCTGGCTGGTACAGAGGGGAGATTCTCCAGACAGCTGCCTGTAGGATTGCCTGAGGCCCCGATGGCAACATACGGTTTCCTACTGTATTCCACGACACAATCTAGGTTGTTCATGTGATCCAGATATATACATGTAAAATAATGCTCAATTAAAATTGCTTTCAAAATATGTTTGAGAAGTTTTTTTCCACAATAATGAAAGTATCCTATTTGTAGTGTGGGTCCCTGTGCACCAGTTGGGTCCCCAGTGACCCGGGAACAGTGAGGGGGCAGTGTTGGTGGGGGGCAGCCGAACAGACTGGCAGTCCTCATGTGAATTATTTCATGGATGTTAAAGACAGCAGCAGGAGCTAGCTAAGAAATTTCACGAGTGTTGGGAAATACTGCCAATGAAAACACTGAGATGCAGAAAGTCAAATCTCACCCAATTTTAAATAACGGCCCCCCTTGCCCCCCACAGGTAGGTGTGCTTGGTCCACTGTGCACGGAGGTGAAATCTCTTCTTCTTCCTCTAATGACCCAGGGGTCACTAGAGATGCCCTCTTACTCTGGGTGCAGATAATTTGTGTTCTCCCTCTCTTTTCTTGGTTGGCTGGATTGGAGGTTTATTGATCTTACTGATCTTTTCATATTTTATTTATTTTCTTTACAAATCTTAAAAAAACCCTGACCTTAAATTTTGTTGATTTTTCTCTGTTGTCCTTGTTAGTTTTTCTTCTCTAATTTTAATTATTTCCCTCATTCTTTTTGCCTTAATTTTTATTTCCCTAGTTTCTGAAGGCAGAAGCTTAGGTTATCAATTTTAGATCCTTTTTCTAATACATGCATTTAATGCTACAAATTTCCCTGTAAACACTGCTTTTACTACATCCCACAAATTTTGAAAATTTTATTCTCATTTTTTGTTTAGTTCAGAGTATTTTTAAATTTCCCTTGAGACTTCTTCTTTGACCCATGGGTTATTGAGAAGTATGTTTAAAAAAAATTAATTTTGGTATCATTAATCTACAATTACATGTGCAATATTATGGTTATTAAACTACCCCCTTCATCAGGTCCCCCCACCAACCCCATTACAGTCACTGTCCATCAGCATAGAGAGATGCTATAGAATCACTACTTGTCTTCTCTGAGTTGTACAGCCCTCCCCATGCCCCCTCAACATTACGTTTGCTAATCGTAATGCCCCTTTTTCCCCCTTATCCCTCCCTTCCCACCCATCTTCCCCAGTCCTTTTCCCTTTGGGAACTATTAGTCCGTTCTTGGGTTCTGTGAGTCTGTGACTGCTTTGTTCCTCCAGTTTTTTTCTTTGTTCTTATACTCCACATATGAGTGAAATCATTTGATACTTGTCTTTTTCGGTTTGGCTTATTTCACTGAGCATAATACCCTCTAGCTCCATCCATGTTGTTGCAAATGGTAGGATTTGTTTTCTTCTTAAGGCTGAATAATATTCCATTGTGTATATGTACCACATCTTCTTTATCCATTCATCTACTGATGGACACTTAGGTTGCTTCCATTTCTTGGCTATTGTAAATAGTGCTGCGATAAACAGCATCTGCCTTTTTCAAATTGGGCTGCTGCATTCTTAGGGTAAATTCCTAGGAGTGGGATTCCTGGGTCAAATGGTATTTCTATTTGGAGTTTTTTGAGGAACCTCCATACTGCTTTCCACAATGGTTGAACTAATTTGCAACCCCACCAGCACTGTAGGAGGGTTCCTTTTTCTCCACATCCTCGACAACATTTGTTGTTGTTTGTGTTTTGGATGTTGGCCATCCTCACTGGTGTGAAGTGATATCTCATTGTGGTTTTAATCTGCATTTCTCTGATGATTAGCGATGTGGAGCATGTTTTCATGTGCCTGTTGGCCATCTGAATTTCTTCTTTGGAGAAGTGTCTATTCATGTCCTCTGCCCATTTCTTAATTGGATTATTTGCTTTCTGTTTGTTGAGGTGCGTGAGTTCTTTATATATTTTGGATGTCAACCCCTTATCAGATATGTCATTTATGAATATATTCTCCCATACTGTAGGATGTCTTTTTGTTCTACTGATGGTGTCCTTTGCTGTACAGAAGCTTTTCAGCTTGATATAGTCCCACTTGTTCATTTTTGCTTTTGTTTCCCTTGCCTAGGGAGATATGTTCATGAAGAAGTTGCTCATGTTTATGTCCAAGAGATTTTTGCCTATGTTTTTTTCTAAGAGTTTTATGGTTTCATGACTTACATTCAGGTCTTTGATCCATTTGAGTTTACTTTTGTGTAAGGGGTTAGACAGTAGTCCAGTTTCATTCTCTTACATGTAGCTGTCCAGTTTTTCCAACACCAGCTGCTGAAGAGGCTGTCATCTCCCATTGTATATCCAAGGCACTTTTATCAAATATTAATTGACTGTATATGTTTGGGTTAATGTTTGGATTTTCTATTCTGTTCCACTGGTCTGTGGGCCTGTTTTTGTGCCAATACCAAATTGTCTTGATTACTGTGGCTTTGTAGTAGAGCTTGAAGTCAGGGACCGTAATTCCCGCTGTTTTATTCCTCCTTCTCAGGATTGCTTTGGCTATTCGGGGTCTTTTGTGGTTCCATGTGAATTTTAGAATTATTTGTTCCAGTTCATTGAAGAAAGCTGTTGGTATTTTGATAGGGATTGCATTGAATCTGTAGATTGCTTTAGGTAGTATAGCCATTTTGACAATATTTATTCTACAGCCAAGAGCACGGGATGAATTTCTATTTGTTAGTGTCCTCTTTAATTTCTCTTAGGCGTGTCTTGTAGTTTTCAGAGTACAGGTCTTTCACTTCCTTCGTTAGGTTTATTCCTAGGTATTTTATTCTTTTTGATGCAGTTGTGAATGGAATTGTTTTTCTGATTTCTCTTTCTGTTAGTTCATCGTTAGTGTATTGAAAAGCAACAGATTTCTGTGTGTTAATTTTGTATCCTGCAACTTTGCTGAATTCAGATATTAGTTCTAGTAGTTTTGGAGTGGAGTCTTTAGGGGTTTTTTATGTACAACATCATGTCATCTGCAAATAGTGACAATTTGACTTCTTCTTTACCAATCTGGATGCCTTGTATGTCTTTGTTTTGTCTGATTGCCATGGCTAGGACCTCCAGTGCTATGTTGAATAACAGTGGAGAGATTGGGCATCCCTCTCTTGTTCCCGATCTTTGATGAAAAGCTTTCAGCTTCTTGCTGTTAAGTATGATGTTAGCTGTGGGTTTGTCATATATGGCCTCTATTATGTTGAGGTATTTGCCGTCTATACCCATTTTGTTGAGAGTTTTAATCAGGAATGGATGCTGAATTTTGTCAAATGCTTTTTCAGCATCTATGGAGATGATCATGTGGTTTTTGTTCTTCTTTTTGTTGATGTGGTGGATGATGTTGATGGATTTCGAATGTTGTACCATCCTTGCATCCCTGGGATGAATCCCACTTGATCATGGTGTATGATCCTCTTGATGTATTTTTGAATTCGAGTTTGCTAATATTTTGTTGAGTATTTTTGCATCTACGTTCATCAGGGATATTGGTCTGTAATTTTCTTTTTTGGTGAGGTCTTTGCCTGGTTTTAGTATTAGAGTGATGCTGGCTTCATAGAATGAGTTTGGAAGTATTCCCTCCTCTTCTATTTTTTGGAAAACTTTAAGGAGAATCGGTGTTATTTCTTCTCTACATGTCTGGTAGAATTCACAGGTGAATCCATCTGGTCCGGGGGTTTTCTTCTTGGGTAGTTTTTTGATTACAGCTTCAATTTCGTTGCTGGTGATTGGTCTGTTTGGTTTTTCTGTTTCTTGTTTCGTCAGTCTTGGAAGGTTGTATTTTTCTAAGAAGTTGTCCATTTCTTCTAGGTTTTCCAGCTTGTTAGCATATAGATTCTCATAATATTCTCTTATAATTCTTTGTATTTCTGTGGGGTCCGTTGTTAGTTTTCCTTTCTCATTTCTGATTCTGTTTTTGTGTAGATTCTCTTTTTCTCTTAATGAGTCTGGCTAGGGGTTTATCTATTTTGTTTATTTTTTCAAAGAACCAGCTCTTGGTTTCATTTATTTTTTCTATTGTTTTATTCTTCTCAATTTTATTTATTTTTTCTCTGATCTTTATTATGTCCCTCATGTTGTTCCTTCTTTAAATAGGCCTGGATTGCAATATACTTTCCTCTTAGAACTGCCTTTGCTGAGTCCCACAGAAGTTGTGGCTTTGTGTTGTTGTTGTCATTAGTCTCCATATATCCTTTGATTTCTGTTTTGATTTGGTCGTTAACCCATTGATTAATTTGGAGAATGTTGTTAAGTCTCCATGTATTGTGAGCCTTTTTGATTTCTCTCTAAAATTTATCTCTAGTTTTATACCTTTGTGATCTGAGAAGTTGGTAGAATTTCAATAGTTTTGCATTTACTGAGGTTCTTTTTGTGGCCTCGTATGTCATGGTCTATTCTGGAAAATGTTCCATTGTGAAATTGTGAAGAATGTGTATCCTGTTGCTTTTGGGTGTAGAGTTCTGTAGATGTCTGTTAGGTCCATCTGTTCTAATGTGTTGTTCAGTGCCTCTGTGTCTTTACTTATTTTCTGTCTGGTTGATCTGTCCTCTGGAGTGAGTGGTGTGTTGAAGTCTCCTAAAATGAATGCATTGTTTTCTATTTCCTCCTTTAATTCTGTTAGTATTTGTTTCACATATGCTGGCGGTCCTGTGTTGGGTGCATATATATTTATAATGGTTATATCTTCTTGTTAGACTGACCCCTTTATCATTATGTAATGTCCTTCTTTATCTCTTGCTACTTTCTTTGTTTTAAAGTCTATTTTGTCTGATACAAGTACTGCAACACCCGCTTTTTTCTCCTTGTTGTTTGCATGAAATATCTTTTTCCATCCCTTCACTTTAAGTCTGTGTATATCTTTGGGTTTGAGGTGAGTCTCTTGTAAGCAGCATATATATGGGTCTTGGTTTTTTATCCATTCTCTTACTCTTTGTCTTTTGATTGGTGTATTCAGTCCATTTACATTTAGGGTGATTATCGATAGATATGTGCTTATTGCCATTGCTGGCTTTAGATTCGTAGTTACCAAAGTTTCAAGGGTTGCTTCTTTACTATCTGACAATCTAACTTAATTTTCTTGTTATTATAAACACAGTCTGATGATTCTTTACTTCTCTCCCTTCTTATTCTTCCTCCTCCATTCTTTATATGCTAGGTGTTTTATTCTTAGCCTTTAGTTAGTATTTGGATGGTCTGCTTTCTTTGCTATGATTTTATTTTCTCTGGTGACATCTTTTTAGCCTTAGGAGTGCTTCCCTCTAGAGCAGTCCGTTTAAGATCTCCTGTAGTGGTGGTTTATGCGAGGCAAACTCTCTCAACTTTCACTTGTCTGGAAATTGTTTAATCCCTCCGTCATAGTTAAATGATAATCATGCTGGATACAATATTCTTGGTTCGAGGCCCTTCTATTTCATTATGTTAAATGTATTATGCCATTCTCTCCTGGCCTGTAAGGTTTCTGTTGAGAAGTCTGATGATAGTCTGATGGGTTTTCCTTTGTAGGTGATCTTTTTTCTCCCTCTAGCTGCCTTTAATACTCTGCCCTTATCTTTGATCTTTGGAGTTTTAATTATTATGTGTCTTGGTGTTGTCACCCTTGGGTCCCTTGTGTTGGGAGATCTGTGGGGTTCCGTGGTCTGAGAAACTATTTCCTTCCCCAGCTTGGGGAAGTTTTCAGCAATTATTTCTTCAAAGACACTTTCTATCCCTTTTCTCTCTTCTTTTTCTTCTGGTACTCTTATAATGCAAATATTGTTCCGTTTGGGTTGGTCACACAGTTCTCTTAATATTCTTTCATTCCTAGAGATCCTTTTATCTCTCTCTGCCTCAGCTTCTCTGTATTCTTGTTCTCTGATTTCTATTCCATTAACAGTCTCTTGCATCTCATCCAGTCTGCTGCTAAGCCCGTCTATCGCTTGTCTGATTTCTGCATTGTCTTTCCTTACTTTCCTCATTTCCTCCCTCAGCTCTTGCACATTTCTCTGTAGGTCCATCAGCATGGTTATGACTTGTATTCTGAATTCTTTTTCAGGAAGATTGTGCGTTTTCATCCCTTCTGGCTCCCTCCCTGGGGTTGTGTGGTTGATCTTAGTCTAGACCATATTCCTCTGTCTTTGCATGGCTATAGAAGTGGTCGCTGGTAGGTGCCACATATGTCAGCTGGGCTCTTTGAGACTTAAAAATAAAAAAAAAAAGAAAGAAGAGAAAGACAAGAGGAAGAAAAGAAAAGAGGAAAAGAAAATCACTAAAAGAACCAAAACAAAAAAAATCCTAAAAAGACGTCCGCCAGGAGTAGATTCTGTCAGGATGCTGTAGGTGGTGCTGTTGCTCCACTGTTCCACAGCTGCGCCACACTGCTCCGCAGGGGCCCTTGTAGCTCTGGCCAGGGAGGGAACGAATAGGAGGCTGTTGATCTCTGTGGGCGTCTCAGTGTGGCTACTTTTTCCCCCAGCCAAGGGGTCTGAAATTCCCCAGGACTCCCAGCCTGCTGGGCTGAGTGCACTGGGACAATCCTGCGCCTCTGTTGGGCCCGTCTCTTTAAGACCGGTAAAAAAAAAAAAAAAGAAAAAAAGCACGCGCTTTTCTTTTATCCTGGGGAACTGGCTGCAAGGACCCAGGGCGTTCCCAGGCTCAGATCCCGCACCCTCTGTCTCTCCAATCTCTGATACACCACGTGATGTGTGTCAGCGCTCCCGGCACAGATCACTGGAGATGGTTATTTCATGGGGTGTACTTCCACTCCCTCCCGGCTCTGAATCCTCTCCTCTGGCCGGTGCGCTGGGGTGGGGGAGTGCTCGGGTCTTGCCGGGTTGCGGCTCCGTATATTACCCGCCTCACAGGGTGCTGTGTCCTCTCAGGTGTAGCTGCAGGCTGGGTGCTGTCCTGTATCTTCTGGTCTCTCTTTTAGGAATAGTTGTATTTGTTGTGTTTTCATAAATATACATAGTTTTGGGAGGAGATTTCCGCCGCCCTGCTCACACCGCCATCTTCCCGGAACTCCCGAGAAGTTTGTATTTTTTAAAGTTCCAAATATCTGGGAAATCCTCAGATATCTTTGTTATTGGGTTCAACTTAATTCCTGTATGGTCTAGAATGTACTCTGTATTTTTTCTAGTCTTTAAAACAGTTTAATAAGGACTGTTTTGTGGCCTGACATATGGTCTGTCTTGATGAATGTCCCATGTGCAATTGAGAATGTGTACTCTGCTGGATGGAGTGTTCTTTTAATGTCAGTCAAGCTGACTGATGGTATTCAGGTGGTGCATGTATTTCCTGATTTACTGTCTTGGTGGATCAAGTACTGAGAAGGATGAGTTTTCAACTGTAATTGGGTCTGTTTCTCCTATCCACCTCATATTTTGACTCTCTGGCTAAGGGCATACACATTTAAGGTTGTTCTATTTTCTTGGAGAATTGACCCCTTTAAATTATGGGATGTTCCTCTTTATCAGGGATAATTTTCCTTGTTTTGAAGTTGGCTTTGCCTGAAGTCGATATAGGTACTCCAACTTTATCTTGATCTGTGTTAGCATGGTAGGTTTATCCATCTTCACTTTTCATATCTACTTTTAATCTGTCTTGGTCTTTACATTTCAAGCAGATTCCTTTAAATCTAGACAGTACATAGTTTATACTGTAGATAGCATATACTTGGGTCTCATTTTTTTTCACCAGTCTGACAATCCCTGTTTTTAAATTGGTTTGTTTAGACCACTTACATATAAGTGATTATTAATATAATTGGATTAATATCTATCATCTTTGCGTATTTGTTGTATTTATTGTTTTTCTCCCTCTTTTAAAATCAGCTCTCTGATTTTACCTGACCATTTAATATGATTCCATTCAATAGCTTCTATTGATGAACATTTATACTTTAAAAAAAAAGTATATATACAATGGTTGTCCAGGGTTTACAGTTTAAAGTCACATTTATTCCTTCTTTGATACTCTTTTTTCTCATGTAGATCTAATTTTCTGACCTATGCCATTTTTCTACTGCCTGAAGAACTTTAATATTTCTTACTAGGGAAAAATACAAGTTCCTATGGCCAGGACGCTCTCCTGACCCTAAACTACTTGATAATTGGCCTACTGCTAGGCTACTGCTTCCACACCCATAGGCAATGAGCTATTACTGACTGAGTCACTATATAAAGAGCTCTGCCCAGGGCTCTGGGCAGAGGCAAAGAAGAAGTTGGGTTACAGACCTGCAGACGGCTGGATGCAGACATGATCTTAGTGCTCGACCTTCTGCTGGGAGAATAAAGCTGGGTATAAACATTCCTTTGTCATTTCTTGGTCTCACTAAATCCACAGTGAACGTGCCCAGGGCTGAAACCCTCAGGCAAGACACAGACTTCAGGTCTGTTGGCAATGAATCCATTCAGTTGCTTGTGTGAGGCAGTATTCATTTATCCTTGACTTTTGGAGGTTATTCTCACTGGATATACAATTCCAGTTTGGCAGCTTTTGTTTATCTGTTTTATTCTTTCGACACCTTACAGATCGCACCCGGCTACATTCTTAGCTGAGTGAGTTCTGATGAGAAACCATAGTTTTTATCACTGTTTCTCTGTAGGTGTTTTATTTCCCTTTGGGGATCTTTAAGATTTTCTCTTTGTTTTCAAATTTCTACAGTTGACATAGGATATATCTGTGTTTCTGTTGTTATTTGTTCTTGGTTTTTGTTCACTTTTTGGAACAGTGGTTTGGTGTCACTAATATTGGAAAATTCTCACCAATGTTTCTTCAAGTATTTCTTCTGCGGGTTCTTCTTTGGTATTCCAGTCACATGCGACAGCATTTCCACGGCCCCACAACTCTTCCATGTTCTGTTCTTTTTCTTCCCCTACTCGTTCTTCTCCTCATGCTTTAGTTTTAGGTAATTTTTTTGACCTATCTTCAAGGTCATTGGATTTTTCTTCAGTGGTTTCAAATCCATCAGGAAAGACAGTCTTCATTTCTATTTTTGTTTTCTACTCCTAGCATTCCTTTTTACAGCTTTAATCTCTCTGCTGACATCACCCATCTATTCCTGCATGTTGTCTGTCTGTTCCATTAGAGACTTTGACATATTGATCACAGTTGTTTTAAAATCCCTGATAATTCCAACCAACACTGGAGTCAAATTTGAGTTTTTTTTTCTTATGATTGCTTTGTCTTGTCAGTCTTTTCTAGACTTCTGGCATGCCTTGCAATATCTTGCTGAAAGACGTCTTGTGTAGGGCAGTAGATATGGAGGCAAATAGGTCTGTAGTATGAGAATTTATGTTAATTTGGCCAGGAGTGGAGCATATCTGATGTTTGTCGTAGCTCTGGGGCCAAAAGCTTCCAAGTCCACTAGTGTCCTTTCCCCCTTTTCTTCCCCATATCCTGCTTCTCCAGCAGAGTCTGGTCTTCCATCTCTTCCAGCTCAAATCCACAGCTATGCTGCAGGCTTATTTAGTGGTTATAGTGTGGGGAGGAGACTTTTCTGATCTTCTGATTAAGTCTCATTCTTTGGAGTGCACAGTGGGCCTGAGGCATGCTCCACAAAGAAGGATGGGCTTCATGACTCTTTCTGCCCCTCCTCCAGGGCAGAGATTTCCCCCCTATCAAAAGTATGCTAGAGGCCAGCCTGCACTGGATATGAGCGCAATGGAAGTAATGAGATGCCAAGATTCATCAACAAGGAGGCTTGGGACCAAATAGCAGAAGAGTTGTTTAAATATATGAATAAGCAGGGTGCTGACTTAGAAATTCAGTATTTCATCAAATCTGAGATAATATATTTTGTACATGACCACTTAACAACAAGAGAATGTGCCGAATTGGTGTTAACCATGTGCTAAGCCAAGCTCAAATTTCTGAAGCACTTACGATGCAATAAATTATTTACTTAAGTGGTAAAAGTGAACATGACAAGCTCTCCCAGCACTTTGCTTTTAGAATAACAAATGAGATGCATATGGAAGATTAACAAATGCCTTAAGCTTTTCTTGAGACAGTGTCTCTCCCTTTCTTATACATACACAGAGCATCAGCCTACAGATATTTGAAGGAATATGCCAACTTAGCTTATTTTAAAAATCATTTAAAATATTTAATGCTACTATTTAGCTTTACCAACATAATGCTGTTTGCTTTGCTGACTGAAGATTTGCAAGAGTCTCATCCCTTCCTCTTCATTAGGCAATGTGTTTATCATTGTTATGGACGCCAGTGTGCATTTGTTCAGTGTAATGGCTTCTGAGTAAGGACGCTCTTTCCCTTTACTGTATGATGCCGTGTGTCAGAAACTGGAAGACAGTTTAGGTGTCAGAAGTGCCATTAATTTGATATATTCTTTTTGAACATAGTATTTAGGAAAGTTGTTCTGTTATTTTTCATTTTCCTACAAACCTAATCATATAAATACGTTGTGTGTATAATTTTCTTTTGTCCCTAGAAATGCGGTTCTGGCAGATTATATTTTCCCCAAAGTGGCTGCTGTGATTTACCTCCCCTCATATTCTTGTAGAACCTTGATGTCTGCGTCCTTTCCCATGAGTCTGAATAGACCTTTACGAATGCCTCGACCAGCAGAGTCTCGCGGAAGCGGTGCTCTAGGGTTCTGGAGGCTGGATCACCACCAGTCCTGTGCCCTGCCTTGGACGCTTGCTCTGGGAACCCAGCCACCAGCCACAAAGAGGCTCAGATTAGCCCAGGTGAGGAGACCAGGGAAGACCATGAAGTGGGTATGCCTGTGGACAGCCTGGATAGAGCCCCAGTCTACAGCCAGCATAAAGTACCCCACATGGTGTGAAGACACCACAGGTGTTTCCTGCCCAACTGTCAGTCTTCTCAGCCTTGAGTCTTCCCACTGGGGAGCAGAGACGAACCATCCAAATGGTGCCTCCCGAACTCCCAACCTACAGAAACCTTGAGCATAATGGAAAGGTAATTTTTTGCCACTAGGCATAGGGTGTTTTGCAGAGATAACTGGATCAGCATCCTAAATAAAAGTTAGAAGTTTATCAGAAAACTGGGAGCAGCTGTTGGATATAAAACTGCATTTTCACTGCAGAACCAAGAAGAATTACACAGACTGTGGGAATCTGTGGCAATTATACAAAGTTCCCTGAGGCAGAAGAATTTACCTCCCTCTGTCAAAGTCTTAGGGCTTTTCTCCGTGGAGGCCAGTGTATTTTACCTCTTACAAGCTGGTACCTTTTGAGTCCATATTCAGACTGTCAGGGCTTCAGCTTCCTCAGAGCGGATCTCAACCAGGTGCCATGGCTCATGCACTGTCTGAACCCAGAAGGCTTAGTTTCACCCCTGCTCCTCTGTCTCTACAATGTTCTCAACTGGAAAACACTGAACTTGTGAGATTAGATAAGAAAGTTAGGCTGGGTCACACCACATCGGTCAGGGACTCAGCATCTTCTGATCACTCTCTAGGCGTCATCTAGAGACAAAAGGGGGGATAAAAACTCCCTTTTATCCTGGAGCTTTGTAGTCTGAGAAGCTAATGAGAATACCGTCGCCAGTCAGAGCTACATTATTACATAGTGACAACACTACATTTATCTGACTCATTAACACTAAAAATAAGTACAGTGCATGGGCAAGGCTCCCAAATAGTGTTGTGTGCACGTGGGTGTGCATGCAGGCCGAGGCATGCTCCCAGTCATCCCGCCGTCACTCCGGCTCCCGTGAGGACCGCCTACGCGCAGGAACCCCTGGATGGCAAACGGAGGGGAGGCCGTGGAGGCGCCCGGGGCTCGCCGACCTTCCTCTCTGCCCTTCCTTCCTCCGTGGGCGCCCCCGTGGGAGCGTCGGTACTCCTGCCACCCTCTTACCTGCTGTACACAACAAGCAGAACTCACCAAGGGCCCTTCTGTCTGGGGAATTAGTAACAAGAGGACACCCTGGACTCTGTTCTCCCTGCTTCCTGTCCCCGCCTTTGTCATAGGTATGAGTAGGCTGGCCTCTGTCCTGTTTCTCTTCTCTCCTCCCAAGCCGAGGATTGGATGGGCGTGTGATCAATGCTGCACAAATGACCTGCTGTTTCTCCTCCCCTAAGAACAGTGGCCTTAAAGGCACAGACGTAGTGTGACGGGGACAGTTGGGCAGGGAGCTGCCCTGGGAGGGGGTGCAGTCCAGGCTGCTGCCCTGCGGGGGGCTGGCACAGACGCACTGCCCACCCCAGTCCAGATCCTTCCTACCCACCTGCAAGGCGGCTTGGGACCCCGTCATGGTCAGATGCAGCTGAGGGTTCCAATAAAGCCTTCTAGACTTAACCCAGCCCTTTTCACTCTTCCAGAGTTCCCAGAAAGTGATACTTTGTGCACTGTAAGTACATATGGTCTTGTCAACAGTAACTCAATAAAGCTGGAGAGAGAAAAAGTGATAAACTTAAGACCACAGCCTCCACTAGACCCTTCGGTGGTTCTAAATGACAGAAGGCTGACTAAAACCATTCGGGGTGTGAACTGCCTCCCAGCTGCTCCCCAAGCCTGCATCTGTCCATATGCAAGCCTGACTCTGCGGGGCCAGACCAGTGTGTGGTGTATGTGTGTGTGTGCGTGCACGTGTGTGTGCCTGTTTCCTTCCTCCTTATAACTTGACTATTTTCTTTGCTTCGGTGGAGGACATACTAATCCTGGAGATGCCCTGGTCATTTGGCTATCAGACACTGGTAACTGAAATGGAAAAAAACAAAAAACAAAAAAGCCTCCCCTCCGTTTGCCATCCAGGGGTTCCTGCGCATAGGCGATCCTCACGGGAGGGTAAGGAGTGAGAGAAAAAAAACGACAGACTCTTCCAGAAAGAAGAAAAGGTCACTGAGGCTATTTTCAGTGTGTAAAAGATCCCATTAGCGTTATCATGTAGAGGACATTAGCATTATGCACGGCAGGGAAGGGACATTTTAATACAGAACGTCCTTCTCCAGCTTCAAAAGATGAGAGAAATATACAGGTAATGGAACTGCTGTTGGGATAATGTCTTTTTCTCCTCGGGGGCTGTGGGGTAGTAGAGTACAGGCTAGTAGGAGTATAATTTGCTGGATCAAAAATGATCCTGGAAAAAGGAGAAACAGGCCGAGCCTCAGTGCCGCCGGGGCCCAGGGATCTCACGGCAGCATTGCTGCAGGACCACCCCGGGGGGCTCCCCTCTGCCCCTCATCAGCTCTACTGGGCAGTGGAGCAGTGACGGAGCCCTGGTCTGCCCACCCTATTAAGTGGACATACGATCTGAGTGGCTTTCCCGGCCCAGTCCCCTCTGGTCCCACAAGGAGTTGGGTCCCCCCGGGGCGGAGGCAGTGTTGCCGGGCTGAGCCCTCAGGAGCCCCGGCGTCATCTCTGACGTCTCACTAGTGTGTGTCTTTCTCCAGGGGTTTCTGCCTCTCTGCTTCCAAGCGCGTAAAGACACCTGTGAAGCATCCAGTGACGTTCATTTACAGCCTCTATTGAATGCAAGTTATTTATCCTCATTTGTTCCGCAGCCAACTGGGACCAGAAGTAAAAGATGGTGTGGCGCAGAGCATGCGGGTCGGAGGGCCCAGCCTGCCTTTGTCCTGGGAGGACGTGATGGCACCTCTGTCTCCGTGACCAGGACACGGGGAAGCCCCACCCTCTGCGTCTGAGCCTCAGGCGGTGGGAAAATGGGAGCGGGAGGAGGAGAGTGGGGACCAGGTCCCAGCAGAGGCTCAGGGAGCGAAGGAGGCAGAGGCAGGATGCAGGGCAAGGGCGCCCACCGTTCGGGGACAGCGGAGGATGGGCCACTTCCTGAGCGGTGTGGGGATGAGGCTCTGCCGGGGGCTCCTGCGGGGCAGACCCCCCCTTTCTGCTGCTCGCTGAATTGCCTGCATTTTAGGTGTGAAATATCTAACCTCAAGCTGCTGGTCTGAGCAGGAGCTGGCTGTTCGGAAAGTGACCTCAGCTGCTGTGGGAGTGAAGAGGCCCCCCTGAGGGTGAGGGGAGGGCAGGGCACAGGCCATGTGGGATCTGAGCTGACAGGGAGGAGGCGGGAGGCTGAGAGGGGCAGGGACCCGGAGAGGGAAGGTGCGAGGACGGAACTGTCTTCAGAATCTGCCCTTTGGCCAAGACACTGAGGACCAGTGGCCTCCTGGCACAGCTCCGCCTGGGGGCATATTATTTAAATTCCCACAGTGCAGGGCTGCGACCTGTTCTCTACTGTGTCCCCAACACCTGGCATCATGCCTGCCATGCACTCGGTGCTCAGTTAAGGGTTCTGACATGCACAATGGCAGAGAAAAAGGATGCCAACAGCCAGCAGAGAAGCCATGCAAGGGTCTGCCCTCCCTGAGTCCTGACTCCCTGCTGTGGGGGCTGCAAGCTCCAAACCCGAGCCCCGGGGGCCTCTTCCCGGCCTGTGCGTGGAGCCCTTGGCAGGCTTGCTGTGTGGTGTGGCCTTGCAGCCCATTCCGGAGGGGCTGCAGGGCCCCACACACCAACTCAAGTGCTTTCTTCTGCTGGACCCTGACATCTGAGCCTGGGGTGGGGAGACTCCACAGGGCTGAGCACGCAGAAAGCCCTGCTCGCTGCAGGGGAGGCAGGACAGAGGGACAAGGCAGGGCGGCTGGGACTTGCAAGGGGGGCCCAGATCTGCTCCTTTCAAGGTGGAGCTGGGAGCACGCAGGTGAAGAAGGTGAGCTCCAGGAAAGGCCCAGGTGAAAACTCAGAGCTGGTAAGGCAGCCGGGTGGGAAAGAGAGGATGCCGGATGGACGGGGCTACTGAGGGTCCAGCAGGCCCCTTCTCCTTTAGTGCCATGGGCTCCTTTGGGATCTGGAACCTCTGGACCCTTTGCCAGAGTGGTGTTTTAAAATTCATAGAATAAAATACAAAGGGTTACAATAGGAACCAAATATACTGAAATAGAGCTGTGAAAACATTAAGTCACAATTGTGATTACATGAGCATGTGCAAGAAATAACAAGAAGGGCTGCGCTTGGGTCTTCAAAGTGGTGGTCACCACAGCAGCATTCCGAGGCATCTTCAGCTGTCCTGTCATGTGGTTTGATGGTGACACCAGAGCCACGAGGTGTGTCATCCGCGCTCATAATGGGAAGAAACGGGAACTTTCAGATCGAGGTTGGTAATAATCAACATGACGGCTCTCTCACGGCCCATCAAGCTCGGGAGCGTTCCAAGTGATGTCCATCAGCTTCTTAGGGGTCCAGGCACCTTCCCTCTGGGTGGGGGTGGACGGAGAGACAATCCTGTGTTCTCTGGGTTGAAGGACCCTCAGGCCTCGGCAGCAGCATGTGGTGCAGGAGGAGAAAGATGGGAGGCCTTGCTGACCTCTGCTGGGTGCCTGTTTCAGGGACAGCAGTGTGGGCTAAGCTGAGGACCTGGGTCTCCGTTGCAAAGCTGGCTGTGAGGTGAGGCCACCTGGAGAGGCGTTGGGATGCCCTGAGGATGGGGATGAAGCCTGCTGAACGTGGCTCCATGCGGAGGAGGAAGCGGGCACTGTTCTCGGGCCCCCTAAAGGTCCCCACTGAGGGGTCCAGTATTTCCAGAGGAGGGGCCTCTCCTGCTGGGGAAGGAGCCGGATTCAGGAAGCATGGCCGGGGCTGCAGAGAGAAACCTTGAGAAGGCAGAGCCTGGGTCTGATCACCATGAGGGCTTCCAGGGCGGCTGCAGCAGGCCTGACTCTGAGAGTCCCTCTCCAGCACACGGGGGGATGACCTTCCCTGCACATTTCCGATGGTGTCAGGGTATGGAGCTTTGACAAAACATCACATGGGAGGGACAGGCAATGAGGATGGACAAAAAACTGTGCGGACCAATTAAATGGCTACTAAGATATTACCAAGGGAGCTGCCTCACCTACTCGAGATGCTAATTTAAGAATCTGATAAACATGTACAAATCGCTCATTCATTTCAACTCTTAGCTTTCACTTCTTAAAGAAGCCCATTGCAAGAACTTGTTTGAAATATAAACTAGTTAACTGCTAGGTAACAGAAGTCCTTAAGGCTGCATTAAAAATATATAATCATTCTTTTTTTGGGGGCTTTTCCCCACATATGGTCCAAACTGTAATGTATTGTTATGTCTGTTCATTTCTATCCGAAACATGCCCATGATGACAGGGAAGGCTCATGCCTTTGGGTTACATTAATTTATGCATAATAAATATTCTAAACATATTCTGAGCACTTAAATCAGTGAAGCAGGCCTTCTCCTTGACAACAATTTGTCAATTAGTACTTTAATCATATTTATGTTTTGTTTACGCCCTGAAAGCCTCCAGGAAGGACCGAGTCGGGGGTTGGCTCATTTCCCGCTTGGAAGCAACCCTTTCTCATTGCATTTTCCTGGTCCAATTTCTAAGGTTTAATTGGGTATACTGCCTTGCTCTATCCAGAATCTTAAATTAGGGATTTTAAATTAGTTTCCCCCCACTGCCTTTGTCAAACAGCGGGAGTGGAAGGCTTTGGGAAAAGTGCTCTGCACGCCAGACCCCCTGATGGATGCCGCCTCCTGCATCAGTCTTTATGCCACCCGGCCAACCGGCCAGCCGAACAAACAAACACGGACAGAAGTGCATTTATGATGCTCCTTTACCAGGCCACAGATCACACGAGTACCGATCACCCTAATAGCGCATGCTAGGATCGGAGAGGGATGCACTGCCCACTCTCCTTCATCAACCTCGATCGGTGCTGGACAGCCCTCCTGTCTGGGAGCAGCCTCTCCATCTAAGACACCCCAAACCGTTACAAGCCCATCTTCTTTCCGCAGAGGCTAAGAACTCAGACTCCAAATCTTATTTACATCCTTGCCAGCGGGGGGAGGGGGAGCATGGTTCAAACTGGAAATGTCCCCTTAGGTTCTTTCATGATAACTGGAGAAGACCTGACTGTCCAAGGGGCTGAAGGACAAGGCGGGCCTTGGGACCCAGCAGCCGAAGGGCCTTGGAAGGATGTTACAGAGGTGGCTCTGCCCTCTGAGCAGGAATTCCCCCGTGATGACAGGGGGGTGGGTGGATGCTCTGAAGTGGGGACTGGGTGTGGGGCATGTGGCTCTGTTCAAGGCACTGTGGGAGTGGAGTAGCTGTCCTGGTGTAAGGTGGCACTGTCCCACCAACTTCGCAGGGCACACGTACTGTTCTCATCCAGGTCAGATGGCTTTGTGAGCCTAGTCTGCTCTTGTCTGACCTTCCTGATGGCCCCAGGAGGGCTGGAAGCAGTGTTCCGTCCTCAGGGCAGACGCCAGGTAACCCGTCCTGTCCCCAAGTGGCTGCCAGCGATGTGTCTAGATCAGGGAACCTCCCCAGACCCTCCGTTCTCCACTGTTACACTCATCTGTTTGTCAACCACCATGAGCTGAAGCCCTTAATTCATACTTTTGGATGATAACAAACTGTTATTTTAATTCCATGTTGTGAGCTGAGGGAAAATAGTTCTGAGTTAAGATATATTTAGAAACATATCTCAGGTTAGCTCTGCTTTAAGCCTTTCCCCCTAGCTTCTGAATCCTGTTCAGCTCCTGGGAAACAGCATTAATCACTTAGCAGGGCGATGAAAGGTCATGCCAAGATCACTTTTAAGTCCGGCTGCCAGCACCATTCTTCAGCTTTATGGCGCGAAACGTCCATGTCACGCATGGCGTGCAATGCTTTCCTCTCCTGCTTTGAGACAAGGGCACCGGGAGGTTCGTGTCCCAGGGCCGGCCCCGGGGCTCCCAGTTAGACGGGGGTTGGGGTGTGGGGGCACCTGGCTGATGTCCCGGCAGCAAAGGTTAAGTCTGGTTGTGACTCAAACACACCCCCTCCTTGTCACCTTCAGCTGGAGGCAGGGCACTGCTGGCTAACGAGAAAGGAGAATTACCTGGGGGAGACCACTCTCTGGTGACATACACCGAGTCGCTTTGGGGTCTCCCTGCTCCTCGAGGAGTGATGAGGGGAAATAAAGAATTCTCAGAAAGAAGCGGCCTTTCTCATGAAAGCGCCCACATCAGGGGTGGAGGCAGACAGACCCCGTCTGCATTTAAATGGTCACGTGCTTACAGCATTTGATGGACAGATTACTGCAGTATTCACCAGGGCAGTATTTTCTGCGGAGCCACTGTCACACCGTCATGCAACGACCCAGGTGAGGCGGGCGCAGCTCAGAGACGTGCAGTTACAGGGCAGCGGGGAGGCTTCCCACGTCCCCGTGAGCTCCTGAATTGCAGGTTCATCCCATCCTGGGATCACATCTGACACTGACAGGACGACGGCTCTGGCCCCATTCCCTGTGAGTCTCGAGCCGAGAGCCGGTCCCCGTGCGTGCTGGAAATGGGCACCACGGAACGGAATGGAGCCAGAAGAGACCACAGGAAGGCCTGGTCCCAGAGGCCGCTGCTCAGGGACCACCGGGTGCGCGTTTCTGCAGACTGCGCGGCAGCCCTGGGGTGGGAGGGCCAAGCAGGATTCTGGGAGGGCGGCCCAGGAGCCCGGGCTGGGTGTGGGCCGTGCGGGCCCGCGCCCAGCCTGGAGCAGGTCCTAGGGCTATGGGGGCGTCTGGGCCGAGGGCTCTAGCTGCTCTGCAGGCCAGTGGGAGCCACTGAAGTCTGTGAGCTACACCAGCATGGGTGTACTGCCTCAGGAATATTGACTCGGGCTGTGTACCAGAGGCGGAGCTGCTAGGGCATTAACAGAAATAGAGAAAACGTTCTCAGGAAGCACCCAGACAGTCCTGGGCATCTCAAGGTTCACACGCAAGAGTAGATTCCAGACGATCCTCCAGGAACTGTGCCCGAAAGCCCACCCAGGACAGAAAAGTCCCCTGACGGAAGCTCTGAGGTGCCGGCTCCCTGCACAGCTGTAACTGCCGCCGGGCAGAGGGCTGCTGGGGAGGAGAACCCCCCTCTCCGGAGGGCACAGCTGCTTAGAGGGGCTTCCCTTCATGGTGGGCACATCACCCCCCTGGGAAGCAACAAGCACTCGTTTGGCAAAGAACACCTACGCACCCCTGAGCAGACACAGTGCCTGCCGGGAGAGGCCCCGCAGCTGCACTCAGGACTCTGGCTTCCTTCAGACGCCAGCGTGAACTTCAGGCAGCTCCCCATCTCATGGTTCGACATTCATGCATAATAAATCAGGCCATGCTGTGAAAGTTCTTGCAAGATACCTTGCCAATTACCTAACAATCAGCTTCTGGGCGCCAGCAATAAGGGCTGCATGAATCTGAGCATCCTCTGTGGGCGGTGTGCGACTCAGGCACCCAGCTGCAGAGTCGGAGGTGGGCCATTACCCGCGGCCGGCCTGATCGGTGCTGGGCTACGTGCACACACATGCTCCCAAGTGCCCTGGCAGCGTGATCCCAAATCGTGGGTGCACATGGCTCTGGAGGGAAGATTTGTAACTCACAAGAGCTGTTTCATTTTTCAAACTCTGCATGTCATTTCCAAAGGAACTTATGCACCTATAAGGACCAGGAATAGTTACTCAAAATTATCTCAGACACACAGAGAATTATTTTAAACTGAGTTATGAGGATAGGATCTCAAGATGCCCTGTCTCTCCACCTACTTACTGCATCTCCACTGCATTTAGAAGGATTTCTAAGATGGCAACCAAGTCCTGCCAGAGTGTTCCTGGGGATTTCTGTGCCTGTGAACCATCCCAGGACAACCGGGCAGCTCCTGTGGCTCTCAGCAGCCAGAGAGAGACCATCAGGGACCCTGTCTGGTGGCGGGGGGTGGTGAGGGCCTGTGATGGGGGCAGGTGGTCCTGGAGGGAAGCAACACAGCCGGAGGCTGGGGGAATGGTGGACTGGAGTGATGGGAAGGCCTTGCAGTTCAGGCTTGCTTTAAAAATGCCCAGTTTAGAGGGGTGGGCACTGCCAGGGGGCTTCTGAGGGCTGGTCCAGAGCAGGAAGGTGGGCCACAGAGGGGGGAGCTGAACTAACGTAGTCCCAGACCTTGGAAGCTCCTGGAGAACCTCAGTTGTGCCAGGACGGGGAATGGGAAGGGTCTGGGGCACAGAGAGAGGGGTGATGGTCCCAGGGCATCTGCCTTATGCTCACAGACGCATCTGACTTACTCAGTGCAGGGCCAGTTCCAAAAGACACCTCTCTCTGCCTGCGTATCCCTCTGTTTCCAAGTCCCCTAGCTGATCTGCAGGCATGTCACTTAAGAACTCGATGCTTCCTCATTTATCTTTGAATTCATTTTGAGGCAACCAGTCCCACATCTCTCACCTACAAGCTCACAGGCTGAATGTGTGGGACTCACTACATTCCATTCGAGTGTGTGCTTAGACATTGCTGCAGAGCAAAGCTCGATGGATGGAGATACAGACCAATGTGAGCAGTCAGCGGCCTTACTGTCACAGATGCCTTACTATTTTATACATAATCTAGACGGGTTAAAAATAAAGAATGCCCCACGTAAAAGAAAAGAAGGAAAATAAACACGAGGAGCATTGACACACAAGCCCTGCAGGTCACATACACGCTATGCTCAAGGTCATTTTTTCACCGCTAAATGTGGCATCTGTGAAGCCCTATGTTTTCTGGGATTCACATAACTCTCAAAGTACCAGAAAGCGCTAAGGCTCATCAAAGAAGAAAGAGAGGGGCACCGCCACGAGCAGCCACCTCCAGAGGCTGCTGGCAGGTCCTGTCTTCCTGCTGGCATGGTGGATGGTGGTAGTTATAAGCACCTTTAAAAGGCCCACAGGTTGGCCTGAGGGTTGAGGCAGCCCAGTGAAGGGGCGTCTGTCAGTAAGAAAGACGGAATTCCATTGATGTAAAAATCAAAATGTCAGAGATGCTCCAGAAAGGATCCTAGATTCCCACCGCATCTATACTACACTCGTCAACGAATGGACAGCTCTCTGCAGCCCTTTCTGAATCTGCACGCTCGGCTTGCATCAGTACATCTGCATCTAAACACATAAAATTGGGGTCCTTCACATACACGGTGCTTCGTACTGTGAAGAGCCAGAGGGATCAATAGCCCTGGCCTGTCCCCAGTTCAGGAGGCGGGTGTCCACTGGCCCCACTGCTGCAGGCACATCCTGGACACAGCTGGAGCCCTGAGACTCTGCTCGGGACTCCGAGAGGCCGTCAGGAGCTGCCTGCGTGATTGTGCCCAGAGACACTGCAGCGACCCTGGGGTGGCTCTGTCCTTGACCAGGGCTTGTCCAGCAGGGTGCGTGTCCCAGGCTCCAGCCAGGCTGGACTCAGCATTTATGGGCTTGGCCACAGATGGCAGCCAGAGGCGGAGGGTCACCGCGCAGCTCAGCAGCTCCCAGCCCCGCACCTTCTGTTGAGTTCTTGGGGTGCTGCAGGCCCTGCGCTGAGGCCCTGAGTCTTAAATGAGGTGCAGAAGGAATGCAGACAGCCCCACTCTTGGAAGCATGCCACATCCTCGTGGCTTTAGATACACCATCTGAAAGCAAAATCATCACACATTGAAAATGTAATTTAAAGTGAGCCATGGGGCCAGATGGAAGAATGTAAAATTTAATATGTTGCAGTTTTAACTGTAGATTCTGAATGTGCAGGCGTTTGCATGTGCTCTGCCCTTGTTTAAGCCACACGTGGGTTTCTCTGCTACAAATGATCACAAAATCAAGATTCTAATTACTAAGGCCATGCATCACTATAATTGAAAAAAAATCCATCCAGTACACTCCAGTGAGCAAACAGACATGATGTATTTGTTCATTTATACACCAAAACAAGTAAAAGTCAGGAACTTCAGCATAGATTCCAGAGGAAAAAAAAATAGATCAGAAATGTGATTCTTCTTGGTTGTCCTGGATCATTAATATTTATACGGAATTGTTTAAATCCAGAAGTTGCAAAACAGCTCTCAGAAGCTACAACCAGCATATTGCATATACATATGGAGATAGAGACAGCAAGCGGCAGGAGAGAGAGAGAAGGGAGGAAGGGGGCGGGGAAAGAGAGGGAGAGAGAGAGGTGGATGCATGTCACCCACTGACCATCGAGCCACTGCTCATTTTCCTGAGACACTGGTCCAACTCTCCAGCAAAGTTCCTTAATGCATTTGCCCACCGAACGACGGCCGTTCCTGGGTCCAGTGGTCCCACCCCATCTCCATGCCGTTATTTACCTGTCACTCACCTTGGGAGGCTGAGGTGGGCCTTTCCCCATCCCCCCACCCCATTCTGTTCCTTGGTAGAATCTTCCTTCCCATGTGGCCCCATCACACCTCCTGGGGCTGGGACCTCCTATGCCAGGCCTCCCTCCCCAACTCCTGCACAGATTTCATGGCCTCAGTGGTTACTCTGCCAAGCCACGTAATCTCTAGCTGTGTCCTATGGCTTCAGATGACCCGTGACTCTCAAGTAAAAAGCTGGATCTTGTGTCACTTGGCATTCGATTTACTACAAATCTGGGACATCAAGTTAGTGAGATTGAGGATAAAAGAGGGGCACCCTAGTGGAGTTCAGGGGACCCAGACTCCAGGAACTGCCCGTGGTTCTGAGCAACACTTCAGCGTGTAGCATGCACAAGGGTCCAGTTTCTTGTAATGCATCTGCTCTGCGCACAAAAGAATAAAGAACATTTCAAAAGTCTGTCTGTGTTTGTGACAAGGTTTAGATCAAACACTGAAATGCAGGCGTGTTTTGGTGAGATAAATGGTTAGAAAGACAGACAGCTTCTGGAAACACCCAGGGCATTTTGCTTCAGACCCTTGTAGAAGTCCCTGCCCAACGATCACACCGTCACAGCTCACTGTAGCTGCTCCCGGCCAGTGGGTGGGCGGAGCGGATGAACTGCCCAGTCTGCCTCCTTCTCCTCCAGTGACCCCAGGGGTGTCGTCAGGTGTCCACTGAGACCTCACAAGTGTGCCCGTTTCCTGGTGAAAAGGTTTTCTGGTCTGAAGACAAGCCTGTTTCCATGCTGTCCCCACACTGTGCTTTGTGACTGTTCCTCATGATTTTGTTCTACGTCCAACCTTTACTCTGCGGCTTAATCGCTTGGTTAACAGACTAGTTTGCCTATTATTGCAAGGCTCCCTGGCTCTACTCCACCTTCCAGTCCAAAATCAATTTTCCCTCTGCAGCATAAAGTTTACATCAGTGTGATCTCTTTCCTCCCTGAAGCAGGACCTTGCTCTGGTCACCACTGTCTTTTTTTTTTCAAACATATCTGGGAAATACATCCTTGGTCATGTGAATAACCAAGGATGTATTTCTTTTTATTTATTTATTTATAATTAATTAATTAATTTTATTAAGGTATTATTGATATACATTCTTATGAAGGTTTCACATGAACAAACAATGTGGTTACTACATTTACCCGTATTATCAAGTCCCCACTCATACCCCAATGCAGTCACTGTCCATCAGTATAGTAAGATGACACAGAATCACTGTTTGCCTTCTCTGCTACCCTGTTTTCCCCGTGATCCCCCACACCATGTGCATTAAACATAATACCCCTCAATCCTCTTCTCCCACCCTCCCCACCCGCCCTACCACACCCCTCCCCTTTGGTAACCACTAGTCCCTTCTTGGAGTCTGTGCTGCCATTTTGTTCCTTCAGTTTTGCTTCGTTGTTATACTCCATAAATGACAGAAATCATTTGGCACTTGTCTTTCTCCGCCTGGCTTATTTCACTGAGCATAATATCCTCCACCTCCATCCATGTTGTTGCAAATGGCAGGATTTGTTTCCTTCTTATGGTTGAATAGTATTCCATTGTGTATACGTACCACCTCTTCTTTATCCATTCATCTGATGGACACTTAGGTTGCTTCCATATCTTCGCTATTGTAAAAAGTGCTGCAATAAACACAGGGGTGCATATGTCTTTTTGAATCTGAGAAGCTGTATTCTTTGGGTAAATTCCAAGGAGTGGGATTCCCGGGTCAAATGGTATTTCTATTTTTAGTTTTTTGAGGAACCTCCATATTGCTTTCCACGATGGTTGAACTAGTTTACATTCCCACCAGCAGTGTAGGAGGGTTCCCCTTTCTCCGCATCCTTGCCAGCATTTGTTGTTCTTAGTATTTTGGATGGTGGCCATCCTTACTGGTGTGAGGTGATATCTCATTGTGGTTTTAATGTGCATTTCCCTGATGATTAGTGATGTGGAGCATCTTTTCATGTGCCTGTTGGCCACCTGAACTTCTTCTTTGGAGGACTGTCTCTTCATATCCTCTGCCCATTTTTTCATTGGGTTATTTGCTTTTTGGGTGTAGAGCCGTGTAAGTTCTTTATATATTTTGACTGTTAACTCCTTGTCGGATATGTCATTTACAAATATAGTCTCCCATACTGTAGGATGCCTTTTTGTTCTGTTGATGGTGTCCTTTGCCATACAGAAACTTTTTAGTTTGATGTAGCTCCATGAGTTCATTTTTGCTTTTGTTTCCCTTACTCGAGGAGATGCATTCAGGAAGAAGTTGCTCATGCTTATATTCAGGATATTTTTGCCTATGTTGTCTTCTAAGAGTTTTATGGTTTCATGACTTACATTCAGGTCCTTGATCCATTTTGAGTTTACTTTTGTGTATGGGGTTAAACAATAATCCACTTTCATTCTCTTGCATGTAACTGTCCAGTTTTGCCAACACCAGCTGTTGAAGAGGCTGTCATTTTCCCATTGTATGTCCATGGCTTCTTTATCATATATTAATTGACCATATATGGTTGGGTTTATATCAGGGCTCTCTAGTCTGTTCCATTGGTCTATGGGTCTGTTCTTGTGCCAGTACCAAATTGTCTTGAGTACTGTGGCTTTGTAGTAAAGCTTGAAGTTGAGGAGCATAATCCCCCCAGCTTTATTCTTCCTTCTCAGAATTGCTTTGGCTATTCGGGGTCTTTTGTGGTTCCTTGTGAATTTTAGAATAATTTTCTCTATTTGGTTGAAAAAATGCTGTTGGTATTTTGATAGGAATTGCACTGAATCTGTAGATTTCTTTAGTCAGGATGGGCATTTTGACAATATTAATTCTTCCTCTCCATGAGCACAGGATGTGTTTCCATTTATTGATATCTTCTTTAATTTCTCTCCTGAGTGTCTTGTAGTTTTCAGAGTATAGGTTTTTCACTTCTTTGGTTAGGTTTATTCCTAGGTATTTTATTCTTTTTGATGCAACTTTGAATGGAATTGTTTTCCTGATTTCTCTCTCTGCTAGGTCATTGTTAGTGTATAGGAATGCCACAGATTTCTGCATATTAATTTTGTATCCTGCAACTTTGCTGAATTCAGATATTAGATCTAGTAGTTTTAGAGTAGATTCTTTAGGGTTTTTTATGTACAATTTCATGTTGCCTGCACACAGTGACAGTTTAACTTCTTCCCTGCCAATCTGGATGCCTTTTATTTCCTTGTGTTGTCTGATTGCCGTGGCTAGGACTTGCAGTACTATGCTGAATAGAAGTGGGGAGAATGGGAATCCTTGTCTTGTTCCTGATCTTAGAGGAAAAGCTTCCAGCTTCTCACTGTTAAGTATAATGTTGGCTGTGGGTTTGTCATATATGGCCTTTATTATGTTGAGGTACTTGCCCTCTATACCCATTGCTGAGAGTTTTTATCATGAATGGATGTTGAATTTTGTCAAATGCTTTTTCAGCATCTATGGAGATGATCATGTGGTTTTTGTCTTTCTATTTGTTGATGTGGTAGATGATGTTGATGGATTTTCAAATGTTGAACCATCCATGCATCCCTGGAATAAATCCTACTTGATCATGATGGATGATCCTTTTGATGTATTTTTGAATTTGGTTTGCTAATATTTTGTTGAGTATTTTTGCGTCTAAGTTCATCAGGGATATTGGTCTGTAGTTTTCTTTTTTTGTGGTGTCTTTGCCCATTTTTGGTATTAGAGTGATGCTGCCCTCATAGAATGTGTTTGGAAGTATTCCCTCTTCTTCTACTCCTTGGAAAACTTTAAGGAGGATGGGTATTAGGTCTTAACTAAATGTTTGATAAAATTCAGCGGTGAAGCCATCTGGTCCAGGCATTTTGTTCTTAGGTAGGTTTTTGATTACCAGTTCAATTTCGTTGCTGGTAGTTGGTCTGTTGAGATTTTCTGTTTCTTTCTGGGTCAGCCTTGGAAGGTTATATTTTTCTATAACGTTGTCCATTTCTTCTAGGTTATCCAGTTTGTTAGCATATAATCTTTCATAGTATTCTCTAATAGTTCTTTGTATTACTGTGCTGTCCATAGTGATTTTTCCTTTCTCATTTCTGATTCTGTTTATGTGAGTAGACTCTTTTTTTCTTGATATGTCTGGCTAGGGGTTTATCTATTTTGTTCATTTTCTCTAAGAACCAGCTCTTGCTTTCATTGATCCTTTCTATTGTTTTATTCTTCTTGATTCTATTTATTTCTGCTCTAATCTTTATTATGTCCCTCCTTCTACTGACTTTGGGTCTCATTTGTTCTTCGTTTTCTAGTTTCATTAATTGTGAGTTTAGACTGCTCATATGGGATTATTCTTCTTTCCTGAGGTAAGCCTGTATTGCAATATACTTTCCTCTTAGCACGGCCTTCACTGCATCCCACAGATTTTGCGGTGTTGAATTATTGTTGTCATTTGTCTCCATATATTGATTGATCTCTGTTTTTATTTGGTCATTGATCCACTGGTTATTTAGGAGCATGTTATTAAGCCTCCATGTGTTTGTGGGATTTTTCATTTTCTTTGCGTAATTCATTTCTAGTTTCATTCCTTTGTGGTCTGAGAAGCTGGTTGGTACAATTTCAATCTTTTTGAATTTACCGAGGCTCTTTTTGTGGCCTAGTATACGATCTATTTTTGAAAGTGTTCCATGTGCACTTGAGAAGAATGTCTACTCTGCTTCTTTTGGGTGTAGAGTTCTGTAGATGTCTGTTAGGTCCGTCTGTTCTAATGTGTTGTTCAGTGCCTCTGTCTCCTTACTTATTTTCTGTCTGGTTAATCTGTCCCTCAGAGTGAGTGGTGTTTTAAAGTCTCCTAGAATGAATGCATTGCATTCTATTTCTCTTTTTAATTCTGTTAGTATTTGTTTCACATATGTAGGAGCTCCTGTGTTGGGTGCATAGATATTTATAATGGTTATATCTTCTTGTCGGATTGACCCTATTATCGTTATGTAATGTCCTTTGTCTCTTGTGACTCTCTTTGTTTTGAAGTCGATTTTGTCTGATATAAGTACTGCAACTCCTGCTTTTTTCTCCCTATTAGTTGCATGAAATGTCTTTTTCCATCCCTTCACTTTTAGTCTGTGTATGTCTTTGGGTTTAAAGTGAGTCTCTTGAAGGCAGCATATAGATGGGTCTTGTTGTTTTATCCATTCAGGGACTCTATGTCTTTTGATTGGTGCATTCAGTCCATTTACATTTAGGGTGATTATGTATAGGTATGTATTTACTGGCATTGTAGGCCTCAGATTCGTGGTTACCAAAGGTTCAAGGTTAACTTCCTTACTATCTAAGAGTCTAACTTAACTCAATTAATATGCTATTACAAACACAATCTAAAGGTTCTTCTTTTGTTTGTTTTTTTTTCTCCTCCTTTTTCTTCCTCCTACATTCTTTATATATTAGGTATCATATTCTGTACTCTGTCTATCCCTTGATTGACTTTGGGGATAGTTAATTTAATTTTGCATCTTCTTAGTAATTAGCTGTTCTAATTTCTTTACTGTGGTTTTATTACCTCTCGTGACAGCTATTAAACCGTAGGAACACTTCCATCTTTAGCAGTCCCTCCAAAATACACTGTAGAGATGGTTTGTGGGAGGTAAATTCTCTCAGCTTTTGTTTATCTGGAAATTGTTTAATCCCTCCTTCAAATTTAAATGATAATCTTGCTGGATAAAGTAATCTTGGCTCAAGGCCCTTCAGTTTCATTGCATTAAATACATCATGCCACTCCTTTCTGGCCTGTAAGGTTTCTGCTGAGAAGTCTGATGATAGCCTGATGGGTTTTCCTTTGTATGTGATCCTATTTCTCTCTCTGGCTGCTTTTAATAGTCTGTCCTTATCCTTGATCTTTGCCATTTTAATTACTATATGTCTTGCTGTTGTCTTCCTTGGGTCCCTTGTGTTGGGAGATCTGCGCACCTCCATGGCCTGAGAGACTATCTCCTTCCCCAGGTTGGGGAATTTTTCAGCAATCACCTCCTCAAAGGCAATTTCTATCCTTTTTTCTCTCTCTTCTTCTTCTGGTACCTCTATAATGCGAATATAGTTCCATTTGGATTGGTCACACAGTTCTCTCAGTATTCTTTCATTCTTAGAGATCCTTTTTTCTCTCTGTGCCTCAGCTTCTTTGTATTCCTCTTCTCTAGTTTCTATTTCATTTATCGTCTCCTCCACTGTATCCAATCTGCTTTTAATACCGTCCATTGTGTTCTTCAGTGATTGGATTTCTGACCGTAATTCATTCCTGAGTTCTTGAATATCTTTCCGTACCTCCATGAGCATGTTAATGATTTTTATTTTGAACTCCCTTTCAGGGAGAGTCATGAGGTCAATATTATTTAAATCTTTCTCAGGAGTTGTATTCATAATTTTACTCTGGACCAGGTTCCTTTGGCGTTTCATATTTGTGTATGGCGCCCTCTAGTGCCCAGAAGCTCTACTCTCTGGAGCTGCTCAGCCCGTGAAGCAATGCGGGGATTGTAGGGGAGTGGTATTGTTGCCTGGGGGAGGAAAGAGCTGTTTCCTCCTTCCTGGCTGCTATACCTGTCTCCAGTGCCTGAACCAGTGGGCCAAGCACATAGGTATAAGCCTCTGTGCTTTGCATTTTTAGTTGCTGTAGACAGATCTTCCCTCTGGCTGGCCTAATGCCAGGGTAGGGTTTCCTGGTTTACAAGCCCCGTGGGGCTGGCCAGGAGAAAGGTGCAGTAGTCTGCCTTTCACGGAAGGGGGTCTTGGAACTGTGTAGGCAGCCAGGGAGCTGGAGCACCTGAAGATCATGAAAGCTCCCAATCTGTCAGCAGAGTGCACCCGGACAATTTTGTCTACCTGTCCTTTCTCCTGAGCAGTAAGCTCTGTGCAATCCTTGCCCCTTTAGCAGCCCTCTTGCTAAGGGCTTCTTTGTTAGGAAGTCTCTCAGACTGCCCGCCTTTCTTTTGTCCCAGAACAGCTGGGTATGGATCCCTGCTTTCACAAGCAGCTGGATTCTTAGTCTCTCCAGGAATTCTGCCTGTCTTAGCTTTCCAACCCCCTAATTACAAGAGTATCATGCAAGCACCATGAAATGTAGGTTTGTGCTCCCAGAGCAGATCTCCATATTCAGCAGTCCCAGGTCTCCACTCCCTCCCTGCTCTGTTCCTCTTCCTCTCGCTGGTGAGCTGGGGTGGGGGAAGGGCTTGGGTCCTGCAGGACCACAGCTTTAGTACGTTACCCTTTTCCGTGGGGTCTGCTCTTGTCTCCAGGTGTATGCAGTTTGTTGCTGTCCTCTTTCCTGTTGCTCTTTCAAGAGTAGTTGTATTAGTTATATTTTCATATTATATGTGGTTTTAGGAGGAAGCCTGTGTCTCACCTCTCAAGCTGCCATCTTTAATCCAATGGTCACCTCTGTCTTTATGGACAAGCCAGAAGGGCCAGAGAACTAACCCTCCCTGGGAGCAGCCCTTCCTGTGACCGGCAGCTTCGCCCTCCTCAGTGGGGTAGCGGGAGGTGTGAGCTCGGCACTGTCTCCCGGAGGACCGGTGGGGTGAGTGCTAATTGCGTACAGCCCTACACGGGGCATATGCCCAGTGCATCTGGCAGTTTGATTTGCTCTTAGGCATGGCCACCTCCTCCCAACTCTGTGCGGACACACTTGGGCTATACACATTTATAAGCCACAGGGCTCATCTTTATGAAATGGCTGAGCAGAACACAGAGGGTGTGCACGTCTTTGAATCAGACACAAGTGCAGCCAGGGCGTGGTGAGCCTCGCTTACACAGGAAGGCTATTGCCCCAGAGTCTGAGTGAGGAGTATGGGCTTTGTCCCATTTTCTCACACATCCTGTCACCTCAGGAGCATTGGGCCTGGTCACGCGTGCAGAACAAAGAGCTCGTTCAAGTGTCTGTGAGCACCAGAGGGATGGGAATTCAAGCAACAGTTAATCTGAGCTCCTCAACCAAGCCTTCAATTTTCCAACTGAAAATATTCCTATTATAAGAGGAACACATTCTCTGTGCAAACAAAAGAAAAGAGAGAAATGCAGATTTCTGCTTCTGGTAATGCCACTACTGATCCTTCTGCAGAAGATAGCTAAAAGTCGTTGAGGGAATGTTAAAGAGTATGTTAGAAAGCTTCAAAAAGATGATAAGCGCATGAGGGATTACTGGGCCACGATCAGGGAGAGGATGGAATGCGGAGGGTGAGCCAGGCCCATGGGGACACTCCTGCCCTGGTGCACCAGCCCCTGCTATAGGATGGGGTGCCAAGGGCTCACCCCCGGGGGAAACAGTGAAACCCAAGAACGTCCTCTCTCTCACGGCTCCAGACTGGCTTCCCAGCAACCAGAACTTGAGCTTGGACTAAGGATCTTGCAGTCTTGCCCAAATCCAACCTGATTAGAGTCTCCCATATTCCATAAATTAAATCAGTATTAAGTCTCCTACAAAGGAAGCCCCAGCTCAGGCAGTTCCCCAGCGAGTGCTACCAAACGGCCAGCAAATAACTTCAGTTTTACACAAACTTTCAGAGAACAGAAAAAATGCAAGTCCTCACAACCAGCCTAATATGGCTGCCAAAATTTAATAAGGAAGAAATTATCAGAAAAGACGATATAGATGAATCTCTCTCATGAGCACAGATGCAAATCTCCCAAGCAAAACAGAAGGACACTGACTCAACAGTGTAAAACATCATGACCAGCTGGGGTTCACTCTGTGAATGCAAGGTTGGCTTGACATTTTCAGATCAGCCCATGCAGTCTACCACATTGCGGGTGAAAGGAAAACACTCATGGTTTTTTCATTTGCACGAACAGCTTTTGAAAAATTCAACATCCATTCATGATTGAAAAAAAGGATTGTAAGATCCTTTAGAAACCCAAGACAAGGACAATGTTCAGTGTAGCTTTTGCAAGTGCAGTAAGGAATGATGAAGGCTGGAAGGCTTAGGGATGCAAAGTCAGGGGTTAAGAGAACAAAAACATGCAGGGAAGGGAGTCCTACAGGAGTCCGTCCAGTGGGGGAGCCCTTATCAGGAGAGCATGGAAGGGGGCCTTGGGGTACTGAGGCCGCTCTATTTCTTGACCCGGATGATGGGTCCTTGGCTGTGTGCTTGAAAATAACTTGCTAAACCTAAGATTTATGTTTGTGTATCATTCTGAGTGTTATTTTCAAACTAGGAAGGGTTTGAAAATCATCTTTACATTCATGGTATTCAAACAGACAAGCGCATGAGCACACACACACACGTGGAAAAAAAGAGAAAGACTCTATTGGGGGTGGTCTTCCTCTGGCCCCTTTCCCTTTTTTTCTCACTTAAGGAAATGTGCCATGACATATGTTGTTCCTGGAGAGGTCAACATTTTTTTTTAATGAAAACATACAGAGAAATCATACGGCGGGTTCTTCTGACAAATGATTGGATCCCACAGGATAATTTTTGAAGCCACAAAACTGACTTTTTGCTGGAAGGATAAATGGGGAGTAACTACTAAAAGTGACTAATAAAAATAAATTTTCCATGGGAAAGTAGTAAACCAAAACCGAGCAGCATTGAACTGGAAAAAACGATGTGACCACGAAGGAGGCTGGACTACTATCTCCAGGAGCTGGACGTGGGCATCCACGGGGGACTCTGGGCCCCTGTGTTTCCTGACCACATCCCACTGTGGGCCCCGCCTGGGCGCAGCTGACCCACCATGCAACCCTGACTGAGTCCCATGACCCACCCTGCTGAGCATCAGGTCCCCTACTTCCTGGGCCCAAGAGGACTTGCTCCCCCTTTGGTGGTCCTCATAAGCATGACATACAATCCACTGTAAACTTGTCTGAAAAAGTGGCTCTGGGCATATGTGAAGGATTTTAAAGCAGCATAGAACCCCAACAGGCCCATAGGGCCTCTTCACCTGTAAGATGGTGATAATCCTGTAGTACCCCGTTTCACAGGAGTGTGGTGACTGGTGCCCGAGAGGCACTCTGCGCGTTGCCTCACCTGCGCCCAGGGTGAGGACTGCTGTCACCCCACCACAAGGACACGTGAAGGCCTCCACCCCAGCCCACTGGGCCTGTCTCAGCCTGGCCTGAGTGGAAGCCTGACAGGGCCCTGCTGCCCCCAGCAGTGCCTCTGGGCCCAAACAGGGCCGTCCTGGGGAGGGCCACTCTCCGCGTGGTCCTGGTGGGCAAGCCGAAGAAGGCCTGGATGTCACCGAGTTCAGATCTGGTGTCAGGGCTGGTCTGGACCAGAACGGGACTGCGTGCTGTGCCTTCAACTCTCCTGCATCCTGGGAGGGGGCCTCTGGGGCCTGAGGGGCTGTCTCAGGTTGCTGGAGGCCCGGGTGACTGGCTCACCCTCTTGTCTCCAGAGGGGGCACACCAGACGTGCCTCTGGTGCCTCTGAGTCATGGCCCCTGGTCTCTGCCCCAGAACACCTCCAGGCAGGCCACCCACTCTACCTGTAGGGATGGTGGGAGCTGGACAAAATCTCTGCACAGTCCCCCTGGCTGTTTCAGGGCAGCCTGTCCAGGGCTCTGGGCGGGGGGGGTGGGCACTGGCAGTGCACCAGCGTGGGGAGGCAGCTGCTGCGCCCCGCCGTCCCTTTCCCCTGCTTCTGTGGGCCTGGAATTGCGTCTCCGAATATGACACTGGCACCCCACCTTGCTGCAGGTCTGTGTCCCAGGGGGCTGGGGCGAGTCCAGGGGCCCTCAGGCCTCTCTGCACAGTGCCCGTCAGCCATACCGCTACGTCCCAGGGCCTGTGGGAGCTGCGGCCAGCATCCCGGCCTCACCTGTCATGGTGCTGCAGGCACCCCCACCCCACCCCCAGCTTCAGCATCTTCGGGGGAACCAGGCCAGACCTGGCACTCGGAAGAAGTGCTTTCAGCCTGAAACAGCCATGGTGACTGAAGCTCTTCCAGAAGCGGGCACGAGGCAGGAGGCAATAGTCCTGGGGAGGCGACTGGGTTCCAAAATATTAGGACAGGAATGGGGAGAAGCACATGCAGGCCTGCCAGCAGCAGGAGACCGGAGTGCGGATGGGGGCCTGCGTTTTCTGTGCAAATGCACAGTGGCTGTCACCACCTGTCTCCTGGGAGCCACTGCTGGGTGGCTCCTCTGGACGATCAAAGACCCCCAGAAGATCTCGGGTAACTGGCCGGGAGCAAGGAAGGGAGGATGACCAAATTCAGGGGCAGTCTCACCCCGATGCTCCACGGAGGAAAGGAGCCCCCTTCAGCACACCCAGACCCTGCATGCCCCCCTCCCCAGCACCTGGTAACTGGCGCTCCTTGCCTCCCGCACCAGGCCAACACCTGTGGGAAGCGAGTGATGCCCCGTGGTTGCCAAGAGACTAAACATGTAAACAGGGGACGTCCGACCCACAGCCAGCGAGTTATCGGAGTGGTGCTGGGGTCGGGCGAGGGCCCAGGCATCACCTGCCCGGGAGGGGACCGCTGAACCATTCTGAATGTGAGGCGAGGGGCAGGGAGAGCCAGGCCCCAGGAACCACCCATAACTGAAATGCACGCCTGGGAGTGTCAGGATGCAGAGGCCACGACGGGCAGGATTGGAGGCTTCACGTTCAGTCATTTCTCCAAGCGACTCTTGGCAAAATAAACACACACATAAATAGGACATCCAGGTCATTCGAGCTGCAGGAGGCTGGACGTCTTGGCGATGAACAGGTGTCCCCAACAGATTCGTGCTCCTGATCTCAAGTTGTCTTACCCCCTCAGGTTTCCCCAAGGGCAAGTCAGCTTGTCCTTTGATGCTAAGGAACTGGAAGCCGGGGCAGGGCGTTCGGGTCCCACAGCTCTGCTGTTTTGACACCAGCAGCACGGATGCTCAAGATCCGACAGGAAAATGAAGCCCAGCAACCGGCCGTGTGTGGCAGTCTGCCATCGCCCTGAGAGGTGCGACATTTTGACAGCGATTATAGAAAAGTCTGACAAGATTGCCAGGAACAGACAAAAACAACGAGCACTAATTTCCAGGGTGAGGGTTCGGGAGGGACATTGTTAATCTGCTTTGGGATAGTGACGGCGACCCGCATGTGTCTACCAGGGCTTATCTGAATGACAGGTTTTCACGTACAAAATCCCATAATTATTTCCTTCCACTTTGGCAGAATTTGCAGAGACATTATTTAGAGGGGAAAGGGAGGGTCCGAAATGCACTGACATTTCTGCTCTGCCGGAGAAAGCCAGAATCAGGATAGCCGGTGTCTTTGGCATCTACTACTCAGGACTGCCTGGTTCTCGCCCCTAATTTAATATTTCCCAGTCCTGACGGAGCCTGATGGGGGAGGGACAGACCTCTCCCTGGGGGCTGTCATCAGGGTCGTTATTTCACTGAGAAAACAAGAGGGCGCTCTTTCCCTGTGTGCGGATCATGACTTCTGACTCAAGGCTCGTGGTTTCTGCTAACAAACACGGGACTCGGTCACAGGGCCTGAAATCACCGAGCACGAGCCCAGGGGTGGTGGTGGCCCTGGGTGGGGGGTCAGGGCAGGATCCTGGCTCTGCCCCGAAAGGGGGCCTGGGACCTGCTTCTTGGGGTCTTGGGCTGGTTTCCTCCTCTGAGGCCTGCGGCAGGAAGCGCGGGAGGGCCCGTGCACGGGACGCCCTCCCCGCCGGAGCCCATCGCCGCCAAGTCCCCGCGCCTTTTCTCTGCAGTTCTGTTCAGGCAGGCGGGCAGCCCAGGAGGACGCAGCTCTGCCCGGGCCGCGGCCGCGTGTGCGCACCGTCCCTCCGCTGGGCACGCACCGTCCCTCCTCACTCTCCTGGGCCCCCGCGTGGCCGCAGCCTCCTCCTTCCCGCGTCCTGCGCAGCTCTGGCGCCCGGGCGCCCCCAGCTCCTAGGAAGGCGGCCCCTTCCTGTTCGCACTCCGCCCGCCTGCTCGAGGGCATCTCTTGAAAGAAAATGCTCAGGTCATGAGGGTGATGCTCGACATGCGGATTAGGTCCACACGTGTAGGCGTGCTGGCGAGTGTGTAGCCAGGGTCCAGATGCAGACATGGTCATTCCTGGCACCGCACAGGCCCCCTCGGGCCCCACACCACAGCCCCTGTTCCGGACGCCCGTGGCAGAGCTTGATGTCGCCTGGGCCATTCTCCGCTGTTCTTTCTCGAGCCGGTGTGCATGGGCTCTCACTCCCCCAAAACTGCTCCGTCGATGTCACCACCGGCCTCCTTACTGCTGAGAGGCTGACTCTCAGACCCCGCCTCACGGTGGTCCCGTCCTCAGCCCAGACTTCTCCCTGGAGCCCCCACACCTCTGCTTGGAGGCCCCTAGGCATTGTGCACCTGCCTGCCAGGCCAAAGCCCAGCTCCGCCTGCCCCTTGGCCACGCGGCATCCCACAGCCAGGGGAAGCTCCGTCCTCCCAGGGCTTTGTCCCTTCCCTCCTCTCATGCCCACAACTGAAACCTGTTGGCCAGTCTTCCAAAAGCTGCCCTGTCTCCCAGCTTCTCACTAAACTCCCAGCATGACTGCGGCCTGGACCATGGCTGCCTCCCCTGGTGACCGCACCACCCTCCAGCCTACAGTCCCTGCTCTACCCTGATAGGGTGTAGACATGCTGCCTCTGCTCTGCTCAAACACCCCAAAGAGAGAGCCCCAGTCATTGTTCTAGCCTAAAAGGCCCCGTGGGGTCTGCCCCGCCTGGCCGCGTCTCGTGTCTTCCGATCCCTCTCTCCTCCTTCCTCTCCCTAAGGGCCCTGTTGTGACACACTGGCCTCCACGTCCCGTCCCCCTTATTCACTCGGGCACGTTCCCATCGCAGGGCCTCTGCCCTGGCTGTGCTCTGCGTAAACACCTCTACCTCAAGGGATCCTCGTGGGTCTGCCTGGTTTTATGATGAAATGTTATCCCCTCAGCCAGCCCTTCCATGACCACCCTATTTAAAAGAGTATGTGCCGTATCCACTTCCAACTTGATCTTTGTCTTTACAACGTATCGCTCTGGGGCACTCTGTGAGTCTGTCTCCTGCCTGACAAGGAAGTCAGCTCCGTGAAGGTGGGTGTCTGCTCTGGTCACTAAGAGGCCCCTGCACCCAGACCAGGGCCTGATGCGTCGCAGGCGCTCAGCAGACATCGAGCGAGCGAGTGGGTCTCACAGGTGCTGTTATCGGCTGCGTGGGACTCCGGTTCTTCTGGGTCTTAAGGCCATAAAGAGATTCTCTTTTTTCTCTGATGTATCCACTTCCCTTTGCTGGTGCTATTCATGAAAATCATAATCTGGGTTTTACTACACTTTTCTCATTTAATTATTGTTATATTGTTGCAGTTAGTGAGAGAGAAAGACATTTTATGAAATGAAATGAAATCAAGACATCATAAAGGCTCCAAGCAGAAGTCGTCTGTGCAGACATGCGCATGCAGCCCCCAGGCCTGCCCGTGCCCAGTTCCAGACCTAAGGCCTGGACAGGGCCTCTGCGTCAGGCTCAGCCTCCCACCTGCCCCCTGGGAGTGAGGGAAGGTGCCGAGAGCTGCACCACAGTCCTGCCTAGAATGGGCTTCTCTTCCTTCCCTGGCAGGCCAGGGGTGTGGGCCGGTCAGTGGCTTTAGAAACAAGGACTTCGCTTCTATTTCTTGTCTGCAAACAGATCAAAGTCAAAGTTTTGCGGCAGAAAGTTGGATTTCAAGAGTTAGAAATTTTGATATTTGCATCATGTACCCATACTTGCTACCTCTCTGACTTCTGTTATTTAATCCCTTGAAACTTCTGTTTTTTTTTCATTGACAAAATGGACTAATAATTTCCCACCTTTCAGACTCATTGAAAAGATTAAATAAGATAAGATGTGTACATTAACTAGCTCACAGCAGTTCCACAACAAATTATGGATTCATTTCTACCCTTAACATCATTCGGAAGCATCTGCTCCCAGATGAATCTACCAGTATTGCACAAAACACTTTCCACTATAAACTGATTTGTAAAACTGGCTTTGCATTGGGAGCTGGACTAAACAACTGACACTGTTGGAGTAAAGTGAAGTCGTGGACAAGCGTTACGCCGGTCCTCCCCAAGCGGCCTCCATGCCGGGTCCTTCACCGCGTCGGGCTCAGCCGGCTGCCTCCTCCGGGGGTGGCTCCCAGCCAGGCTGACCTCCCAGCCCAGCATCCACGGCCCTCAGAGGGATGGGAGGCAGTGCCACACCACAGATGTCCTTCGGATCATGTGCGTGCGAGAGCGCTGCTCAAGCTCGGGCAGCACAGGGACCAGCAGGAGGGTCTGTTCAGTCGCAGGTCCCCAGGCCCCACCCTGGAGGCTCTACTGTTTAGGTCTGGGGTTGGACACTGTGCTGCTGGCAGGGCCCCTGGGAAGCCAGGGGCCAGGTGTTTAACACGGACCAGCACCTGGTTGGTGCAGCAGATGTTGTCCACTTCACAAACACTTTCATTACTAATACTTATTAATTAATGCCTCTTTCTCATGATCGGATCTGCTGGAAGAAGATCTCCTTCCAGGGCCCCTCACTTGGGGACCCACATGTTCTGACCTTTGGGGTTTCCTGGAGTGTGTGGTCAGCTCCTGGGGCTTCCCAGAAACCCGGTGGACGCCCACTCTAACTTTACTTCCCTGACCCTACTCGGCTCCACACCGTGGCTTATTTGAATGCTGTTTATGGATCAAGTGTCACAGGCATGGAGAGGCTGCCTGCTGACCTGGCCCCAGCTGGACAAGGACAGAACAGAACACGCCCTGGGTTTTGTAAGTCCAGGCACCCTGTTCACCTCATCGCTGAACAATGTCCTCCAACCACTGAAGGTTGTTTGGTTTTGTTCTGTTCTCCTGGAATGGCATCACCGACTGGCCATTCTGATGGGGCACAGACACCGTCTAGTGCCAGTGGCTATGCTGAGATAAGATCTGGCATAGGAGAAGAGAAAGGCCACACTTCGATGTCAAAGGTTTCCTTTTGAAAGGACCTGGAATTGGGGGTCTTGGCTTCATCACCGAACTGCAGCTCCCCAGGGCAGTGTGAGGCACTGGGAGAGCACAGGTCTGGTTTACTGTAATGCCTCAGCGCACGTCTGTCCCACTGTGTGTGGGTCACTCACCCCCGGCAGCTGCCTGCGCCCCCTCGGGTGCCCGCTGCAGAGCTTGCGTCCCCCGGCTGGCCTGGGGTGCCAGGTGCCAGGGCTGGTTGCGTCCCGCGTCTGCAGGGAAGCCCAGAACCACCACAGCTGCGGGTGGTGAAGCTGTGTGGGCCGGAGCCTGGGGGCCCCACAGAGAGGGCTTGGTTCAGGCCCCGTGAAGGGCGCCCACCTCCAGAGATCGCTTCTCTGCAGGGCCACTGAAGGGACCCCCAGGCTCACGGCACAAGGGAGAGGGACTGAGAGCCGGGGGAAGGGGACGTGCAGGGGCCGCCACAGAAGCTGCACCGTATTCGCAATTAAACCAGTAACCTTTCTGCCATCGAAGATACTAAACACCGTGACTTGCCAGGCCCAAGTCTAAGGCCTTCTTAAGGTCTGAGGAATAAAGTTACTTTCTGAGAAATAGAATCTGAATGCCAGCCTACAACTGTGGCCTTGATGTTTATTCTAATTACAGGCTCCAGACAGAAGTCCCTTTCTGGCACGGGGGCCTCACCCCAGGGTGTGCGGAGCAGCCAGGACCCGGGACAGCAGGTGTGTGGCCGCCCTGCTCACCCTGGCTCCTGCCGCACGTTTATACCACTGTCTACGCGCATCTCTTGGAGCGGGTAACACCCGTCCTAGTGGAATTCACAGTAAAAGTGTCCGCCCCATACATTCAGGCAGTCAAAGTACAGCCCTGACACTGACAGCGCTCTCTGGCCAGGGCGGGTGAAGGGTGTTCTCAGCAGGCACGGCCCACGGGGGTGTCCTGCCCACTAGATGTGGCAGACCCGGGATTCAGGAAAGGGGTGCATCGCACATTCAGCGGTGGGCAAAGCCCGGGTGGCCCGTGAGCATGAGGACCCGGCTCTCTCTGCTCTGTCGTCCTGGACTTCCCTTGGGTAGTGGGGCTGCCTTGCCTGTTTGCAGCCAACCCGGGCTGCGTGCCACCTGGGTAGGGGCATGTTCAGCGCACCAGACATCCGTCTGTACACCATTCTCCAGGTCTCGCTGGGCATCCCAGCCCTCAGCATGCCAGCACCCAGGTCCTCTCCTTGAGTCCAGGTACACCCAGGCCTCTGCAGACCTGGGCGGGGGGCTCTACATCCCATGCTGTGTCCCAGAGAAGGGGGCTGATGGCATTCAGGGAGCTCACAGAGAAGCAGCTCAGACAGACTCTCCAGGCCAAAGCTGGGTATGGAGCCGCCGCTGAGGCCACCTGCAGTGCAAGACGCCCCACTGGCCCCCGGAGACTGGCTGCCAGAACCAGGACCACGGGCAGCCTTGAGCAGGCCCCTTGTGCCCAGGCCGGGAAGGGCCTCGGCCTCTCAGTGTCCCTGCCCAGGAGACGGTGTCACCACTGCTCTGCCCTGCTTTGTGGCGTCAGGAAAGGGCAGGCAGGGGACAGAAAAGTGTATAAACGGACACCTCTCACCAAACAAAACCGAACCAACACAGAAACCAGCAAGAGCGAGAGGCCACAGTAGGGCTCGACCTGGGGGTCCATTTTCAAGCCAAGAGAAACCAGTGTTTCAGGCACATGAGCTGCGCCAGCTGTGGGCAGCCCGGTCCATGTCCTGGAAGCCGCAGAGGAAACGTGGGCACTGAGGGGCATCGCTTGTGCGCCGGGGGCACCCGTGAGCAGGCGCCATGCCCTCCGGCGACCAAGGAGCCGCCTTTCCCTGTGGTCGGCTTGGGATCACAAGGGCGGGAGTGGGCGCTCACACCTCACTCTGTAGCCGCGAGGGCGAATGTCCTCCTCTGATCAGTAGATCAGTTCTGAATGAATAGTCTTCATCTGCCAGAAAGTAATCTTTCAAACCTGGTTCTGTGAAGCCCCACGCAGGAGGGTGCCCTGCAGGGGAAAGGATGGGAACCCATGCCTTAGAAGCCCTTGCAGTGCGTGAAGGAGGCAGGTTCATCCACTAAGAAGTGCCACTTTCTGTCTCAGAACATTAATCTGACGAGTGCACACAGGGGCTGTGAAACTCATTCTATAGGATTGAGCCTTTCACAGAGGGCACACCCACACCTCCTTCCTCAGTGAGCCAGGCACCCTTGCCCTGGGCATGGCATTTCCCAGTGAGTGGCCACTCCAGCTGGCACCCGAGGGCCTGCTCCAAGGCCAGGTGTCCGGCCTCTCCACCCTTTCCCCACCATCACCGCTTCTGTCCTGCACCCTCTCCCTGAACACTGCCCTCCTCGCAGGGCCCGGGGGCTGGCCCACCACCGGCAAGCTCCCGGCCCCGGCCTGTTCTCCAGCTGCACGGGGCAGACCCCTCGGGTAGCACAAGCTGAATGGTTTCTGGGGTCTTGCCCCTCCCCGTCAGCCTGGCCGCACCGGCGTGTGTGCCCCGCGGAGGCCTTACCTCATGGGACAAGTAGAAGGCCGCGATGCCCAAAGGCCAGAAGCAGCAGAGCATGGAGAAGACACTGAGGCCCAGGTGGTCCCGCGGCGGCATCACAAGGAAGTTGTCCTCGCTCTCTGTGTCGCTGGAGGAGTCGCTCTGCGGACAGAAGCCGGCAGCACAGGGTCAACCGAGCGGCAGTAACGGAGCTACTCCGCGCCGCCCTTGGCGGGCGTCCAGGCTGCCCGGGGCAATCCTCCCAGGAAGGCGGCTCTTGCTATCGCCTGCGAGCATATTCCCCCTGAGGGGAAACCCCCAGCCAGGGAAAAGCACCAAAAACAGAAAGAACAACCCCTCGCAGAGGACTCTTGGGCCCTTCCATGGAAAAAAAGTCCTACAGAAGCAGAGGATTTCATAGACCTTTGGGACCCAGGGGTGGATAGAAAGGGATAAAGGTTTAATGTGTGGGGGTCAGAATGGAGCCCTCTCAGGGGGCATGCCAGGGTGTAGGTTCCACTCTTCACCCTAAACTTCATGCTGGGCTGCAGGACAAGGCAGGGTCGGCATCAGGGAGGGGCTGCCCTGAGCGCCCTCCATCTCCCTGGACTCTGGTCTCAGCCTCCAAGCTTTGGGCTGCTTCCCGAGGAGCTGACGGCTCCTTTGTGGCCAGGTCACTGCCCAGGGGCCCAGCACAGAGCTGGACGGGGCCTCCTGGGGACGCTGATGCAGGAGGCGGGAGGGCACACGGCGCCTGGGGACACCACGTGGCTGCTGTGCACCAGCCCTCCCACCTCCGGACGCCCAGGGACAGGATTCCACTTGCTGGGCCCCCATCGTGAGTTTCTCCCCCTCCTCCTTCACCAAAACATGACACATCCACACTGACTCATCCCTCACCAGGGCCAGTCCGTCTATGGACTCCCTTTATGCAAAGGTGAGTGGTGGTTTACTCCAGATTTTGTTTTCTAAAAAAGGAACAGATCATTTCTTCCTCAGAGTCATCGGCATCCTAACTCCCTTCGTTATGCACGAGGCCTCCTGGGCGGGCTGGAGGCGGTCGGAGGGCACAGACACAGAGCCCCCAGCAGTGTCCATGTGCCACCCTGAGCCTTCCCAGCAACACAGAGGAAGCCCGCAGGAGGCCATGGCGTCCCTTCGTATTTTAGTTAATTAAATGCACATAAAACATGGAAATACTGAACCTCTAATCAGTGTGCAGACGGGGCTGCAGTGAAGTGACAGAAGCTTCCTGGTAGGACTTCTGACTAGTTGCAGAGGAAACAGGTGAATTCTGACAGGCTCGAATCAAAGAAGAGCCACCCCAGAGGGCCCTGGGGTGGAAGTGGGGGTGCACCACCTCCACACACCCGTCCACCTCTACGCGTGTGCACGCACGCACACACTTCCACTTCTGCGTGTGCACGCACGCACACACACTCTCGTCCGCTCTGCGTGTGCACATACACACACACACATACACCTCTGTGCGTGCGCACACACACATGGACATCCCAGCAGGTCAGGGCTCGGAGGCTTACAGGGAACAGCTCCTTCCTCAGGTGGGCTGCCTTCTTGGGGCGTCCGGCTGCCCTTCATCTCCCCAGACTTGGAGGGGGCACGGCACCCCCTCTAGAGCCGTGCCTGTTAAACTTCTGTTCTCTTTACTCAGCTGCATCGCCTCCCACGCAGCCTCTCCAACAATAAAGGGAAACGGAAATCGCCATCCTCACGCCCGTCAGAGCAGGGACCAAGCAGCCCCAGGAACGCCCCAAACGTGGGGAAGCTGGCCGAGGGCTGCCGTGTGGATGCACCGTGGGCAGCCTGCTTGAGGTCTGCACTTCCTGACTGTGAGGAGGATGTGTCGTGCTGCCGGGCGGAGCCTGAGTTCTCCGTGGCTGTGCGTCTTCAGGAGGAGCTGGGGGCCGGCCCGTCGGTGCCCAGACCCTCACTCTGGGGGCAGGACACAGAGGGTCTGGCTGTGTGGCACATCCGAGCTGCACTTGGAAGGGGCCTGTGCACGGGGTGCTGACCCGTCCCGGGAAGGGAGGGGCCTACAGGACGAGGCCAGGGCCCGCCAGGTCTGGAGACTCGCTGAGAGGTTGGGACCAGGGCGGGAAGGACAGCCACTCCAGCCTCAGCCCGACCCTCAGCTAAGGGGCTTCAGGCTGACTGGTCCAGACGTGGCAGGTGGACAGCCTCTCACAGGAACGACACCTCTGACAACTGTTTAGGTTTGTGGCTTCTGTGGCGTTTTGTTTTGGGTGTGTGTTGGCTTACTAAGAGTTTTACATACCTGGGCTGGCTGGATCTGCACAACACCTTTGGAAATAGCTGTTGCTACTACTTTTGTTTTTCTACTTTACAAAGGATAGGTGTGGCCTTGGAGATGTTAAGGTCTTGCTAAATCGCAGAAATGCTTGGTCAGCAGGCACATGTCCCAGCCCTGTGAGCTGTGGGCAGGTTCAGGCGGCTTGGCCATCCATGTGCCCTTTGGCCTCAGTTGTTCTTCTGTCCGAAGGGGAGGTGCCCTCCTCACACCTTCGGACCCCAGGGGTTCTGATAACCGCTACTGACTGGTCTGCCTTGTGGCAGCATCGGGAAGCCAGTGGCTAGAGGGGTGAGCTCAGCGGGTCTGCAGAAGCCGGCGCCACGCAACCCATTGCCATGGGCCACAGGCATGCTGAAAACGTCTGAGAGCTACACCACGATCCGCGGGGAGCAAACACCTATATTCCAGGGCATCCCCCGCCTCTTCACAGGTGTTTATTTAGAATCATAAGAGAACCACACTGTAAATTGCAAGTGGTGGCTTCATGGCACCAAAATAATTAGTCCATTTTGATTAAAATAGACTTTAAAAATTCAGACAAATTACACAGCCGACAGAAATAGCCCAGCTCTTTTTATATTCTCTCTTCTGTCAGCGGGAGTTCTGTGGGTCTAAGTGGCTGTGGGCACCTTGCCACCAAGCAGGGAGGGCAGGCAATGAGGCCGGCCCGGGGAACGCCACGTGGATGCCACTAACCGCGAGGAAAAAACACACCACCGCCAGCACCCAGGGTTTCTTCACTCACGGCAGCTGTTTGTAAAGGTCCTCCTCACAGTCACTGGATCAGAGATCTGCGGGCAGACGGAGAACACTCCAGAGGGGCCGACAGCTCATGCGGAGGCCCCGCTGGTTCCCCCGCGACCCCGCAGTCGTGTTCTCTGTCCATTTTCATGACTTCCGCTCCTGGTCCCCTTGGGTTTTCTTCCTTGGGTTATTTTAATAAAATAACCATAACACCAGGCCTGATGCCCAGCCGTCTGGTACATCACAGTGTTTTCCGTCTGCTCAGCTCCGCAGGGGCTGCGAGGATGCTCTGTCGCCTGTGGGTTTCAGCCCCAGGTAAGTTCACTCTTGATTTGATGAGACTGAAAAACGACAGGGGAACGTTTTTGGGGTGAAAGGGTTTGTATCCAGTTTTATTCCCACGGTGGCAGGTCAGGCACTAGAATCCCGTCCAGTCAGAGCGAGCCTGCATGCAGCAAGCTGGTCTCTGCCTCTGGGCCTCTCTGCCCTCAGCCGTCCCAGGCTCTGTCCTCAGTGCTGCCACCACTCCGGCCTCTGCTCCCCTGCGGCCGTGCAGCAGCCCCGAGCGCTGGGCGGAGCTCTTTACACAGAGTCAAGAACAACATATTGCCCACAGGTGTGCAGTGAGCCAGCCGACCAGGGCCAGGTGAGAGTCCTGGGCCATAGGAACCTTCACGTTCTCCACACCTGGCAAGGAAGAGGAGGAGTGGGACACGGCTGGGAACAAAGACAAGAAAGGGCACATCCTTGAGGCTGGCCCCGTGGGAACTCAGGGGGCAGAGGGGCCCACCGGGACGAACCTCCCCCTGGCAGGCGCGCGGTAAATGGTGCCTGGGCAGATGCCCTCCCACTTGGTCGGGCAGGCCCGTTCCCCAGAGAAAGTCCTCAGCGGGGCGGGGGCCGGGCACGGGTCTTCTAAGGCAAGGTAACATGTGAGAGCACCTGCGGCTGAGCCTGTGGAGGAACGGGGGGGTTAAACACCTGCGGGGAAGTTGGGGTTCCTACGGCCGGGATCCCACTGAACTCAAACCACCTGATGATGTAACTGGCCTGTTGCTAGGCTACTGCTTCTCACCCATAGGCAGTCAGCTATTACTGCAGTACAGGAGAGCGCGGCCCAGTGCTCTGGGCGGAGGCAGAGATGCCAATGCTCAGCCTACCGCTGGGAGAACAAGCTGGGTAATAAACCCTTTCATCCCAAAGAAACGTTCTACTGTCATTCCTCTGGTCACACTGAATCCATAGTGAACTTGCCTGGGGCTGAAACCCATTGGCAAGACAACACTTGGAAAGCTCAGCCAGGGCAGTGCTGTATGGAGCAAGACCACCACCCTCATGGACATCTGGGAGGGGGCGAAAAGATGGGGGACCCTCGGGACGTGGACAGCCAGGAAGGTGCGCCCCGTCCCCCAGTGAGTCAATAGGCACAGAGGATGGACGCTCATCACATGTTCACAGGCAGGATCGGGCAAAGCTCTCTAAGCCTTGGTGTGAAGTAGAACCACACGAATCAGGTAAAACAGACCCGGGGTGAGCAGGCAGTCGATGTATATTGGTACTTATATGAATTCTTCATTCGCATGCTTTTGTTTTCACAGTGTGGTTGGAACTGAGTGGTGCCCTAGACTTGGACTTTGTGAAGAATTGTGGAGATTGAGAGAGAAGATGGTGTCAGGTGAGAGCAGAGGGTGTTACCATTCACTTTTTTCTTGACATATGAATAATTCATTCTACACCGTGACTTGACATTTCATCAAGTTTGTCCTTTTCGTGTTTCCACAGAGAAGCTATTCAGCATTTGGCATCACACACCTGCCCCCAGGAGCGTAGCAGGTCAGACATGCTGAAGGCGGCTTCCAGGATAAAGCACAGGCTCTGTGCACGGCTGGGCACCTTCTCAAAGGCCAGGGCCCCTGGGGTCTGGCAGAGGACGGCTCCCCAGTGCCCACAGCAGGCTGCCCCACCTCAGCAGCTCCTAGAGAACAGGGCAACCTGCAGGGCAGGGTGGGAGCCCGAGGAGCCCGGGAGAGCGGGAACCCTCCCTGGAACACGGGCAGGCTTGGGGGGACGTGACATCTATCCACCCACGGCCACCATCCATCCAGCAAGTGGTCTCAGCCCCTGGTAAGTGCCAATGTTCTAGCGGTGCTGGGGGTGGGGACGCAGGTGAGCGCTCAGAGCCCTTTCCTTTGAGACACGTGGGCCTCTCCACCCACCAGGCCCTTCCCGGCCCTGTCCTCCCACCAGGGAGCGGGAATCCCCTTTGGCTCACGTGAGAGCCGCATCTATCTTCTTTAGAGTAGGCGGATGTGATTAAAAACCATTGACGTTGTGCGAGACGACTGGCTAAACCAGGCCCTGGATGTCGCTGACCACTATGCCCTCACTTTAGTCTGTCTGTCTGTGCTGTTCTATGGCATTTTTGTGTGGTCGGTCACACGACCACTGTGACCACCAGGATATGGGAAGATAGCACTTCCGAGTCTCTGGGCCGCTGCGTCCCATGGTCGTTTCTTCCCCTGTGATGTCACATGAGAGGGGGCGTGCTGTGCGTTCCCCCTTCAGCCACCGAAGGACGTTTGTTTCCAGTTTTTGGTCATTACAAATAAATGCTGTAATTACATACACATGCAGATTTCCATGTGAAGTAAGTTTTCATTTCTTTACCCAGGAGTAGGATTGCTGGACCACACGGTGTTTAACTTACAAGAGAGTAACAAACGTCCAAAGTACCTGCACATTTTGCGTCCCCACCAGTGACGGACGGGAGGCCCCGGGCTTAGAATCCCCACCAGCATGTGGCAGTGTCAGGGTTTGGATTTCAGCCTCCCTGAGAGGTGTGGTCTTAAGTTAAGGGAGCTGTGCTGGTGCCTTTGAGGACACATGTATTTCCTCCAGGTAATTGTCTGGAGCAAAGATAAAGCTCGAGGCTCCAGCAGGCACCATGCAAGGATCTCACCTATTTCTTCCAAAGAAGTGGACCAGCTGCTTCGTCTTTAGAAGCACAGAGGTACAGTGTAAAGGGTCCCACCCCATGGCATTCAGCAGCTCAGCCTGGGGCCGGCAAGGAGCCATGCAGGTGCCCCACGCCCACTGCAGAACGAGTATGGGAGGCTGGAGAGTGCATGGCACAAGGGCCCTGCAGGCCACGGAGAGGGGAGAGTCCCGAGGCTGGGTCTGCAGAGGGAGGAATCCAGACGGGGAGGCAGGGCTCCAGCTGCTCCCCACAGCACAGGCCTTCCCTGGGTGACGCACTTCTCAGCTCACTGCCAGAGGCCCCAGGGTGACTAGGACAGTGAGGAGAACAGGGCACCATCCTACCCGGAGGAGTGTCCTGTCCTGGGCCTGGCACTGGGGCGGTGAGGGCGTGACAGCTGTCCCCACATAAGGCCATCTTTAGGAGAAGGTAGTGTGGACTCCCAAAAGAGGCGTACCCACGGAGAGGGAGCAAGTTTCCAGTAAGGCCGGCTGTGTGTGTCTCTGTCCCTGACTTGGACTAGAAGCCCTCTGGACAGCTGCTCAGGTGTGGCCCGGGGGCAGTGTCGGCATCGGGGACACATGGGCCCCAGCCCACCTGGCCCTGCACGTCAACAAGCCCTTTAAGTGTAGTAAGTGATCTGGGTGCACCCTGGAGTTGGAAGAGGCGAGAGGTGTTTGCATGAGGACTCGCTAGGTGGCTCCATCTCTGGGAGGTGCTCTCCCCAGATGGACATTCCCCAGCTCTCCACCTGAGCTGCGAGCCTTGTTGTCAGACCCCCACTTCAGACGACAAACGGCGGCGGTGCCATGCTGCCTGCCATGCCCGCAGGTCCCGGATCTTGGTTCAGGCTCCACCTTCCTCCAGTTTCCTCAGGTGCCCCGGGTTCTCCGACATCTTGCTCCAAGATGGACAGTGTCCTTCAGGTGACAGTGGCCTTCCGGAGCTCATCCCCACCCGGCACCCTGACTCTGCTCCTGTGACATGAGGCAGGTCCTGAGCCCTGGCCTGGCTCCCACCGGGGGCTGTGCCCCCAGCCCACCCTCTGGCGCAGGACCACTTGGCGGGCGCCCGGCTGGGCCGTGTGCTGGACACGCTGGTTCAGGAGTCAAATAAGTGGTGCTTTGAAGACCAGAGGGCCCGGGGTCAGATCAGGCCACATGTCACTGAGGAAGTCAGACGTGTGTTCTGGCTCCAAACGGCACGACTGGGGGGCTGGAACTTTCTAGCATGTATCGTGAATGGCTGAGAGGTGGGGCAGGCAAACAGGGCTGCCAAACCTTTTCTCTCACACAGGGTGAGTGCCAGGGTTCGAGACTGCACCCAGATCTGCTCAGAACAGGACGGCAGTTCGTACAATCAGGTGATCGATGACGGTTGGTCTTGGTAAACATGGTGGCACACAAGTCCCCCAGACTTGTGGTTCTTAAGCTAGAATCACCTGTGGGTCTTTAAGAAAAATATGACCCCAGAGCCTTTGGTTTAATTGGCATGGCTGTGTTTGAAAGCCAGGAGGACACAGACGGCAGCTGGGGACGGGGCTCTGGGCTGAGCTCGGGCCCCGGAGGGGGCAGGTGTGGGCTGGGCCAGGCCACCCACGGCCTTTCGGTGGCTCCGTGTTTCTGTCATTTCTTCTGCTCCACAGCCCGCAGAACAAGCTCTACCTGGCAACAGCGCTGTGGGATTTCCTTCTAATAGAACGCCGATGGCATGCCATTCACAATATTCTTCACAGCATGCTTCATATCCCTTGTTCGGAGTCTGTCCTTGTTTTGGTGGTTTGTGAAAAACACAAGCTGCTCCTGTACTCCGATGGGGAGCCGGCTGTTGTTTGGGAGTGATTCATGTGGGCTGCTGGCCAGCAGCCCCAGGACAGGAGGACGCGGGACGCCCTGCAGAGCCCCTGCGGAGCCGGCCATGTGCCGGGAGGCCCGAGTTCCATTTCTGCTTCTTGCGTGTGACACAGGTGACGTTTTAAAGCACTGTTAAGGTCACATTGGATTCTCAAAGAGAAGATGCTCACAGGCTTGGGGCTCACACAATTTGGCTTCATTTCTATTAAAAATAACTTTGGAAACTGACCTTGGACTTCACCTTCCTCTGACAGATTCATTTATTCATTCATGAATCCATTGCATGCCTAGCTCTGCGGCACTCTGGGACGTGTGCATGAGTTCATGCGTCCCACCTACAGCCCCTCCCCGTGGGAGGTGGTCCTCAGAGCACCTGCAGGCATCTCACACGCCAGGCCCCCGAGGGCCAGCTCAGGGCTCCCCTGTGGCACCTCGCCTGAAACCCTCTCCCTCCGTGACTCCCCTTCCAGTCGTGCTTCCCTCACAGGCTGGCTGGTCTCCCTGGAAGCATTTTCTCAGGAAATCACTTGCTCATGACCCCTCATGCTGCTGTCTGCTTCTGGGAGACTCAGCCCAGGATGACTGTGTCCGACCAGACAGACAGACACATGCACAGTGATACAGAAACTGATGTGGGGCTGGGAAGGTGCCAAAGGTGAAGGGGAGCGCCCTCTGGGCACGAGGAGTGGCCACAGAGGCCCAGGTGGTGGCAGGGAGGCTGAAGGAGGCTGCAGAACCCAGGGGGCGGTGGGAGGGCAGGGCTCAAAGGCTCCCTCCCTGAAGGCCACCCACAGGCGGCCTGCACCCCATTAACTCTGGGTGGCTTTCCTCCTATTGATGATCTTAAAAGGGATCCAAGCAGCAAAGGAGACCACGATTGATTTGTCCGTCTCCTCCGTTTTCTAGAAGGCACATTAGAGTGAATCCCACACAATCTGTCAGCACGTTCACAGCCTGGCCAGCAGCCCCGGAAGGTCTGCTGTGAAGAGAGCACCTCCTGGTCTGACCTCAGCGTGGGGACGGCTGGCCCCACCTCGCCCCGGCCCTGCATGCCGTCCCGCAACACTGCTGTGGTCCCGTTGAGTCGCCCCCGCGTCTGTTCCACAGCCTAGACCTCTGCGGGTACTCTCGCATACAAGGCTGTAAGATTCCAAGCAGTGTATTCTGTTACCAAATATATTTCTTTTGACTCTGAGGCGTGCTCCCTGACTCCACATACCCCACTTGTTCTGTGATCACACAGACTTCCACCATACTACCTGGTGGTTGTCACCTTTCCAAAAGTGAGGTTTCTAACTATTTGTCCTCTAACCACCGTAGTTGGGCTTTCTGCTTACCAATACACTTGGGGTACAGAGGGAAAACGTACTGAAGAGTGATTAACCAGGCAAAGATGGCGTGTTTCAATTAACACCACTTTATGGCAGCATGTCCATTAAAAAAAACTGGACAGAGGCTCTTGTTCCTAACACAGTCCAACATTTCTCTGGGGACTGATTCATGGGAGGCAATGTGACTTTCATTATCCAGGAGGAAACGTCTTCTCTCGTGGGATCTCCAGCCAGCTCCAGCTTGCTCGCAGCCAAGGCAGTGTCGTACCACATCCCTCGGTCGTGAATGAGAACAGCACCCTCATTAGAGATGAGCTCGGCAGAGTCACTCAGCATCCTCTCCCAGGGAGGGCCTCTTTCCTGCCTCCTTCCGTCTCTGTCTCATGTTATGGAAACCTGACTTCACAATCCCAGCAGAGAGGCACAGAGCTGCATCGTGTCACAGTGTTAGTTTCTTTCCATGTAGGAGAGAGCACGATGCACCGAAACAACCTATAAATAATGGTTGAAGTAAAAGGGGGGGCTCATCTTGGGTTTGAATGATGCATTCCATCCTTGTTTCCCAGGAGCATGACTCATAGAGAGCTGAGCAGTCCTGGAGTATTACCGCTTTAAAAGAGCACATTTTCAACAGCAATCCCTCAATTCAAGGATGTGCTTCTCCTAACAGACTTTAATGCTTATCATCACTGGTGACACAGTGCGTAGGAGATGATACTTTGATCAGTATTGGCCAAGGGTAAATGATATTCCCAAGGTCTCATGGCTAATCCCCAAAGAAGTGCATTTATATGTACAACGAAGTTAGAAAAGTGCCAGAGTTAGAAGCAAGCCAGTGAGGAGACCTACGTTACTGGGGACCCAAAGGGCACTTTCTGTGATGAATTTTGTTCAGATGAGTCTTGAAATAAGTGCATCTTCAGCTAAGTGTGGGGAAATTTTATGAAACTACAATTTGGCTTAGAAGAAAAAATTTTAACTGGTGTTCAAAACTGAATACACAAGAGAGTCATCAAAGTTATAGGTCTTTTCTTCATTGTTATTCAAACTACATTTACCTATGTTAGAAAGCACTTAGCTCACAGCTACATGTAAATATGTGAAAACTGATTTCATTCCAACAATTACAGTCTTGCAATGACAAAAGACTCCAATTTTCTGGCTATGATTCATTTTATTAAGGCAGACACAGATATGACGTATCTGTCCTCACACAGTTTTGACGAGCAATTCAAAAGCTGCAATCAGGAGATCTGATCAGTACAAGTTTGAGAAATTAAAAAGGCTTTTATTTCTTTAGTACACAAGTTTGGTTTGATGGCTCACCCTTTTATTTATCAAACAGTGTCTCAGAGGAATGTGAGGAATGCTTGTATTCTATGACAGACAGATTTATCATCTCAGAGAGTCTCGCCTCACCAAATGGATATGATCACATATGCCAGTGCCTTTTACTGACATACCTGAGATGAGAATATGTTAGGTGAGGATATGAAGATACTGATTTCTATTTTTTAAGAAATATGCTTTGAATTCCAATTTAAATGAGAGTTATCCTTGATACAGAAAATGAAAACGATAAATGGCCTACTACCATTCTAATCATGCCTCTATATCACAAAACAATTTTGAATTTCTCTTTGGAAGTTTTAAGTATTGAGAATGCCCTCAACGGTGGCAGATGTTTATTTTGTGAAAGTAAATTCACTTTCTGGTTGAGCCAACGCATTCGTACAGCCCCTCTTCCCAGGACGAGGCGGCCTGCTGAAGTCTGGGCAAAAACAATGGACTCCTGACAAAAAGGAGACAAAAAATGGATTCCCTTGTGAGTGAGCCATACACAGACCCAGGAGAACTGGGCTATCGAAATATATTTCTTTATTTACAAACTGTCCCAAGGGAGGAAAAGGAGTAATTTAATTTTCTAATGCTATAAGCAAATGCATGCTATAATATTTAAAGATAACTAATTTGATGAAAATTCTTAACCTAACCACAAACCATCTGTGGGCATCTGGACACATTCTTTGCCTGTTTCTAGTGCCTGCTGGAAAATGCGTGTCCAGTGCTTCAAATAATATCCTGGCAAGACTTCTGGTGTGGCAGCAGGAGGTAGGCATATCCTGTCCCCAAGAGACAACTGATGAAATTGCTGAAACAGCCCTAGTGGAGGCTGTCAACTCTGGCCAAAGGTCAGCAATACACTGAGAGGCGTCTCCTCACCATCACTGCAGAGTGTCTGCCCTGGGCTGCTCCAGGCTCGGTACCAGCTTAGTCCGTGAAATATTTCTACGAGAGTCAGAAAACTCCTAGGCGTGGACACCAGTAGCTTCATTGCGGGAAGGGGCTGAACTGATTGGGAGGAGCGGATGGAAAACCCACTCCTTTCTATGGGCGGGAAAGCTTGCGGCTCTGTCTGTAGTCCTGGCGGGCGCAGACAAGAGGGCGACCCAGGCATCTGTCAGGCGCGCCAAGAAACGAGAGAACCACAGAGGGCCTTGTAAGCCTCCTCGCATCCCTGGCTGACGTGGTGGCTATGCAAATGCACATCGAACACAAAAAAGACAGCTGGAGCTAAAAGAGAAACAATAACAAAACCAAGAAACAGGCCGAAAACAAAAGCAAATCGGCAGACCTAAATCCAGCCACACAGAAACCACATTTGATGCAAATGGACTAAATATGCCCATCAAAAGACAGGGACTATAAGGCAATTTGAAAAACAAGATCAAGCACTGTGCTTTCAAAAAGAGGCACACATTAAATTCTGAGACAAAAGTGAATTCTAAGCAAAAAGATGGAGCAAGAGACATCATGCCGACGGTGATAAGAAAGCTGGAATGGCTATATTAGCGTGACACAAGACAGACCTGAGGACGAGAAACATTATCAGACACAAAGAGGGACATTTTATAATGATGAAATGGGCAATAAATACTTCAGCAAGATGGAAGAATTATAAATGTACACGCACCGGCCAAGGGAGCCCCAAACACATGGAGCAAACACTGGTGGACTCGCTGGATGTCTGGCAGATAAGCCGCGGGGAGCGAGGACACGGCACAGGACCCAGGGCATTCGAAAATATTGTGACGAAGTGAAAGATAAAGAAACAACATACTAAAATGTGTAGGATGCAGTTAAAGCAGTGATCGTTAACAGCTTTAAATGCATGTATTATGAAGAAAAAATATCTCAAATAGATAACTAGGCTCTCACCTAAAGAAACTAGATAAAGAAGAGCAAATTTAACCCAAAGGAAATAGAGGGAAAGAGATCATAAATATCTGAGTGAAAATCAATGACATGGAAGGCAGAAAAGCATGAGCAAAATCAATGGAACCAGACATCAGCTATTTGATTTATGTATAAAATTATATATAAATTTTTGGCTAGACTGACCAAGAAGAAATAGAAACCTCAAATTACTACAATCAGGCATGAAAGAGGAGACATTACCAACTGCCTGGAGAGGAAAAAGATTTAAATGGTTATGAACTTGATGCCAACAAATTAGATGATTTAAATAAAAGCGACAAGTTTTTAGAATGGAATGAATTACTGTTAAGGAGAGTTAAGACCTAAGAATAGTTAAGAAGAGAGGAAAATCTGAAGATTTTCTTTAAAACAACAGGCTTAAAATAATACAGAAATCAGAAATCATATCAGATCAGCAATAAAAGACCTTCTTCTGAATAACCGTCCAGGAAACACTCCAGGCCTGGTCAGCTTCACTGGTGACTTCTAACAAATATTCAAATAGAAATTATACCAATACTATGCAGAATCTCCCAGGAAATTGAGGCAACATTTCCCATCTCATTCTATGAAGCCAGGGTCACCCTGATGCCAAAGCCAGAAAAAGAATCACAAGAAAATAAAACTACAGGCCAACATCCCTCATGGACACTCAGGAATGCTCTTAACAAATTACTGGCAAATCAAATCCAAACATTTACAAAGGAGCGTACAGCGTGCCCAAGGAGGGTATGTCCCCACATGTTAGGATCGTTTCATATCTGAAAATCAGATAATCTGTTATCGCATTAATAGAAAAGGACAAAAAAAACCCCCAAAACCCACATATGATAATCTAAGTAGACATTGAAAAAGCATTTGACAAAATTAAGCAAACATTTTTTATTAAAAAGAAAACTGTTCAACAGAGCTGTGATAAAAGGGAACCTGATACACTTGATTAAGGGCACCAACCTCAGTGCCCTGCATCATGGAGCCTGAGCGCCTGAGGCCCCCCCACACTGGGGCCAGAGCACCCACCCCTCCCTTCAGGATTGCTTTTGTTTGAGGCGCTAGCTGGTGCACCCCTCCATCCATCAGCACCGCCAGCCTCTCAAGGGACACTGAAGATAATTTTTAAGATTTTGTCTAATATTTTCTGAGTCATTTGTTTCCTCTATTCGCTCTGTTTCCGTTGTCGTTCTGTCCCATGCACGCTTCTGTGTTTTCTTCAGCATCTGCCTGTTCCCTTGCTCATATTTCTTCATGAGGCAGCTCAGTGTTACGTGGCCATTCTGACATCCTGCCTCTCCCAACAGGCTTCAGGATTTAACGGCTGGCAGACTCAGAGGTCCTGGAGAGCTGCAGCCGATGGGGGCTGTCGCCACTGCAGCTCTGAACGCTGCTGTTCACCTGTGGGC
>JAVSCE010007071.1:0-13804 GCA_032199065.1 Smutsia gigantea
AGTAAACACACACACAGTCACACAAACAGAAAAGCACATATATCTATACAATATATTTATACCTCTTCCTAACTGAAGAAAAGTATTAGGTATACTCACACCCTATGATCTTTCAATGACTCAGGCCTCCATTATCAAGCTGTTATTTTGTATAATTTGACTCTAGGTAATTATAGATATAGTCATTTTTCCATTTTCTTTGTTATTAACTGTATTTTTTAGGCAATAACAAACTTTATCAAGGTAGTTAATCAACATTGTTTTGCATATCTCTTATAGCTTCTCCATTACTTATTTCTTTTATTATTTGATTAGATCCAACAAAACTGTTTGAAAAGTAAGTTTTTGGGTTGCAGATTATCTAAGGCCTCCATGCCTGTGTATGTTTTTATTATACGTTCACATTTTCACAATAATTTGCCTGGGTTTAAACATTCTGTCTACAAAACTATTTTCTTATATTGCTTTACAAAATATTCCATTACTTTTTTTCATCTGGTGTTTTTGAAAGGTCTTTTAAGCTGATTCTTGTAATTTTTGTAGGCAATATCTATCTGTTTGAAAGCTGTTAGGTTTTTCTCTTTGTCTTTCATATTCTTAAGTTTCTGTAATTTTCTAGGTGTTGGTTTTCTTCTATTTGTCTATGTTTTTTTTTCTTTTCAATTTGATGTCTTTCATCATTCTTTAGTTATGGGCTACTTTTATATATTATTTCTTCTAATGCATTCTTTTTCCATTTTAATTTTTCTCCTTCTGGGATTCAAATTATAGAAAAACCACAGTAGTCAAAAAGCATGGTCTTTGTAGTTTAAATATCTGAGTTCACACCCATGCTCTATCACTTATTGGCATATTACTTGTTTTGTGGCTGAAGTTCTTTAAATGAAAATAATGATAATAGATATGACCTCATAAGATTGTTGTATTAACTTTTCCTGGACAATTTGAAGCAGTTAAATATGTGTTTGCTACTCATCTCCTAGCTTTTACCTTTTGTTTGTTTTCCATTTTCTACTTCTTTTGCTATTTCTGTTTTCTTCTAGGAAAGGTTGTCTGTCTGGTTTCCCAACTTTTTAGTTCATATTGCATCAGTACTTATTTCAACAGTTATATTTTTTGTGAATAATATTTCTACTTATTTATTAATATTTCTTGTTTCCTACAGCTAAAATTTTGTCTAATATTTTAGTATGTTTATTAGGCTTATTATAATTAAAATATCCATTAAAATGACTACTATGATCTAATATATCTGCCTCTTAAAGTATTTATAATCCAGTTATTTTTTCAAGGTATTCTGATTTATATTTTGGCATGTTAAACTTGTGTGAGTTTGAATGGCAATGCATATCACACATCAAAGGCTCTCCAGGGTCCAAGTCTGTGTCAGATACACCCTTCCTCTAGGGTTAAACTCAAAGAGAAGGTATGGTTTGCTAGAATGAGGAGTCCTGAGTACAGCAAAACCTCTCCTGATCACTCCATTTTAAATCCTCCTCCAGGAAATTTTTTAAGGCATTACCTGGGCTTTGAAACCTAACAAGAAATCAGCATTTGGAGTAGGGATGCCCTAGGTCAGCTGTCGGCAAAAATCCAGTGGTATAAATTCATCCAGACCTGACCTGGTTTTATACATGCCCTTTGCTGAGTTGTTTATACATTTTAAGGGGTTGTTAAAAAAACAAAAGGAGACCTTTTGGGCTCCCAAACCTAAAATATTTACTATCTGGCCCATTACAGAAAACCCTTGCTTTAGATTATAATAATAATAAAAAAAACCTGGGAGTTTGGAAAGAGAAGAGAGCAGTAAGTGCCTTAGGCTAGTCAAACTCCCTGGAACAGTTTTTGCACAGTTTTACTCACACAAACACCTGAACTAAGGGTATGGATCTTTGCCACAGAGTTTCATAATAAACAGGCAGGTGCTGAAGGATCCAAGACAATGGTGGGAGAGATTTCAGAGGAAAATTCAAATTTTTATCAATAGTATATTCAGCTTTACACCCTACATACACATAAACAAAAACATACACTTCCATAAATTCAAAATGGCTTCCATTTACCTAGGAAGTTTTTCACAGATGGTAATTGTTTTCCCTGGAAAAATTATTGCAACTAGTTTAATTATTTCTTCTGGTTTTCTCTTGAGGTATTGAGACAGCAGCTTACACAGATTCATCATGTTGGGAAGAATAAAATTAAGAATGATGATTTTTTTTAATGGCTGAGTCCCATGGTTTTCTTTTTGTTCTAACACTAAAGATAATTCAAATAGGTGTTGTGCTTTCAAACTAGAGATATTTTTCAACTTGCTACCTAGTTACCAGAAAAAGAATATGAGAAGTAATTTTAGCACCTGGTTAAAGACTCCAACACCAACCCATTCAAAATCTGTCTCTCTTTAGCTATGTTTGACCCTGGGCAAGTTACTTAAACAGCTATATGTAAAATGGGAATATTGTTAGTAACTATTTCATTGGGTTATCATATTATAGTAGATTAATAACCAGACATGAGCAGGGAGGAAGAGGGGGACTTCAGCCAGTGTTTACATTCAACTACATGCTTACTTACATTCTACATATTCCATGTAAGCTGTTCTTGTGGGATGAAGAGAGTGGGAATATAGATAACAGACTGGCCAGACCAGCTGGTTCTGTTTCCAGGATGAAGGATGTCTGGGGAGGTCTGTCCCTGCATACAAGGTGACACCTCAAACTGGACTGGGGAGGGTTCTTGACTCTGAGTGAGAAAGAATTCTTGAACAGGTCAGGCAAGTGTAGGTGAGGAAGGAATTCATTAAAGCAAGAGCAAGAGAATGTCAGCCACCTTGCAGGCAGCAGAGAACAGGAAAATGCAGAGGGAAAGAAGGAAAGTTCTCAGCCTAAGGCAGATTCCCTTGCCAACTTTTAAAGCCATGGTCACCTGCATCATGTGTCCGCTTGGATCTGCACAGCTTGGGAACTAGCCCTTACCACTCCAGGATTTGGGGAAGCTACAGAAGCAGAGGATGGAGTGAGATTATGTTCTGAGAACTTTTTAAAGAAAGATTTTCAGGCAGGCTCCTGCAGCTGCAGTTCTGTCCAGGTCATACAAGCAATGGGAACTTGCCGGCCCAAATCTGAGTCCTCAGCAGCCCTTCCCTACTTATCAGGGGTAAAATGGAGACTTGGAAATAGAACCAAATAGCAAAAAAACCAAATGCAGTAAGTTGAATAGTGAGAAAGTATGGGTAAAATTGTAATATTTCCAGAATATCTCTTCTGGTTTTAGTGCATCTGCATATTAATAGGTATTTCCAAGGGGTGGAGAGAAGTAGTCCATCTCTATATCAATAAGTATTTCAAGGGATGGAGGGAAGTGGTCCATGTACATGTCAATAGGTAATTACAAGGGCATGCAAGGGCTTATCTGGATCGGAGATATCGACTTAAGGAGAGAAAAAGTGCGGGCGACCTCAGATCCTGTCTTTTTAAGGCTTTCAAAAAGGGCAAAAGGGAGGGGGCATTATTAGGCATAATCTTGACTTGTGGTCTCACGATGTCTCTAGTGAAGGACACTATGTCCCCATCCACAGTCAGGCCTCTAGATAAACTCAACAAAAGGAATTTATTGATCCTATTCTTCCCAAGATAGTGGCTACCCTCAAGAAGTGGGACATATCAGTTCAGGCTGCTTGTCCTGCCTTAAGATTGGGTGGGATATTGTCCAATTACCAAAGAATACGTTAAGAATCTTACTTCTCAGCTCTCTGCTTTTAAAAATGGAATCTTACCCTTAAGAAGGAGACCCTCCTGTTCTTACCATACTGTTTATTTCTCAGCATTTTTCTTCATAGGCAGGAAAAGTCAATTATGATGCTTGTCTCATGTCTGTGCCCTACCTCAGGTCCAACATAGAGAAGTTGACCCAAAATTCACCCCCAAATATATTATGCTCTCATTAACATAGTATAAAATCACCTTTCTGTTGGGGGAGAGGCGTTGTGTATTTTCCTCGGTTCTTGTCCCCGCTGTGACAAAGAATTGAAGGTCAGAGACAGAGTAGTGAAGCAGAGTAAATGTTTTATTTAATGTTACTTAGAAAATGCAGGTGATCTCAGAGAAACAGGAGCACCCTGAAAGGTTGGGAAAAGTTAAAGTTTTGCACTCAGAAAGTGCGGGCGACCTCAGAGAGAGGAACACCCTGTAAAGTTGGAGAGAAAGAGTTTAAGATTAAAAGGTTACACACTTAGAAAGTATGGGTGACCTCAGAGAGACGAGCACCTTGAAAAGTTGGAGGGTCCCCCTTTCAAGGATTTTTCAGTAATGGGACAAAGGACTAGGGTGTGGGCTTGTTAAGTGGTCCCAAGTATCTTTGATGAGACATTAAGTTTCTAATCAGTCCTCTAGGTAATTCTGCAAAATTAGCTTAACAAAAGAAATTTATGGCTCTGGTCCCCTCCTAGGATAGCAGCTTCCTGGTTTGGGAGCATATCAATCATGACTGTCTGCCCTTCCTCCAAGGTGGGCAGAGTTATTTGTTTGCTAAAGAGTATATTAAGAATATTTCTTCTTAAACATCCTGGGATTTCTTCAAAACAGAATTTTGGCTTTAAGGTGGGATCTCCCTGTCTTTATTATGCTGTTTATAGGTGGGCCTTTCGGCAGGCTAGAGTAAATCTTACAATGATCTAATTGACACAATGAAGACATGGGCTGTGCTCAGATACTTTTTTTTATCTGGGGAATATTCAAACCTTCAAAGCCAAGTTGCTCTTGACCTTTTGAGCTTTAACTGATTAACTTTAACTCTGAGTCTCTTCTGGCTTTCTAGTTTTAACTGGTTAGCTGAGTCCTTTCTAGGGGGCTTTACTGACCTTGTTCTCTTTCCACCCCGCTCATATCTATTTTCCTACATAACATTTCCATCACTAGCATAGTAAAAATCACACCTGCACATGCCATAACAGCTATGAGTAAAACCAAAGATACTCCCAAATCCCTCCACCCAACGTGAAGGTGGAGCAACCCAAACTCCAAAAAAACTCCAGTTATTACATTTGAAACCTAACCCCAATTAGTGAATGTAATTCTGGAGGGGATATCCAGGGCAAAAAACCTTTGAAACTGAAATCAGTCAAAGGGAGAAATAAAGTTTGAGAAACCTGTTTATTTCTTACAAGCAGTCAACCTGCATATCTCTTGACCTGGCTGCAGAAGAAGAGAAAGCTCCACCCAACCTCTCTAGTCCAGATAAGCCTTCCATGCCATTTTAATTACCTATTGATATGAGATGGACTACCTCTCTCCACCCCTTGGAAACACCTATTGATATGGAGATTCACTAAAGCTGGTCCAGAGATTCTGGAAGTATTGCGATTTTACCCAAAGGCATCCCCCCCTCTAGAAATCGCTCCATAGATCTACTCATTCTCCATCTTCTGCAATGGTCCCTGGGCAACAAAACTGGAGCTTTGTGACCATGTACAATACCAACAGCAATAAAATCATGAGAATCCTCCAGCTGGGGGATTCGGCTAGGTTCAAAGCCCTATGCAGATTAAGTGCATAGCTTGTGCATTCCATAGGCAGTCAGCAGCTGAACAGGTGGGGAGTTCAGAGCAATCATAATGTGGCAGCTGCAGCCAGGGGGCACATCGAGGCCACAAGGACTATAGAAGAAAATAAACTTAAGGGAGATAAGATACATGTTTTAATGACACCAGCATAGGAAATTCTTGTCCATCAGGTAGGATGCGTGCAAGAGAGTGGTTCTGAGATGGGTCAGTGGCAGGAATGGGATCTCATCCGGATCTAGTACACCAGACCTTCACCCCCTCCCTGTGGGAGTTACAGATGGGTCAATATATAGGGCTACAGGAGGTACATGCACTGGCCATAAAGATAAAACAAAACTTCTGTAAAATGCTCTTAACTCCTGGATGTTTAGGGAACACTACTGTAACCTTTTGGGGCCACTCTATTGTTACCCCAGGAATACACATGATGCCATCTCCAGACATTTTCCCCAAGGTGCCAGAGGGGACAGCCATCACTGGTCCATGTGTCAAAATGTCCAGGGCCACATCCACTCAAGAAAGTCTCCAGGGTTTAATGCAGTTGGGGCAAGCAGCAGGATGTTGCCCTGCTGGCTTCAATAACCCCTCTTTGGTTTGCACATATAGTTGTATAGGAGAGGCAGCAATGTGTGTTAGTATATCCACAAGGCTCAAGGCTACTTTTCAGGGCTTCTCATTCAAATGCCATAGCACTGTCCATAAGCGAACTGACCAGCTGCATAGACTACAGGTGTCCGACTTCAGGCCAGATTTCAACAAACCATTGTACCTCTTTATCATGCCTGCCCTAGTAGGGTTATATAGTACATGAAACTTCCACTTTATTCCTAATTACTGGACCCATTCTAGTGAATGCATGTCCAGTAATGTCGGTGCCTTGATCACTCTCAATCACCTGAGGCTGGCATAGGCTGCAAAGAGATGCTCTAGGCCCTTCTTGGTGCTTTGCTGGTATGCATGACATGCAGGAAAAGCAACCAACAGGCCAGTGGCTGTGTCCACCCAAGTCATGGCATACCAATATCTTTCTGATATTTGCAGAGGCCCAATATAGTCTATCTGCCAGCTGACAGGGGGTATCGGCCCCCTTACTATTTTCCTATGTTTCTGTGGGACTCAGTGTAAGTCCCTCTTAGAGCATACAGGCACTCCCTCTGGGCTCTGCTGACTTCTTCAAAGGTCAATGGCAAGCCCCACCAATGGGCTACAGCCCATATTGTCTTTTGCCAGCATGCAACAAATGTTGATGTAACCTTTGGGCCACATCAGAGGCAGGCTTTCCTTCTAGCCAACGCACCTGGGCCAGTGTGTCTGCTTCATCATTCCCTGTGGATGCCAAAGGAAAATGGCCAGTCACATGATGTACAGTAGCAGTATTAGTCTGACCAGAGGCCTGTAGGTCTTTCCACAAATGTTGGTCCCAAAGGGGCTGGTGACCAGCCATCCAGTTGGTATGGTACCATATTGGTAGCCACAGGATCAAGCCCCGATAGACAGCACGGCTGTTAGTGCATACAACTATAGGAAAGGATTCCTGGCTGGTCACAAACCACACTGCCTGCAACTCTGCCATTGACTGCTCTTCCCTTCTCCATTCTCCATCCATATTGTCTCACTGTTAGGATGGAAAGCCATAGCCCTTCACTTCAGGGGCTGCCCACAACTGGAGCCATCTGTATACCAAACATCTTTATGTATAGGGGCTTTTCCCTCCTGATAAGTACTATTGGCCACCAATGGCTCAAATGCAAGTTCTTTCTACTTTCCACTGGTATAGGTCACTGGACCCAGTAAGCGTTGGAGTTCTCCATTTATAGGGCTTGTAGAGAGGGTGCTATGCTGTTATAAATATGTACCCCATTTGGCCAGTGTAGTCATCTGTGTCATGCCACTCCATGGCCTTTGGGTCCAGTCTTGCAACCACCCTGTGATGGGTAGGTGGTTATTACGTTGGTTGGAGCTGTTCTGGTGATGGGCTTTGTAGCCAGCAAGGCATGGTACACAGTAGCCAGTTGCTTCTCTATGAAGGTGTACCAGACCTCTGGTCCTTTCCATAGCTGTGACCAGAATCCAATGGATTGGCATGTCCATTCAAGCCACTGCCAAATAACCCACTCATAACTATTTTAAGTTACATGAACATTTAGCTCACAGGGCCTTAATGAGTCCATAACACTCAAGGCGTGTTCTGCTTTGACTGCTTACTTAGTAGCCATAAAAGCAGCCATACATGTCTCTTCCCAGTTCCACCTGATGCCCTTTCATACCAACTGGTATAAGGGCTTCAGATTTTGTGCCAAGTGCAGGATAAAACTCTCCAGTAGTCCAAAAGACCCAAATACTCTTGTAATACTGCCACAGTGGTAGGGGTAGGAAAAGACTGGACCTTGTCTATGACAGCTTCAGAAATAACTTTAGTTTTACCTACTAGACAGTCCCCAAGAATTTTACATACAACCCAGTTCCCTGAACCTTGGTGTTGTTCACATCCTATCCTTTCTCTTGTAGATGTTGCAGCAGTCCAGGAACTGCCCCTTCTAAATCTGCAAGAGAATAGGACACAAGCATAATATCATCAATGTAGTGATATAGCCGCACCATTTTCAGTTCCTTCCATGTGGCCAATTCCTGGGAAAACTGTGGGACTGTGGAGGTATCTCTGTGAAAGGACAGTGAATGTCCACTGCCAGTCTTCTCACGTGAAGGTAAATTATTCCTGATTTTTTCTGTGCTATGTCAAGAGAGAAGAAAGCATTAGCAACATCCACAACATAATGATATGTCCCTTGTTCATGAATTACTGTGTCCATAAGGACTGCTATAGAGGGGACAGCAGCATGCAAAGGAAGTGTGACTTTATTCAATTCCCTTTAGTCCAGGATCATACATCAGGAGGGCTCTGGCTTTTTCATTGGTCACACTGGGGAATTAAAAGGATTATGAGTGGGCTTTATGATGCCCATCTTCTCCATCTCCTGTAGAGGTTCTCCAATTTCCTTGTGCCCTGCAGGCAATTTGCACTGCTTAGTATTTGTCACCCACCAAAGTATAGGCAGAGCTACAGGTTGGTGCTTAGCATGCCCCTTCAGTACTGCTTTTACCACACATACCCTCAGTCTGAAGTGTGGTGGTCTGTAACCACAGATTCTGCAGGATACCCACCCCTAAATTATATTCAAGGATCGAGTAATGTATACAGTATACTCCTTTTGGTGTAAATGCCCTATCTCCAATGGGATTTGTGCTTTCTTCACTCTAATTGCCTTACCCCCATAGCCATCTATCACAGCAGGAATCCTAGGAAAATGCGCAGGTTTGCCATAAATCAAAAAACATTCTGCTCTTGTGTCCACCAGTGCCAGGACATGTTGTCCATTCACAGGAGAATGAATTGCTAATTCTACACATGGTCTCTGGTCCCCACCACGTCACCCAAGGTGGGGATCTTGACCCTTCTCTCAGTTGAACTGCACTACCCAATCATCATCCTGTGGGATTTGAAGGCTCAGGCAGATCCTGAGTACTGTCCCCCAGGAAGTCTTGCAGGGACACAATCCGTGCATGAGGCCTTGACTGTCTTCCATGCCTTGGACCTCAATGGCTGGAACTGCTGCTCTGGCTTTAATTGGTGCCACATTCTAATAAGATCCTATTGGGCTACCCATCAAGTTTTTCTTTCACTATCCTGGCTTTTATCAAATCAACCCACATCTGGGTCCTCGAGACCTTCATGGGCCCTTTGTACCTCTCCTTTCAGTTGTAGCCAGTACTGCCTTCCAGGCTGTTATTGTTTCAACTCCCCCCAGATCTGCTAAAGTACGAGTAACATCATTTATGGGTTTCCCTATGTGGGGGGCAAGAACAGTCACTATGGACTCAAAGAAAGATGGGGGATCTGTATGGAGCACCAGATTTCACATTCCTACAGTGAACAACTCATCAGGACCCTGGGGGTACATATCATAGATCATGTTTTTCATGCCCAATTCCTGCAACACCTGTTTGAGCTCTGCATATGTTTTCCAGCTACTGGGAAGTATGGTAAATCACCCTGATTAGACCAAACTGCCCTGATGGCTGATGTCAGCCAATCCAGATGTACCTGATTCCCTGAGGTGTGATGGCCACTTTGCAACCACTGCTGGAGAGAAGGGTGAGTTTTCAGGGAAGCCAGTCTACTCATTTCAGAACTGGAACAGTGTTTTCCACCCCCATATTCTAGAGACACAAAAGCCATGTAGGCAAAGGTTCCAATGGCTTCTGCTGATACTGGTTGCTCATGTCCACCAGCTTATCCTGAGTATAGGGGTGGAGCATGGAGTGCTTCACAACCTGGGGAGGGGGTGGCCCCTCCCCCTCAGGAGCATGTGGTTGTGGTGTTTTTACTTTCTTAATTACAACTGGACAGGCCTTTGGTACAAGAGAGTACTGTGCCTTGAGTAGTGGCTCAGCAACAGATCAGCCCTTGGCCCCACCCCCTCATCCTCTCCTGACATCTCCACTACCATCTCCAAATCTGAAGGCACTACTCTTTCCTCTCCCTCCCCCATGACATCCTGCAATGGGGACTCTCCTGCTGCCTCCCCCTTGCTACTGCTAAGGAATCTTCCAGGAGTGCAACCTGTCTTCTCAATAACTGTTTCTCTTCCTTAAGGGCATCCCATAGGTCATTGCCCAGCTCCTCCAAGCAATGCTGAAATGTGCCTCTCTCCTGCTGAAGTCTCTCTCTCTCCTCAGTAATCTTCTCTTTCTCCTCAATAACACTTTCTACTATCTTGACAAAAAGGGACCCTAAAATGCCAGCTGCTACATGGCTATTCAGGGCCTCTAAGCAGTCTTCTATCTGATGGAGGGCTTATTCTGCAGCTTCTGGTGTCTCCACTTTTCCACAATTCTGGGGAAGGCCCCACCCCTCTAGGGGATCCTTTACCCTAGGCCAATTCCCCACTAGGGGATCCCCAGTTGAAAGGGGTTCCCAAATGAAGCTGCAGCCACTGAGGCCTTCCCACCATCCCTTGAGACAGCCTGCCCAAGGGCTGCACCCATGTAGACAGATTATGGGTTCACTGCTCTTTTGTGAGTCCATTCTTGAATTCTTTCTTGCAATGAGGCTTAAGGACCTGTCTCCATTAACAATAGGACTAAATGAATGAATATTTTTAAGTTGATAAAAATAGTGCTTAGTGTATTCTAGGTGCCATTAAAGTATTTAATAAATAAACACTGTAAAGAAAATGTTTTTTAAAAAAGAGCCAGTATTTTCATTATCACTGCATGTGCTAGAAGTGAATTTGCAATTTAATATAACATTAATACTATATAATCTCACACTTCATGAGTTTTGATAAGATTATTTCATTGTGATGATGCAAACATTTACAGGTTTACATTCTCATCCCCCTTTTATTCTTTCTTCTGTGGGTGTTAAATCTGACTTTGGGCCTATAAATATAAATATCCATAAAACACTATAAATTTATGATTATGTCATATTTTAAATTGCACAAACATACATAATTTTGTGACTTCTATCATCCAAGAACATCTTTTTGCTAAAGTCATTTTTTAAACTGTCATTTGTCCAAACAAACAAAATATCTTATCAGACCTTGGAGAAAATATCTAATTTGTTAGTGATATTTCTTGAAATAACAGGCTCAAAGCTAAAGAGCTATTTGCAGATGCCCATAATATGGTTCTGAGGATTGTACTGTATGGGAGGAAATATTTTCCCTTCCTCCCTTCTAGATTTTTTGGCTGGCCTAATAATTAAGTTGACATAAGACACATTAGCAGGAGAAAAACTAATTTAATTTCATACATATGGGAACCCCATAAAAATATGAGACTCAAAGAAGTGACCAAAGCAGCAGCTTTTATACCTCTTAGAAAAAGAAAACAATAACTATGTGAAGAATTGACAAGACAAAGGGGTTTGAGCTTGGGATAATATACTAATGAAGAAGTAACAGTGTTTGTTTATACAAGTATTCCCCACTTTCTGAAAGTTTGCATTAAGCCACTTTGTTTTTAGGAAAGATCTACATTAGTAGCTGTTTTCACTAACTGAAAACATTTTGAAGAGGATTTTCACTTTTACAAAAAACTTTTACTGTACTAATGTAGGTCGTTCCTAAAAGTGAAGTGGTATAATATGAACTTTCAGAAACTGGGGGGAAGAAGAGGGAAATAATCTTTGCTTTATGGCCTTTCAATTTACAAAAGGTTTCATAGGAGTGCTCTACTTTCAGATAGTGGGGGAAACCTACAGACTTCTCTGCCTTACTTCTGGTGATAAGAGTGCCTTCTACCTTCCTAAAAGAGGAAGGGTACCTTTCATATGGGATATTTACCTCCTTCTTTCAGTGGGACAAAAGGGGGTCAGAGTGTCCTTAACACTGGATGTTTCTCAAGAACTTCAGGTCAAAATAACCAACATGCCAAAGAGGCATATTTTTGGGTTGTATATTCTGCTCCCCTCCAGTAATAAAATGGAAGTAATTTCTAAGCCTCTTTGAAATCTCTGCATGATCTCATTGTGTGATTTTATATTTTCTAATAAGTGCCTTTTCTGTCCATAGTACTTGCAAAAACAGACATAATTGTAAAGCTAAAGTTGCTCAAGAAATCCCATATATCTATAATTTATAAATGATAATTTATAATTTATTTATTATAAATAATTTATTATAACTTCCAAATACTTATTATTCTATAGAGCATGGACATATTTTGCTGACTACTTTAAATAATAAACAGAGGTAACAAACTGAATATAAAGCCAAAAATTATGGTAAAAGAAATAAACATAAAAAAATGACCATTATTATATTTCCTAAAATATTGTATTTCCCAAAAGACTCTGACTACTTCTTGGATGAATATAATCTTTGCTATACAGGAAACATTATGACTTAAAATCAAATGAGAATATTTTATTTTGAAAAAACATAATTTTTCTCTTTTGGGATTTAGCAGCAAGACTGTATTTTGTGATAAATGTTTCAGTACATATCTTACAACATAAAAAAAGCAGAAAAAAACCAAAATGTTGCAACAAAACTGATATTGATACTTTAGTATTTATTAACCTTAAAAAAATGTATTTCTCAGTAATCAGTATTTACATAATACAATATAGTCCCAAAGAGCTCTTTGATTTTAATTAGTTAATCCTTATGGCACTTTTGTGAGATAGGCTGCTACTTTGAAGGGGAAAGAATTTATCTTTATAAAAAAGCATTCTGAGGGTGCTCAACAGGAAGCTGTAGAAGTTCAGATGGAGGATGACTAAGGATTAAATCACTGATACATCTTTGAAGGTACCTGTGCTCTTCAGTGTTTTTTTTCTCTTAAAAAAAAAACTAAATTTCTATCAAGAATATCAAAAGAAAAGTATAAAATAGCAACTGTGAAGCCATTTGATTTTAATTTAGGAAATTAACAAAGAACTAAGCAAAACCTTTGTAGTTAAAATAATCTGGATTTGAATCTATACACCATCCCTTTCCCATTTATATGAATGTGGGCACAATATAAATGTCTCTGATTCTCATTCCTGATCTTTAAAAGTAGTTAATAGTGTATATTGCTAAGAGTATACAGTATTGGACATAAACATAACTGAAGTAAGAAAAAAGTACTTACACTCAATAAATGTTAGCTACTTTTTCTGTTGTATTAAGGATAAAATAAAGATAGTGGTGTCTAAGAAGACAAAAAGAAGAATAGTGTCACAAATATAGTTTAGTGGTTACTTGGTTTCAACCTTTAACTGTCAGAGTTTAACTCTCACAAACTTAAGATGTTTACAAAAAAGTAATGCCTATAATAAGTGTTGAATTCACCAACACCTATAATCTCCTGTGAAGCCCTGGAGTTGTACCAAATTGATAGAGGAGACCTATGAGTCAATGCCTGCTAACAGATTTATGATGAGGAAATCTCACTTAGTAGGGACCATCATTTTAAGGCAAAATTGGAAATTTATTTAAAAAATTATATGGATGCAAAGAAAGAAGAATTACCAAGACCACATCAAAATGGACAAAGTTAGGGATATGCTTTACCAGATACAAAGATTTACTTAAAAGGCAGATTCTTTATGATATTGAAGAATTAGTCAGATAGACGAATAGACCAAAATATCAAATAAGGAAGCTCAGAAATAGACCAAGCACACACATAAACTCTACATATCACAGAGCTGGCATTACAGATGAATCTAACTGTACCATTTGACAA
>JAVSCE010007072.1:0-73754 GCA_032199065.1 Smutsia gigantea
ACACATCTAGGATGGACAGGTTCCTGAGGAAGAAGTACATGGGTGTGTGAAGGCTCTGGTCAAATATGGTGGCAGAGATGATAAGAACGTTCCCTGTGAGGGTGGCCAGGTACATCAGAAGGAATAGCAGGGAGAGAAGGAACCTTTTCTCCCACCTCTCAGCAAAGCCCGTGAGGAGAAACTCAGTCACTGTGGTGAAATTGGTCATTTTCAGGAAATGATGTTTGACCTGAAAACAACAGGGATAAACAATGAAAAGTATGATCCATAGAAAAAATTGTAAAATATGTTACATACTTTATTTGGAAGTGTTTCCTTCTATTTTATAAAATTGGCCTTCATGCATAGGGAAATACCCTTTATTACTAGTTTTTAGATCTGCTATGTTTATTACCACTTTTGAATAATTAACATGGCAAAATGCTTAAGTTGTGGTTTTCCAATCCCTTGCTGATTATGATATTCAGTGTTATACTCTAACAATAGTATACAACCTATTTACTTGATTATTTTAATAAAGAATTCATCAATTCAAATACAAGTTTTGGTTTTTTTCTATCATTAATATAAAATTATATGAACAACATGTGGTTACTAGATTCCCCCAATGATCAGGTCCCCCCTACCAACCCCATTATAGTCACTGTCCATCAGCGTAGTTAAATGCTATAGAATCACTAGTTGTCTTCTCTGTGCTATACTGCCTTCCCCATGTCCCCCATCACATTATGTGTGCTAATTGTAATGCCCCTTATTCCCCTTCTCCCTCCCTTCCCCCATTCCTCCCCAGTCCCTTTCCCTTTGGTAACTGTTAGTCAATTATTGGGTTCTGTGAGTCTGCTGCTATTTTCTTCCTTCAGTTTTTTCTCTGTTTTTATACTACACAGATGAGTGAAATCATTTGGTACTTGGCTTTCTCCACCTGGCTTATTTCACTGAGCATAATACCCTCTAGCTCCACATATTGCAAATGGTAGGATTTGTTTTCTACTTATGGCTGAATAATATTCCATTGTGTATATTATGTACCACATCTTCTTTATCCATTCATCTACTGATGGACACTTAGGTTGCTTCCATTTCTTGGCTATTGTAAATAGTGTTGCAATAAACATAGGGGTGCATATGTCTTTTTGAAATTGGGCTTCTGCGTTTTTAGGGTAAATTCCTAGGAGTGGAATTCCTGGGTCAAATGGTATTTCTATTTTTAGTTTTTTGAGGAACCTCCAGACTGCTTTCCACAATGGTTGAACTAATTTACCTTCTCACTAGCAGTGTGGGAGGGTTCCCCTTTCTCCACATCCTTGCCAACATTTGCTGTTGTTTGTGTTTTGGATGTTGGCCATCCTAACTGGTGGAAGGTGATATCTCATTGTGGTTTTAATTTGCATTTCTTTGATGATTAGCAATTTAATTTTTATTTAAGTGTAGCTTATATACAATATTGTCTTGTTTTCATGTATATGACATAGTTTTGACAGTTATATACATTATTAAATGCTAACCCCAAATGGTGTAGTAACCATTAACATAGAAAGATGCTACAGAACTACTGACTATATTCTTTATGGTGTACTTTCATCCCCATGACTAATTTATATTGTGATTGAGATTTTGTGCCTCTTTTCTTCTTCACCTCTTTCAACAACCCAATTCAAATATATGTTTACATATATATAACATATAAAATATTTATATATTTAAATATATAATAAATGAATGAGGAGGTGGTATATATATAAAGTGGAATATTAACCATGAATTAGAATGAAATCCTGCCATCTGCAACATATGGATGATACTAGAGGGTATTATGTAATGTAAAATAACTCAGACAGAGAAATACAGTATAATTCACTTACATGTGGATTATAAAAAGCAACACGAGGAAACAAACAAAGAAGCAGAAACACATTCATACATAAAGAGCGATCAGCTAGTTGCTGGGGTAGATAGGGGAGGAGGATGGGTGAAGTAAATCAAGATGACTAAGAGGCACATCTTCCAGTTATAAAATAAATAAATCACATGAATATTTACAGCATAGGCATTATAGCCAATAATATTATCATAAACTTGTCTGGTGGCAGGTGTTAACTAGAACTATCATGGCTATCATTTCAGTATGTGTAAAACTATCACATCACTATTTTGGACACCTGAAATTAAGGTAATATTGTATGTCAACGTTAACTCCATGAAAATAAGGAGACACATCACCACGAATAATACACCTCAAATATTTTGCAATGTTTTAATAATGCATTCATGATAGTTATAAAACATATTGTAAGATATTTTGTTATCTACAAAAATTATTTTCAATGCTTAAAGTTTTACTCATAACTCTAAATATGCTTACACTATCTACTGCCTTACATTAATAAATTTTATACAGGTCTAAAATAATAAACCCATACTCACCTGTGAGAAATACAAGCTAATGTCAATCATATAACAATTTTTTATTGATTACTCAAAATCATTAAACTATTCAAGCACTGAGGTTTTATTGGAAGAATAAAAATATTTTTAAGTGCCTTATTTCAATTAGGGTATAATATAATACATAAAATATTTTTTTTCTCATTTTCATTTGTAAGTATTCAAAAACTCATATATTTGCATCTTATTTGTGTTTAATAAGTGTTTAACAATTCAGAAATTCATAGTTCCTAACAAAAAGTAGACAATGTGTAATACTTCCTTCTTTTTAAAATGATTATACAGAATGCTAAGATACATGTTTAAAACCTTCAATGTGTCATAGAACTACAGATATTTTGTTTTTTACACTAAGCCACATTCCATTTGTGTACCAACAAAATTAAGAAATTGTTCACTAGTTTGTATTGATTGAATTTTACTGATGCACCCTTTGAAGTAACAAAAAGTTACTTCAACATTTCTCAACGTTTGTAATTAGCACTAATTAATGTATTTGAACATGAGGAAAGTTAACTTAATCATCTGTAATCTTTAGCCTCTGAACTCAATCAATTTTAAGCTTGAAAAGAAGTATCGCTATCAATTCTTTGAAAAAACTTAATGTGGCTATATGAGATATGTAATTCTTTTATACTTAATAAACACTGACTTAAAAAGGAAAACATTTTAAATGGTCTCTATTAATATTTTTGGAATTTAAAGATATTCTATTTTGTCTTTCAGCTATATATCTTTCATTTCTACTTAACCTTTGTTTTATTTACAACTCCTCCTTTTCTTTTTTTCACCTCTAAATTTCATTTTAATTCACACATCTCCATCCAAAGTGGGTTTAATTCAGTCTACATTTTTATAATTTTATTATTCAAAAATAAATTAAATATATATTTTGCTAAAAATTGAAGGGCTTTGTAAACAAATAAGAGTATTTTTATTTGTTGATGTGAACTGAGGTGTGAACTAAGAATAATATAGTTGTTTATACATGTTTTTTCTCACATTTGATTCCTAAATCTCCCTTTTGCTTAACACCATTATCCACAGTTTTATGAGACGTGTGAATGAAAAATGGAGTAAATCACAAAATAAATTTTCAAGTAGAATTTTTGTTGAAACAAATAATTACCTTTGAAATATTGCATGTGCTTTTTAGCATTGTGACTCATATTTGCATATACTTCTAATTGTATTTACATGCACAACTATATAGATGGGCATGTATATATATGCATATGTATTTATATTCATAGTAATAGTAGATTCACTTAACTGACTTTTTAAAGATCCATGAATATTGATGGTCAAGAAGAAAAAGTAAATAACGGACTAATAGTTACCAAAGGGAAAGGGACTGGGGAAAATGGGTGGGAAGGGAGGGATAAGAGGGAAAAAGGGGCATTACGATTAGCAAATGTAATGTTGCAGGGGCATGGGGAGGGCTGTACAACTCAGAGAAGACAAGTAGTGATTCTATAGCATCTCACGACGCTGAAGGACAGTGACTGTAATGGGCTTGGTGGGGGGGACCTGATGAAGGGGTAGTTTAATAACCATAATATTGCACATGTAATTGTAGATTAATGATAATAAAATAAATTATATTAAAAAAAGAATAATTGAACTGTTTTTTCTCAATAAACTTCCTCAGTTTCAGAGTCAAAAAAAACCTAATTTTTCATGTCTCAGACTCTATACCAAATCACGATATCTAAACTGCAGTGAAAGAGGGAATGCATCTTTTATTGTCATTAAATAAATTTAAACTTTTAAATAGTCATTTATGAAACAGTTATATAAATAAACGAAGGTAAATATTATTTTGCAGACCTCTGCAGAAATATAATGAGTGATGATAGCAATGATTTAAAAGTTTAATGTTGGAAATCAGTAGTAATACTTAATATGCCTAAATTCTTTGATGGATTTACCTTAAAAAGGCAATACTTGCTCACTAAATGTTTCTACTGTGGATAATGATATATTTACTTGTAATGTATTTTGATAGTGAAAGGACCAAACTAATGCCATGACAGGCCCCAGAAAGCCTCAGAAATCAGAGGGCCTGAGTTTCAGTTTCCCTGAAACCACCTGAAAGTATAGGAAAATTTTAAGTAGGCTCTGACCCTTGGCCTGAGTCATAAAAACCGGCCTGAACACAATGACACAATAGCTTGCAAACCCGTGCCTAGGTAATCCTCCCCAAAACTGATAGATTGTGAAGATAAAGCCCTGTGTGACCCTACTGTGAAGATAAAGCCCTGTGAGACCCTAATTGAAATATTTTTGCTATCGAATCATCAGCAGACCTCCCCCTCGGCTCCCCCTGGTTGTGGTCCATTTTCCTTTAAAACCTCCTGTGATTTCTGCTCGGGGTCAGACTCTGCTCCTGCGTGAGTCATGAGTCTTGACCCCAGCGTGCTGGTGGAATCAATAAACCTCTTGCTGTTTGCATCAAGACCGGTCTCTTGTGAGTATTTGGGTCGCCGTCCATCCCGGGGCTGAGCAGGGCCTGTTTTCTGGGTCTTACAATAGCAATTATGTCTAACCTAGAAAAATTGTTAAAGTTACCGGATACACAAAGATCCAGCACCTTGTGTTTAATATTTAACCAGGATATTTAGTTTCTTGCGTCTAAGAATTTGGACTTTTAATATCCAAGTCTACACTTCATTCATGACCAACTAGAAAAAAGTGCATAAGTGTATCATGAGATGAAGTAAGTTACAAAGAAATTATGAATTCCTTTACTTAGATTCCTTAATAAAGTCCAATTTGGAATATTAATTCAAGCTTTCTGGTAACAGTCAAAGATAGTGAGACAGGGACTGTGGGTGTAGTCAGAGTAGGAGGAGGGTCTCCTGAAAAAGCAAGGCAGAATATTTGCAGTCAGAGCAATGTAACTACATACAAGGAAACCCCCTACCAAAAATCTGTTAAACATTAAGCTCTAGGGTCATTCTTCAGTAAGATCAGTTAATGTTCCCCAGATAAAGAAGAGTAACCCATGTTTTTATCATGCTAATCATGTGTAAGATTCACTTTAGCATGCTAAAAGGCCCAGGCCTATGTGCTGTCTTTCCTCTTTCATATCTGATGGGGTGGTTTTGCAGACTGGGAAACTAATTTAGCATGCAGACCCAGCTGTAAACAACATATTAAAAGGCAAGAAAGATTCTACCTTAAATATATGATTGCATTTTAACACCCAGGAAGTTTGGGAAGCAGAATTCTTAACTTTATAGCAAACGGACAATACCTCAGCCCACCTTGGAGGCTTGGCAGGCCACCTTTTGATATGCTCCTAGACCAAGAGGCCAGTATCCTGGAGAGAGAGATGGGGCGAGAAATTCCTCCTGTTAAATTAATTCTGGATGTTCAGACACCACTTAGCAGGTCTGCACCCCTAAACTTTTTTTCATGATCTCCAAAAATCCTCATCTGCCTATAAAACTCCGAGACAACGCACCACCCTGGGACTCCCTAGTCCCCTCCTGGCACGAGTCATGAGCTCATTCCTCTCACTTTATCTCTAAATAAAAGCCTGTACCTTGCTCTCCTACCTTGAGTGTTTATGAAGCTCATTCTTCGGCTTCATGAACAAGAACCCCGGCATCAATAGCTGAACCAATTCAAGGGAGCAGGTTTAAAGTGTAAGGCCCAGAAAACAGGCCCTGCTCAGCCCCGGGATGGACGGCGACCCAAATACTCACAAGAGACCGGTCTTGATGCAAACAGCAAGAGGTTTATTGATTCCACCAGCGCGCTGGGGTCAAGACTCATAACTCACGCAGGAGCAGAGGAGTCCGACCCCGAGCAGAAATCACAGGAGGTTTTAAAGGAAAAGGGACCACAACCAGGGGGAGGCGAGGGGGAGGTCTGCTGATGATTCGATAGCAAAAATATTTCAATTAGGGTCTCACAGGGCTTTATCTTCACAAGTCTATCAGTTTTGGGGAGGATTACCTAGGCACGGGTTTGCAAGCTATTGTGTCATTGTGTTCAGGCTGGTTTTTATGACTCAGGCCAAGGGTCAGAGCCTACTTAAAATTTTCCTATTCTTTCAGGTGGTTTCGGGGAAACTGAAACTCAGGCCCTCTGATTTCTGAGGCTTTCTGGGGCCTGTCATGGCGTTAGTTTGGTCCTTTCAAAAGACAACATTAAAAGTGTATTCTTTCTTATAATTGTTTGTTTAGCTTTTTCAATATAATTCATATTTTTAAAAACACATCTTCATTTATTTAGTTTTTACCTTTTTTATATATTTATTTATTAAAGTGGTGTGGATAAAGTGGGGGGGTATCTATGGCCAGGATCCTCACTGAACTTAAATGTAACTGTCCTGTTGCTATGCTACCAGTTCCACACCTTTAGGCAATAAGTCATTATTGTGTTAATGTAAGGAGTTCCGCCCAGTGCTCTGCAGGAGACTGAGTGGCGGGGCTGCAAGGCTGTAGGAGAGAGGAGCAGAGGCTGCAGTGGTGGTAGCGCTGAGGACAGAAGCCCGGAGGATGGCTCTGCAGAGAGGGCCGAAGGACGGCTGTGCAGGACGGCTCTGCAGAGAGGCCCAGAGGATGGCTGTGCAGGATGGCTGTGTACGACGGCTGTACAGAGAGGCCCATGGGTAGAGACTGACTTGCTGCATCCGAAGCAGCAGTGGTAACACAGACTCGCTCTGAGTGAACGGGATTTAGTGACTGACCTGCCACCTGGAATTAAAGTTGGGAATAACCTTTTCACCCCAAGAACCCTTTGCTGTAAATTTCTTTGGTCACAGTGAATCTATAGCGAACTTGCCTGGGGCTGAAACTCATTTGCTGCAAGACAAGTGGAGTTGACAAACAATATAATATTTGTTTCAGTATTTTATGTTCTTCATGGATTTGACAGCTACCTTATTAAAAATCACTTATCTTTTAATTGAAATGAGTCCTACAGAGGTATGTTAGTTTTTAAAAAAATATGTGAACTATTACATGAATTCTGAAAAGGTAGGGAACTAAGAAAATTCCTGAGATTCAGTTACTCAAAATAAAAACCTGTGTTTTTGTTGGTAAAAAGGTAGCATACCGTACAGAAATATTTCTAAAATATTTCAAAAAGTTTTTATAAACTAGTATTACTTTTCAATGTATTATGCTTAATATTGTTAATTGTATTGTTATAGATTCTGTTTTATACAATTTTACCTTAATATTGATGCTCTCCTTAGTCTTATCTAGAACTTACTCAAAGTTCTGCATATCTTACACATAAAATAGCAAACAAATGTTTGAAAACACTGATTTTAAAACAATAATAACAGCATAAGAAACAAATACCAGCTATGGATTATTGTTTTATGTTTACATGGTCCAGCACACTGCAATATTACTGTTATGGCAAAAGAAATTATAGCAACAACTATAAAGTATTTGATAGGAATTCTCTAGATGTGGGACACTGCATTGATACTCTGCTTATCTGTGGAGTTGAAACCATGTCTATTTTAAAAACAGAAATAAAGTCCTCAAATGAAGCAAAAATTGCAGAGAAATGAAGAGTGTGAATTGAAGGAAGGTTAGTGGAAAGACAATGACAGGAAATGCAGAGAAATACTTACCCTTGGGTACGATATGCCCATAATCCAGGAGGAACATCAACCTCTGTTATGAGTTTGTCAAAATCAACATTTTTTAAACGGTTTACATAGATTTTCCGATTGAGACAGAATTTTATAAATTGTTCAGATAAAAAAATGTACCATAGTTGTGGAAAAGGCCAACCATGGTCTGCCTTATATACAAAAATGGACCCACCTGTGTCATCAACTGCAAAGACTCTGGGAAGAGCCTTACAGTTCAGAGTTGGCCTGCTGCCCATGGGTAATTTCAAGCAGGTAATGATCTCTAGAGCCCAGGTTAGTGTAATGCAATTAAAGTAGGAGAATCGAGACAATGACTGAATACATAGATATGGTGTCATATATGAGTGTGTGTATGTGATTACTGAGTGAATAACAGACAGAAATTAGTGAGCATATGTGTCTCCTCATCATTAAACAGCTGTAATGGGGAATCTGCATGGATCTCATAGATAATATTTTATATCATTTCTATAATATATATATGGTTCTCTATATATTAATACATGTGGTATATATTATATTGTTATGTATTATATTTAATATCTTTATATATTATGTAATATATACTTTGTCTATTAAATGTTAATGTATAAAATCTATTAATGAATACATATATATATGTCATATGTGGGGCACTGATGATTTGTGTCTGCCTTATCTCAGCAAATGAGAGGTTCACAATTATTATCTATGTAAAATACAGTTATTTATATCTAAAATGGCCTCCATGAAAGTAATGGAAAGGACTATGTCAAGTTCCACTGGGCTGCACAGAGAGGTGAGGTGTGAGGCACCAGGTGTTGGGAATTTATTTAAAGCAACGAACCAAAGATGAAAGTGTCCGTCAAGCCTTTAGTCACTTCCTGTCACAGCACAAAACAGAGGTTGGCCTGGAGGAGCCCTGCCTCCCCCTGTGCCGAGTCCATTCACGGGATGGACCACAGGTCAAAGGCCAAGGGGTGAGCACAGGTGTGGGGTCACCACTACTGAGGGATCCGCAAAGGGAAGGCTTGTGTGCCCAGGGGTCAGAGGGAAGAGGATTAGGAGGAAGGGCAGGTTTAGAGAGCGCCAGTACCCGTCAGAGGGGAGAGAGGCACTGGGAGGATGTGTCCTCCCTCCGCCATATGGAAGCCTTGGCTCAAGACCCCAGCTGGGGAGACCCTGCAGTGTGGGCGTGTGGGCGTAACTCTAGTCATTCACAACGTGAGGGCCTGAGTCATTGACTGGAAAGTATTTACTAAACGTTCAATGCAGGATTGGAGTATCATGTCCAGGGTGGGGATGGCCACTTTCCCCTGGGGGTTCTGCCTGGTAAAACCCTGTAATTGCCTATTGCTGGCCTGAAGGACCAAACAGGGGAGTTTTCCCAGGGGCCAAACTGCTCATAAATGACTAACAATTATCCATTTGAAAACTCTAAAGATGTGGAAAATAGCTTCATAAGTAAAAAGGATATGAAACATTGAATGTTCCCTAAAGGCAGGTTTGACCCCAGATTAATGGTGACATTCCCTGGGCCATGTAGGGTTCAAATACAGTGTCTGACCATTAGTAGCTGAATGGACTTGATCACATTCTCTTTCTGTTTTGTTTTGTCTTCTTTCCTTTTAAAAAAATACAAACCTTTGCTTTTCAGTTGTTAATATGAGCTATTATAAGAAGTAAAAGATTTTGCAATATATAAATACGCTCCAACTATGAATTTTAAATGAGTTGCTAGTTTAAAGCAATTTCATAATGTCTATCAATTAATACCCATAAATAATAAGACTGGCTACTATTGCTTGTACTTTCATGAGACTCAGAAAGCAAGACTCTGAACTCACACTTTTCTAACTCCACAGCATAACACATATGTCCTCTAATTTACTTATTCTATAGTGCTTAAAAGGTGCTTAATAGAATCTATGCAAATTTACATACAAAACTGCCAGAATTGTAAGGACAATTAGATGTGCTATTGCCATTATCATGAGAGACAGAGCCTGAGAGAAAATTCAACACACAACTAACCAAAAATGTACAATGTTCTTCTATAAATAATCTTGTTCTTTAAACTGAAGAGACTTGCACAAACACTGAGAGACAGACACACACATAATCTTGGTATATACTAAATTATCTACTTTCTCTCCCTGAAGAGGTGTCTTTCTGTCAATCTATTTATATAATCTTCCCTCAAGATACATAAATGCATATCTGAGGGTCAAATGTCCTTTCTTATGCTTGTGTATGTAACAGAAGAGGTTCTTACAACAGTGCTTTTTTAAGTGTTTATGTATTATTCATTTATTTATATTTGAAGTTGTGGCAGTGGTGTTTCAATTGACTATTAAGGTAAAAGTTCAGTTTTCATACTACATGTGAGAAAATTCATTCTCAATAAAATGTGTCATTTAGAAACTTTGCTGGGATTTCATGAGTCATGCAAAATGTGTTTCATTTTACTGTATGATGAGAAGGAAGACTTATCATATAACTGATAATTGATATGGTGACCAGACAGACAGGCATAAAAAAGTTAATGGGGAACTGAGAGGAAGTTATCATTCTCTGGTAAGTTGTTTTGCAGAACAAGATGTCCCAAGAAGAGCAGACCTCAGAGGGGCCTACCAGTTGCTATTTGCAAATATTACCTTGAAGATATCCCATAACTGTTGACCGGAGATTTCGTCCCTGTTGCCAAGGTCAGAGTTTTGGACATTTACCTGTACCCTTCTGAATACCAATCAGATTTTAGTGTTCACTTTGTATCCATTGTGATCCAGAGAGACAACTGGTTTGTGCCTATGAAAGAGCAGCCCCATTCTTTGTCAGGGGAGAAACTGTTTGGGAGCGATTCCCAGGGTTCTGCTTACCTGCCGCAAGTAATGACCTTTCTTACAATCTGACACTCTGAGAGATACATATCTTAAAAAGCTGAAACAGAATTCTGGGAGTATGACAGAGCATAGAGAGCCTGGATCCACCTTATTACACACCTACACACAGAGCAGTTCATCTGGAGGAATGGAGACTGAAGTGAGCACCTGCACAATGAGGTAAAAAAGATGGAAGGTCCTGCAGAAATGGCAGGAAGATAAGACGTGGTAAGTATACAGCGTCCGGCTGTGAGCATTCTGGGGTGAGAGGAGCCGGGCAGAGCCATGGTTGCTCTCCTTCTGCACAACTCCGTGCAGTCCTAGGCAGGGACTGGGCACACGGGCCCATCTCAGACTTGGTCCAAGCTTCCCTCTGACCCACATTTATACCCAAATGTACCTAAAGGGAATCCAGCTGTCCCACCACCCTGCCTGTGGCCATCCCCCAGCCTAGCCACCATTAGTGGGACCAGAAATGCCCCCAGCATGACAGAGATTGTGCACAGAATCCCAGAGTGGCACCAATGCCGCAGTTCCCGGGAGTGACCCGGAGGGCACACAGGTTATGTTCCAGGAGGCCAAGGGGACTCACCTGGTGCCAGTTCAGGGGTTCTCGGATTGTGCCTCTGACCCACCACTGGCTGAACACCCTCCTCCCTCCAGTGCAGAACCCACAGGTGTCCACACAGGAGCCCCTCTAATGGGCCTCGCATGCTGTGCCCCAAAGACCGAGCACTGGGAGCCCCAGCCCCAGGAAAGCTAGTCTCAAACTCACTCAGCTCCAGCTGCCCTAAACCATGAGGGTCCTGACATCGGCCCAGGAGGTCCTCCTGCACATGGAGAGTCCCTCACAACTGGGACAGTGAGCCCCTGCAGCCAATTCATGGAATCAGACACAGAAAGTCATGCAAAATGAGACAGAGGAATGTGGCCCAAATGACAGAACACAGATTCTAGCTGCTGTTGCCCTGCTTGTGGGGGAGACTGTCACGTTCTCCTCAGGACCTCCCCTTCAGGTGTCCCACAGACGTCAGGCGGCTCCCCTAGTACAGACCGAAACCGCATTTGGTCATCTGCTGGTTGAGTACTGAATATGAGATGCTCCTATCAGAGAACTCAGAGATTATTTTCTCTACCTGAAATATTCTAAACCCTGCTACCCTGCTGCCCTCTTCCAAAGGTACCATCCCACCCTATTTTTGTGAAGAAAAGCTCTTATCCACCAGGCCCAGCCCATTCTGACTGACCAGACCTTGAACAATCCTGATGGAATCTCGTTCACCGATGGGATTAGTTTTATGTCAAATGGGAGGTGAGTAGCTGGGTAATGCTGTGGTCTCTGACTCCAGGACACTAGAAGCCCCAGCACTTCCACCTGATTGGCTGAACTTGTTGCTCTGACTCGAGCCCTCGAATTACCTGGAGGAATAACAAGAACAATTTACTAACTCCAAGAATGCCTTCTTTGTCCTCCATGCACGCACCACCTTATGGCTGGAAGGAGGATTTTGAGGTTCCTGAGACTCTCCCATCAAATATCCTGACCGGATCAACCACCTCTTGCAGGGAGCCTTGCTGCCCAATCAGTGGCCATTGTACATTGTAGAGGCCACCAAGGGGGATATCATAGTGGGCACAGGGCACTGGATGGCATATGCAACAGCCAAACAGGCAGCCTACAGGAGCCTCTTCTGGCCATTCTGGTACCAGGTCTCAGACCCCTGCCCCCACCTACCTACACACCAAAGGAGGGGACCTGGGCACAGCAGAAGGGGTTTGAGCCCCTGCCTTCAGGACGGCTCCAAAACGGAGAGGTCCTTTTTCTTCCCTTAAACCTCCACTGGAAGGTCTTAAACTCCTTCCACTATGTTACCCATCTAGGGAAAAATGTCCTTGTTACTCTAACTTCCCAGGTGTTCACATGGAGGGACTTGTCTGAGGTCACTGAAAGTGTCCAAAGCCTGCCCCACATGCGCCATCAATAACCCTCAAGGGGCACGAAAGCCACCCTGGTCCACGCTGTTCAATGAGGAGGGACACACCTGGGGAACGACTGGCAACTAGATTTTACACAAGTGCCTCCCAGGAGAAGTTTAAGTTCCTATTGGTGTCTGTAGACACCTTCATGGGATGGACAGAGGCCTTCCCACTTGGACCGAGAAGTCCCCTGAGGTAGCCAGCAAGCTGTTGCATGAAATTATTCTCTGGTTTGGGTTTCCACTCTCCCTTCAGAGTGACAGTAACCCTCCTTTTGTGGCCTCCATTGTTCAGAGTGTGTTTAAGGCTCTGGGGATTAAATAGCACTTACATTGCTACAGGCAACACCCATCCTTGGGGAAGGTAGAATTGGCCAACCCATTCTTGAAATCAGGCATAAGAAAATGCACCCTGGAGACTGCCCTAAAGTGGGCAGAGGCTCCCCCAAATGCCCTCCTAAGAACTAGGGCAGTGTTTAAGGCATCCTCAGACTTCAGCCCACCTGATGCCTTGCATGGGAATCCCTTAATTGATCAGAGATTCTCCTTCACTCCAAAGCCTTAGCTTTGCATTGATATACAAGTTTCTTAACACAGTTTCAATAGGTGCAAAAGGAGGATGGGTGGTTATGGTCACCCCCAACAACCCTGAATGCCCCTTAAACCCAGCAGGAACCCAGGTCGTAATCAAAGTATGGAGGAAGGCTCTCCAGACTCCCAGTTACAACCGAGCTGTAAGGGACCTCATCCAGTGCTCTCATCTTCTCCTACGGCCATTAAAGTGCCCGGGATCACTAGCTGGATTCATCACTCATAGGTTAAGCCACGGATCACATCTCAGCCCAAGGAAGAACAGTCTATGTGTGTGAACTGGTGGAAGACTTAAGGCTTCTCTTCTGAAGAAACTAGTAATTGAGAAGTACATGTTTGCTTTGCCCCTTCACTCACTATTGAATCCACACATCACCCTGAGTCTGCTTTTCCTCCTCCTTTTTGTAAATGTGACCAACTCTTCACCAGCCATCACACCCAAGCAAGAGCTGTGGACCCAAAATTCTCTAATCCGAATAACCCAAGCTCCTGCAACAGTGGGGATTAAACATAGTTGGGTGTGCCACAGACACCCTCAGAAGGACAGGGCATTGCTACCCTCCACATATGTCGAGTCTCGGCTGTCAAACAACTCGTGGTAAGGTAGTCTAGTTTTCCCCCTTTTGCCCCCTACCATGGCCTCTCCCTTTACTCTTGTTAACCCGACAAATGGCTCCACTGCCGGCTTATGTACTGCTACTGCCAAACACAAACGCTTCAACAGCCAGGGTACCATAGGATTTGGAAGTTGTACCAGAGAACCATCTATGCTATGTAAGCTCCGGAAGCTATATTTTAGTTCCTGGTGGCCTGCAAACTACATCTTGCATTAACCCCAAACCCTGTGGGGGCAATAATTCTGCTACCATATGTGCCCCTAAAGGTATGGCCTTCTTATGTGGGTTTGCGGTAACTTCCTGTGGTGGCCAGGCAGTTTGTGCCCGTGCCACACATACTGCAGCCACTCAGTGCCTTAGCCCCTGTCTCATATATGGAGTGTGCTCTCTGGGATATATGACACCTAATCTCCAAGTCTGTAATGAAACGGCTAGCCCTTCCCACAGCCACCGGGGCCTCCTGGATGTTTTTACTCTGGGAAGAAAAGTTTTTACTATTATTGTCCCATGGGTGAGATATGTTGAACATAAAATTATTCTGTCAGATCTTACAGCAGAATTAGAAGAACTGGCTAATGATACAGAGGGAGCCCTTCAAGAAATATGACAAACCCTAGATTCATTGGCTAATGTAGTCATGGACAACCTAATTGCCTTGGACTACATATTGGCCTCCAAAGGAGGGGTGTGTTCAGTTCTTAATACTACCTGTTGCACCTATGTTAATAACTCAACAAAAGTAGAAACCAGGGCCACTGAAATTCTCAACCATGCCACATGGCTAAAATAACAGAAACACCCAGCCATTTCCAGGATTACAGGCCTATCAGCCTCCTCATCCTGTGGTCTCTCCCTATTAGTAATACCCCTCCTACTGTCATCAGTCTGCTTCTGGTTGGCCCATGTATCTTCAACTTATTAACATAAGTCATATCTTCCAGACTATAATCCATCCACCTCCAGATGGTCCTATTGGAAGGATACCAGCCAATCCACTCTGCCAGTGTGCCACAATATATGGGAACCCTGGACTGACCAGAATGTCCCCTTGGACAACACCGCCCAGACCTCAGGCCCTCTGGGGCTTATACACCAGGGCCCTCCAGAAGGACACTGGACACCCTGGGCCCACTATGAAATCCCTAGCTCTGGCTGACAGATATCAAGAGTCATAACCCAGTCTCCGAACTTCACTCCTTATCATCCAAGAAGCAGCTAGAACCCTCATCACCAATGCCCAAAGAAGTGGGTCCCAACTGCCTGAGGGGGGAATGTTAGGGATGTTACACAGAGAGAGACATGGGCATCTCAGGAAGGGGAAAACAAGGTTCAGAGACAAAAATGCCCAAACCCTGCCCAAGTCTGGGCCCACGTGAAGACTACAAAGGCTTTGCAGGGAGAGAACCTCCTTGGGGATGAGGACCAGGCCTAACTGGTCCCTACCAGATCCCAGGTGGGCACCATCGGACAGGACTAAGAACTGGCCAGAGCACAAAGCATCATGGGAAAGTACACACTCACTGAGAGGGAGGCTATACATGTGGACCTGTCATCAAATGACCGCGCCTTGTCAGTCCAAGAGGCACCTTCCAGCCAGGATGTAATACAAAGGGCTCCCACCTAATGGATGGGGACCTTTGTCTGCCTTTTCTCTGACCAACTGGCCCCTTGGAGTGCATTCAATTAAAACTTTCATTCTGCTTAGCTATTGTCTCTCTGCCTTTCAATTTTTTGTGGGGACAAGAACCGAGGAGGACAAACTCAGCCCAGTAAAAATTCTACTTCTGTGACAAAATCAAAGAAAAAAGAAGCAAATTTGAAAAGATATTTGAAATAGTGCATATTTCCCAGTAATTCCACTTCTGAATGATTCTATGTTTATCCAGCACCATAAACAATATATAAGATATGGAAGCCACCTATCTGTCCATGGATAGATTAATAGATAAAGAATATGTTTTACAAAAATACAGTGGAATATTACTCTGCCATAAAATCAAATGAAACTATGACAATGTAGGTGGGCTTAGAGGGTATTATGCTGAGTGAAATAAGCCAGGGAAAGAAAGCACAACACCATATGATTTCACTTATGTGTGCAATTTAAAAACAAAATGGAAAAAAAAGCACTAGATGCATAGACATTAAGAAGTGACTGATGGTTTCCTTTGGGAGTGGCTGAGTATTTAGGTTATTTAAATTTTTCTTTTGTAGATATAATAAATTCATTTTAAACTCCATTTTTAGCTCAAAGCATTGAAGAATGAAATTTGTTTTCTGAAATTGATATTTCTTATTTTACTTATAATTTTATATGAACTGGCTTTTTCCCATTGTATTATCTCAAAATTTCTTGGATAACTTGAATCCTGAGCATGTACCAAAGTGCTTAGGAATTAGTGGGGCAGTTTGTTGTAGTTTAGGGAAAATACCCTGATCCACTGAAGGTGATAAAATATTTACAAAATATTTTAAGCTATAATTTTAATAGAGCTATATGTTATGGTATCAATTAGCTAACATAAATTCCAGAGTTGACACAGATTAATAATTAAGCCAAATAATTAACACCATTATTTCCAAAGATATCAGACATTACCCTGTACTATGGAAACTATATCCTCTGAATGGGTCATTCAGCGTGGAAATGCTAATGAAATAACTGTGAACAACCCTCATCCAAGGGAGTTACGGCCACACCTTTTCAACACAAAGAAGGATGTTCCTCAATCAAGTGAGTGACTTAATTAATTCTCATTTCTGAGAATTTTCACTTTCTGGATATATTCCGAAGTAGTTTTTTCTCCATATGCTTACTATTAATTTTGGATTAAATTTTTAAAGTTCCTGCATACCTATAAGTCTATAACTAAGCAGCATATCATTTATAGATTTATTTTACACTTCATTAAATAAATTTGGATAATAAAGTCTGTAAGTTATCTCCATATTTGATGTCTAAAGTATTCTTTTGAGGCATTATTGGTATTAATATTTGATGAATCATAACTATATATAATTTAAAATAATTCTCATCAAATATCTTCAGTGATATGTACTAATTAAAAGAGGTAGTTAAACTTTTGTTTTTTGGAAGATAAGAGGAAAGGGTAATAATATAAAACACAAAATGCATTATTTTATACCTTAATCACTCAGGTATCAGGAGAGAGATTTTGGAGAACGCAGTCTAATATGTAAAATATAGATAAGCAGTTATTTCATAGATGGTTGGATCTCAGTGATGGGTATAAACCTGAAATGGATCTTTATTAATTTCCTGAATAACAATTTCTTAATATTATTTTCATTATAGCTTCCTTTACCTGTGTGTTTCTAAGACTGTAAATAATAGGATTCAAGAATGGAGGAACTATTGTATAAAATACAGTAAGAATTACTCCCTGGATAGTTTCTGAGGCCACTGAAAGTCTTAGGTACACACAGCTGGCAGAGCTGAGGAAGACAGACACCACCAGGATGTGAGGGACGCAGGTGGAGAAGGCCTTCCCACGTTCTCTGGTTGGAAACTTCATCACAGTGGAAAATATGTAAATATATGACATGGTGATAAAAACAAAGGAGCCACCACCAACCAAAATGGCAGAAACAATAAGTAAGAGGAAATTGCTGAAGGTGTCAGAGCAGGAGAGGCTCAGCAGAGAGGGGATGTCACAGAAGAACTGGTGGACCACGTTGGACTGACAGAAGGACAGCCGGAATGTGTTTCCCGTGTGCACACCTGCATAGATGAGGCCACTGAGCAGGGAGACCAGTGTTGTCCAGTCACAGAACTGGTGGTTCATGATGACGGGGTAGCGGAGGGGCTGGCAGATGGCCACATAGCGGTCACGGGCCATGACGGTGAGGAGCAGAAGCTCCACATACACACAGTAAATGACCAGGAAGATCTGAGCTGCACAGCCAGCCACTGAAATGGCCCCGTTGTCAGTGAGGGAGTTGACACAGGCTTTGGGGACAGTGACAGAAATGTAGCACACATCTAGGATGGACAGGTTCCTGAGGAAGAAGTACATGGGCATGTGAAGGCTCTGGTCCAGTGTGGTGGCAAAGACGATGAGGAGATTCCCTAACAAGGTGGCCAAGTACATCACAAGGAATAACACGGAGAGCAGGAGCCTCAGCTGCCGCTTATCAGCAAAGCCCGTGAGGAGAAACTCAGTCACCATGGTGGAATTGGCCATTTTCCAGAAATTCTGATTGACCTATGAAACAAAAGGTGTAAACCGTGAAACACACGATTCCTAAAAACCGTTTAGGATATCGCCTTAAATATTTTCCTTGAAAGGGTTTTTCTTCTCATTCATAAAATTGTCCCCCGAGTGTAGGAAAGTTCCATCATTAGCCTTGGTCTCCTCAGCGTATCACGTCTACTGAGTAGTTAACATGGGACGTGGTGCGGACAGGACTGCTGAGTCCCCCTGTTGGGGCATGACGTGCAGCGCTCTTTCAGTGCTCAGCAATATCCAGCCCATGAGGCTTAGTATTTTACTGAAGTTTTAATTTGTTCATATATATAAAGTCTTCAAACAGATTAAATTTTCAATGACTTTTTGTTGAACTCTAGCTGATATGCAATATTTTATTGGTTTCATTTATACAACATAGTGATTTGACAGTTATCTACATTATTAAATACTCACCCCAATAAGTGTCCTTAAATGTTTTATTAAATGTTGGACATCATCTTCAGCCTGGATATTGATGCACAGTTGAGGTTTAACTCATTGCTTTTTAAAATATGATCTGTGGTTCATCAAGAGTCCATAATTGCTTCAAAATGACCTGCAAAAGTGAGCACCAAATCGCTCTGAAGGTTTTCCCTGCTCTTAAACTCAGTTTTAGTGATGCTCTGACATCCATATGTGGGATCGGCACATTTGTCTCTCGTATCTCAGCTTGAAGTATTATTCTTCTTTAAATTCATTTATTATTTTAAAAGAATCAGTCAGCAAAAACTTAAAAAAAATAACATGGTCTTCACTACAGTTGTTTCAAGAATCACATTTTGATTTGAATTTAACCTCAATATAGAGGAATTATATGTGGTTATGTGATTAAATAAACTCAAATTTTACTATGGTACAATTTTTAAATGGTTTGTCTACATTCCTGTACAACCTAAGAGTTAATATTTTTCTTTAAATTTCATATGGCTGTAATAAAATTAGTCATTTTTCCATGTTTATATTCTGTATGTAATTTTCTGTTTGAATCCAATTTCATATACAATTATGTTGCTATCTAAGTTTACTATTAAATTTGACACTGATCACAAAAAGCAAAGTTGCCAAATAACAATAATATGGAAGTTAAATATTCTAAGCATGAACTTCTTATGCTTATCTGTTCTTCTCCTCAACAAATTATAATACATTCATTCCTTACATCCTCTGTGATTTAATTTCCTCTGTTCTGTGAAACCACCATTACTGCCGTTTTCATATCACTATTTTGAGTATTAGAGGTCTGAACAATAATATGACACAGATGCTGTAGTGAATGACCTTCCTAGTACAGAAATACTTAAATATCCCCATATAATAAATTTACTAATAGAGATTTGGTCTCAATGCCTTTTCTTAAGATAGCTGTATTTCATTCTCTATAAACTGATTTGACCTTTGCCTATTGATGCTCTTCATTATTTCTTTTTCCCATTTATATCATGAATATTTATTGAAATGTATTACTTATAGTTATTAGACACTTTGACACTACAAAATTGCCATTTCTGAAACAGCTTTAACAAATTACAGGCCTGTAAGTAATCTATCATGCTATTTACTCTGTCCTGCCATTTATTTCCCCTTTCCAGCATCTTTGACCATTAACCATGTTCATTGTTTTTCTCATTAGTTTTTTATAGCTTATCTGGAAATGCATGTGTTCACCAAATTTGTGATATGTATAGCCATCCCCAGTTGTATATACATCATATTTAACCACAATCTGAAATTCAAGTATTGAAATTTTACACCCAGTCTTACAGACTGCCCATTTCCCTTTAGCCCCCATATGACACAAAAGCTCTCACCTCACTGACACTTTCAATTCAAAATACACCTAGAAATTATTGTACATTTATTTACAAGTACATATATCATAGTTAATTTAAAAATTCTTAAGTTAATTCAGTGGCTACTAAATTATTCTCAATGCTGTTTTCAATTATTTACAGATAACTAACTCTTAAAGGGATTACACTATTTCTCAACCACCGTAAATTAATACATTCTATATAGTTCCTATATAAAATAATAAAACTTTTGTAAATATGTGCTAAGATCAAGCTAAGGTCTTAATCTATCAACGTTTTATTATTTTCACTGATCAGCCATAGCCATTTAAAAACTATTTTTAGAATTGTGGTTTTTGTGAAATAGGAAAATATTATCTTTTTTGGTGCATGATTCTGGTAAGGTTAAAATATAATACTTAAAACAACAAATAAATATTTACATATTCAGATATAATGTGTCCCAAGAAAAATAGAAAATTTCTAAGAGTTTTCCTTTTTCCAAAATATTAGACCAAAGTCAAGAGATCCGCTTAAAAGCATAGATGCAGAGACACTTTTTTTAAACTAATCCAGCTATTTGTTTCTCTCAAACAGTAGTAAATTGTCCACTAGTATTAATTAATTGAAATTACTTGATGCACTATTTCATTTATGTGAGAAAATTATGATATGAGACTATCTTTCTTCATTGACTGCTTTTCATGCATAACTATAAGAGGGAAACTTTATATTATAAAGCCTGAAGCAGAAGTCCCATGTTAGAATTAACTGTGAAAAGAAAAAATTTGTAAACAATGACATTAGTGCAGACATTAATCATTTCAACAAATAAAAACATTTAATTGCAATACTGGTGTTTTTATATAGATTTTTTCTTACTTATTTTTAAAGAAATTAACCATAAATATCTTAGACTGTGTCTGAACAAATATGCCTGATATATAAACTATGCAAATCATTGGACTAGAAATTGCACATGCAAAAGATATGGTGGATTTGTAAATAAAAAAAAAGTTTAAGGAAAAGTGAAAGATAAGTAACTGGAAAAATATATCAGAATATCTCCATATTCCAGAAATATTAATAAAGACTATTTAAAGTGCTTTGCTATTTGAGAAATCTGTAAGGGTTGAAGACTTGTGCTTTGAATAGTGTATTGTTTATTTTTAAATAATTAAATGCACAACAGTTATCTTCAAAACTTAAAAATATTATTGCATTTGAGAGCTTAGAGATTGTACTTAATATTTGAATTTACTAAAACATTGATAAATATTGAAGTAAACTACTATATTTTGAAATTTTAAATGTGTTGAATATTGTACCTTCATATTTCCATACATTTCAAATTCTATATAAGTGTGTGTGTGTGGAGGCGGTAGGTGGGTGAGTGACACACACTCAGATAAGATAATATGAGTTATTAATATTATTTCAATGAATTTCCTCAGCCTCGATATCACAAGAATTGATAATGTACAATACAGATAAAACTACCTGCAATAAGTAAGATTCACATTAAAACTAATCATGTCATTTTCTAAATTGACATCAGGGAGACAATGCATCCTCCACTGTGAGTAAATATATCTAATTTTCCTGTGAATCATGTATTAAACACATGCATACAAATAAATAAAGGTAAAGATTATTTTGTAAAGTGCTGTATAAATAGGATGAGTAGTGACAGTCAATTTTTTAAAGTAGCTAACAACATGATATTGGAGGGTAGTAGTAACATTTAATGTTCCTATATTCTCTGATGAATTTTCCTTAAGTAACGGATGGTAATTTTTCAGTATGGTTATTTTATGGGTATTAGTATATATAATTAAAAAGTACTTGATAGCCCTTTATGCCCAGCCAAGTCAGATGGCCAAGCTACTAGTTATACAATTATCCATGACCCAGTGTTTAAATTTGACCAGAGCATTCAGGTTATTGTGTAGAATAATTCAAACTTTTAAATTAGAGTCCATGTGCTCTCTTCACTAGTAACTTATTAGAGATGAATGTATCAGGACAACTTCAGCTGAAGTTAGTCACACAGGCACTATGAATTCTTTTGATAAAATAATGGAAGTCCAATATAAGGAAATTAATTTGAGTTTTTCAGTGGCAGACAAAAATAGTTTTTAAAAGACAAAGATGGCAATTTGAGAAGTTAAAAGCTATATTCCATTTATTAAGCTCATTCAATCTGTCATATATTTGAAAATCACTTACCTTTCAGTTGAAATAAGAACTAATGAGCTTACTGATTCCTTTCAAACAGAAATGCCAAAAAGAGAAGACCCTGAACAAAATCCTGAAAAAAAATCTCATTTACTGAAAAAGTCATGGCATTAGGGTTCTAATTGATAAAAGTGAAACTAACCCTGAAGAACAATTTCCGAAGCGTTAAAGTTTTTAATACAATATTATTATTTTCATTTAGTTGTATAGATATGAATATACTCCAATTGTTTTATATTTTTTAACATCTTAATATTGATGCTTTACACAATCTCCTCTGGAACTTACTTACTCATAGCTATGAGTATTTTCCAAGTATATGGTAAATAAATTCTGAAAATATGGATTTTGAATCAATAGTAACAGCATAAAGAATTATCAGTCCTGCTTATTCTTATGTTTCACATGAGTTCATCATACATGTCTGCTGTAGTTATACAGAGTAACACAAAAGTTATAAAAAGTTGATGCAAATTCCCTGTGCTTGCTATTTTATTGAAAGAATTAACTTTTCATTACTGGGTTGGCTTATTCCTTTAATGAGATCATTGATCATCATACAGAATAAAATATCTTGGTCCACTGCACTGATACACTAGCAGTACTCTCTATTCAAATCCATCTCCATTTCTAAAACCAGAATGAAATTCCAAAGTGAAGAAAAAGATCACAGGAAAATCAGATTACAAAAGGGAAGGAAAGAAGGTGGGAAGATATTTCAATAGTAACCACACCTACTTACTCCTTATAGAGTATGCCTCTCGTCCTGGAGGAATAAAAATTTATCTTCATTCTAAATCATGGTCTTAAAGATGGTTTTGACAAATTTTCCTATGCAGAGAGGAGGGAGAACTTCTTAGATGAAGAAAGAATGATTTTTAGGTTGTGGAAGAGGCTGATCATGATGTGCTTTATCTAAAAATGCGAACAACTGTAAAGCTCCCTGATGCTTTAAAGCCATGGAGAGCATAAGCCTATGAGTCTACCACAGTCCGCTCCCCGAGGGGGATTCCCAGCAGGTCCTGATCTCCACACTGCAGGTCAATGGGGCCAATTACAGTGGGCCGTGTCCCAGAATCTCAGAGATAATATTATGCATTCCAGGGGCCCACATGACTTGTCTGCCGTGATCTGGATGAATGACATGATCTCAATGATTGCATCTGTAAAATGCAGTTAACTTATTTCAGTGCTAATCAGTTTTTAGAGAAATTAAGAGGACTTGGGCAAGGGTCCAGCTGAGCTGGAGAGAGAGCTGAGCAGCCAGGTGTTAAGAAGTCCTTGAAGCTACAAGCCAAAAACAAAAGTGTGAGGCCAGCCTTTGTCACGTACTGTGACTGGACATTTCCCTGCCTGGGGTGGCCCCCTGGTCGGGATGAAATGGATCAGCACAGATGTGCAGTGCGTACTAGGACTGAGAGCTGGAAAGGAAAGTCTCTTGCAAGACCATGGACCTGCAGCCAGTGGTGTAAGAGAAGGGAGGCCTGGGATTGGGAAATACTGAGCTCTGACACACAGTGCAAAGAGCCGTCTTGAAGATGTTGTCCCCTACTTCCCATAAGGAAGACTTGGCAAAGTTCCCTGAGGAAGCCTCCTGTGAAAACGCCAGGTAAAGAGATCTCTGCATGAAAGCATTTGGCCAAAATGTGGAAATTCATGGAAGAGCATGGCCAGCCCAGCAGGCCTGAATCGCTCCCACAAGCCCCTTCCTAGAAGGCAATGTCTCTATGTGCCACGCTGGTGTAAGGGTGGCAGCTTTTCCCAGGGAGGCCTGCCAGGTGGAGCCTCGTAATTGTCTATGGCTCGCTTGGCAGGTGTTTGAGCAGGAGCCTGACTTTTCAAAACTACTGGCAGTCATCCATTTGAAACACAAACTTCTCAATCATAATATAAGTTGGTCACGGGGATGGAAGTGTGACATGGAGAATATAGTCAATGTTTCTCTAACATCCTTCTGTGCTGACAGATAGTCACTGCACTATGGGGTGAGGATTCAATAATGTGAGCAACTATTAATCATTGTGAGACTTGAAACCAGTATAATATTGTGTATCAGCTATACTTCAAAATACTCTTAACAATAAAAAAATAAATAAAGGTAGTGAAATATATTCACAAGGAAAGAGGATTACATATTATAGTCCAGTATAACTTGAGATAAACAGTGTAACTCCCTGGGGACATTTTGCCAAGGCTTACAGAATGGAATTGAGCAATTTATTTTTTCTGATCTCAGCCTTATTTTCTTCACTGTTTAATTGTTAAGTAAGGCTCTTATGGGGAGTATATAAGTTAAAATCCATAAATTATAATTAACTATCATTATCAAGCAAACAGTTATTTTGTAGTATTAACATGGTATCATAGTTTAATATTCATACAATTTTAGGGGTGGGTATTATTGCTTACATATTTTATGAAATTTAGGAAACAAGGCTTCGATTTCATGCCTTTTGCATTCCAACACTCATTCCAGTTTAGCTTCTGATTTATGTACTTCCTTAATTTTACTTGTTTACAGAAAAAAATACAATTTTAACCAACTACAACTTCCAAACTTGTAGAGATAATTGTACATACTATTGAAATAAGTTCAATATTTTAGTATATTACTCTAGGAATCCAGTAAATCAAGTTGACAGAAATTTTAAAAAGTTAAAAAAATTATAGCAATGAAGTTACTAATTTTGATGTTTTTTATATATAAAGTGAGAGATTGAGAGAATAGTCAACAAACAAAATATAAAATATTTTGGCAAACTATCTTGATGTTTAAATGATGAAATGGAGGATGTAAAGTTCCCCACTATATTGTATTGTGGTCAGGTTTCCCCTTCATGTCTGTTAGCATGTGCTTTACACATCCGGGTGCTTCCAAGTTGGCTGCATATATAGTTACGATTGTTTTGCCCTCTTCTTGGATGAACCTTTTGTCATAGTGCAGTGCCCTTCTTTGTCCCTTGTTAAATTCGTTGTTTTGAAGTCTATTTGTATAAGTTTTGTTGCTCTAGCTTTCTTAAACTACATATGCATTAATAGCTTTGCTCATTACTAGGGAAACTGATGTGACTGAACATGGCTGAGCAAGTGTTATGTTCATTTAGGCCACCAACATGCTTATGAAGGCAAAAGTTCGTTTCTGAAGATATGCCCAGCAATGCTCACCCTAATGTCTTACTCCAGGATCTTCACCTCATTGTGTGCCCATGCCTTAGGTCACAGAGCTTCATAATGTCATCCTTGCCAGGAAGATAGTAAATTTCATCACAGTTTTTGACAAGCTGAAACAAAAAGAATGGACATCAACTGACCTCCAGGACATAGACACTAATGTGACCAGCTAGAAAATCTTTCCAGATCTCCAAACAATAGGCCTTGTTTAACCAAAAATGACACCTGGACTCACTCACTCCACTTAAACTTGTTCATCCACTGATCCTTGTAGTGACGACCAAGAATGACATCCTCAGCAGCCTATCATTCCTCGATGTTCCCCAAAAGCTAACTTCTCAATAACTGTTTCTCATTATCAGGTGTTGTCTTGCTCAAGTTAAAAAATACATTGATTTCTCCCATAAATTTAAGTTGTATTTTATATTTTATAAGGAGTAAATAAATTTATCTTATCCTAGGCGTTTTTTAAGAATAAATTAATTGAAGTGAGTTTCCTCAAAATTGTGTTTTTCCCTTACTACCATAAATAATCTTTTTTTTTTACATTTATATATCAACATTTATGAGATAAATGTACTGGGAGCCTATTTCATATTATAGTTATTGTGAATTACTGAGGCAAAAATATTTCCCACTTTGGAAAACAAATAAAATATAATTAGAGTGACCAAACTAGTGTATCCAAGACAAGGGCATATTCATAAAAATACAATCATGCTGATATACATAGATGTGATATCACAGACTGACATACACTGACATAATCAGATCTGCATGAGTTAATAAAACTTAAGCCAGCAATGAGGGCTCATTTTTTCATAATTGTCAGACATGACCCTTACTTAGAAATATATGAGAAGTGACATACACGAGAATAAGCAATAAAATAATTGAACTGTTGCTTAGATAATAGTTTTATTTCAGATATGAGTCATTCTCATGGATTTGCTAAAATAAAGACAAACAAAAACTATCCAACTGGGACAAAGATTTGTCTCAATTAAACATTACGTTATCAAACAGAAAATCAGGCTAAAACTACCATATTTTAAATTCTCATTTTGTAAATATGTTTTCCTTTTATCACTTCTCACATGGATTACCATATTAATTTTGTTTACTGATATTTATCAAATTACTGTTATATAATTTTTATGACATCTTTATATACATCCAATACATAGTCTCATGCAACTCAGTTTTCCATGACTGCATTGGCCAGTGAATCGACGCATTGTCAAATTTCTTGACGAGCCCACGTGCTTCATTAGCTAGTTCTTCTTATTCTGCTAAACATGGGAGAGAATGATTTTGTGTTCAAAATATCCTGCTGATGGGGTGATCGTGGTAAAATCTTTTATTCCCCCAGTAAAGACATTACCCAGAAGGCCCCGGTGGCTGCAGGAAGGGCTAGCTGTTTCATTATAGACTTGGAGATTAGGTGTCGTGTATCCCAGAGAGCACAGTCCATATACGAGACAGGGCTAAGGCATTGAGTGGCTGCAGTATGTGTGGCATGGGCACAAACTGCCTGGCCACCACAGGAAGTTACCGCAAACCCACATACGAAGGCCATACCTTTAGGGGCACATATGGTAGCAGAATTATTGCCCCCACAGGGTTTGGGGTTAATGCAAGATGTAGTTTGCAGGCCACCAGGAACTAAAATATAGCTTCCAGAGTTTACATAGCATAGATGGTTCACTGGTACAACTTCCAAATCCTGTGGTACCCTGGCTGTTGAAGGGTTTGTGTTTGGGGGTAGCAGTATATAAGCAGGCAGTGGGGCCACTTGTAGGGTTAACAAGAGTAAAGGGAGAGGCCATGGTAGGGGGCAAAAGGGGGAAAACTAGATTACCACACCAGAGTTGTTTGACAGCCGAGACTAGAAATATGTGGAGGGTAGCGATGCCATGTCCTCCTGAGGGTGTCTGTGGCACACCCAACAATTTTTAATCCCCACTGTTGCAGAAGCTTGGGTTATTCGGATTAGAGAATTTTGGGACCACAGCTCTTGCTTTGATGTGATGACTGGTGAAGAGTTGGTCAGGTTTACGTAAAAGGAGGGAAAGCAGACTCACGGTGAGGTGCTGGGCTGAGTAGTGGGTGCAGCGGGCAAAACAAAACATGTAATCACCTACTACTACTTTCTTCTGAAAGAAGCTTTAAATCTTCCACTGGTTCACAGGTACAGACTGGCTGTTTTTCTCGGGCTCAGATGTGATCCACGGCTTGACCTGTGAGTGCTGAATCCAGCTAGTGATCCTGGGCACTTTAATGGCCGTAGGTGAAGATGAGAGCACTGGATGAGGTCCCTTCCAGCTCGGTTGTAACTGGGAGCCTGGAGAGCCTTCCTCCGTACTTTGATTATGACCTGGGTTCCTGCTGGATTTAAGGGGCATTCGGGGTTGTTGGGGGTGACCATAACCACCCATACTCCTTTTGCACCTATTGAAACTGTCTTAAGAAACTTGTATATGAATGCAAAGCTACGGCTTTGGAGTGAAGGAGAATCTCTGATCAATTAAGGGATTCCCATGCAAGGCATCAGGTGGGCTGAAGTCTGAGGATGCCTTAAACACTGCCCTAGTTCTGAGGAGGGCATTTGGGGGAGCCTCTGCCCACTTCAGGGCAGTCTCCAGGGTGCATTTTCTTATGGCTGATTTCAAGAATGGGTTGGCCAATTCTAACTTCCCCAAGGATGGGTATTGCCTGTAGCAATGTAAGCGCTATTTAATCCCCAGAACCTTAAACACACTCTGAACAATGGAGGCCACAAAAGGAGGGTTACTGTCACTCTGAAGGGAGAGGGGAAACCCAAACCAGAGAATAATTTCATGCAACAGCTTGCTGGCTACCTCAGGGGACTTCTGGGTCCAAGTGGGAAGGCCTCTATCCATCTCATGAAGGTGTCTACAAACACCAATAGGAACTTAAACTTCTCCTGGGAGGCACTTGTGTAAAATATAGGTGCTAGTCGTTCCCCAGGTGTGTCCCGCCTCATTGAACAGCGTGGACCAATGTGTACTTTTGTGCCCCTTGAGGGTTATTGATGTCGCAGGTGGGGCAGGCTTTGGACACTTTCAGTACCTCAGACAAGACCCTCCCTGTGAACACCTGGGATGTTAGAGTGACAAGGACATTTTTCCATAGATGGGTAACATAGCGGAAGGAGTTTAAGACCTTCCAGTGGAGGTTAAAGGGAAGAAAAAGGACATTTCCATTTTGGAGCCGTCCTGAAGGCAGGGGCTGAAACCTCTTCTGCTGTGCCCAGGTCCCCTCCTCTGGTGTGTAGGTAGGTGGGGGCAGGGGTCTGAGACCTGGTACCAGAGTGGCCAGAAGAGGCTCCTGTAGGCTGCCTGTTTGGCTGTTGCATCTGCCATCCGGTGCCCTATGCCCACTATGATATCCCCTTGGTGGCCTCTACAATGTACAATGGCCACTGATTGGGCAGCAAGGCTCCCTACAAGAGGTGGTTGATCCGGTCAGGATATTTGATGGGACAGTCTCAGGAACCTCAAAATCCTCCTTCCAACCATAAGGTGGTGCGTGCATGGAGGACAATGAAGGCATTCTTGGAGTTAGTAAATGGTTCTTGTTATTCCTCCAGGTAATTCGAGGGCTCGAGTCAGAGCAACAAGTTCAGCCAATCAGGCGGAAGTTCTGGGGCTTCTAGTGTCCTGGAGTCAGAGACCACAGCATTACCCAGCTACTCACCTCCCATTTGACATAAAACTAATCCCATCGGTGAACGAGATTCCATCAGGATTGTTCAAGGCCTGGTCAGTCAGAATGGGCTGGGCCTGGTGGATAAGACCTTTTCTTCACAAAAATAGGGTGGGATGGTACCTTTGGAAGAGGGCAGCAGGGTAGCAGGGTTTAGAATATTTCAGGTAGAGAAAATAATCTCTGAGTTCTCTGATAGGAGCATCTCATATTGAGTATTCAACCAGCAGATGACCAAATGCAGCTTTGGTCTGTACTAGGGGAGCCGCCTGACATCTGCGGGAGACCTGAAGGGGAGGTCCTGAGGAGAACGTGACAGTCTCCCCCACAAGCAGGGCAACAGCAGCTAGAATCTGTGTTCTGTCATTTGGGCCACATTCCTCTGTCTCATTTTGCATGACTTTCTGTGTCTGATTCCATGAATTGGCTGCAAGGGCTCACTGTCGCAGTTGTGAGGGTCTCTCCATGTGCAGGAGGACCTCCTGGGTCGACGTCAGGACCCTGATGGTTTAGGGCAGCTGGAGTTGAGTGAGTTTGAGACTAGCTTTCCCTGGTGCTGGGGCTCCCATTGCTCGGTCTTTGGGGCACAGCATGCGAGGCTCATTAGAGGGGCTTCTGTGTGGAAACCTATGGGTTCTGCACTGGAGGGAGGAGGGTTTTGGGCCAGTGGTGGGTCAGAGGCACAATCCGGGAACCCCTGAACTGGCACCAGGTGAGTCCCCTTGGCCTCCTGGAACATAACCTGTGTGCCCTCTGGGCCACTCCCGGGAACTGCGGCATTGGTGCCAGTCTGGGATTCTGTGCACAATACCTGTCATGCTGGGGGCATTTCTGGTCCCACTGACGGAAGCTGGGCTGGGGGATAGCCACAGGCAGCCTGGTGGGACAGCTGGATTCCCTTTAGGTACATTTGGGTATAATTGTGGGTCAGAGGGAAGCTTGGACCAAGCCTGAGATTGGGGCGTGTGCCCAGTCCCTGCCCAGGACTGCATGGAGATGTGCAGGACAGCAACCGTGGCTCCGCCCGGCTCCTCTCATCCCAGAATGCTCACAGCCGGATGCTGTGCACTTACCACGTTTTATCTTCCTGCCATTTCTACAGGACCTTCCATCTTTTTTACGTCATTGTGCAGGTGCTCACTTCAGTCTCCATTCTTCCAGATGAACTGATCTGTGTGTAGGTGTGGAATCAGTGTCTGGGTGTAAAAAGGTGGATCCATGGTCTCTATGCTCTGCCATATTCCCAGAGTCCTGTTTCAGCTTTTTAAAATATGTATCTCTCAGAGAGTGTCAGATAGTAAGAAAGGTTATTACTTGTGGCAGGTAAGCAGAACCCTGGGAATCTCTCCCAAACAGTTTTCCCCCTGACAAAGAATGGGGCTGCTCTTTCATAGGCACAAACCAGTTGTCTCTCTGGATCACCATGGATACAAGATGAAAACTAAAATCTGATTGGTATTCAGAAGGCGAGCAGTAAATGTCCAAAACTCTGGCCTTGGCAACATGGACGGAATCTCCAGGCAACAGTTATGGGATATCTTCAAGGTAATATTTGCAAATAGCAACTGGTAGGCCCCTCTGAGGTCTGCTCTTCTTGGGACATCTTGTTCTGCAAAACAACTTAGCAGAGAATGATAACTTCCTCTCGGTTCCCCTTTAACTTTTTTATGCCTGGCTGTCTGGTCACAGTATCAAGAATCAGTTATATGAAAGGTCTTCCTTTTCATCATACAGTAAAATGAAACACATTTTGCATGACTCATGAAATCCCAGCAAGCAAAGTTTCTAAATGGCACATTGTATTGAGAATGAATTTTCTCACATGTAATATGAAAACTGAACTTTTACCTTAGTAGTCAATTGAAACGCCACTGCCGCAACTCAAATATAAATAAATGAATAATACATAAACACTTAAAAAAGCACTGTTGTAAGAACCTCTTCTGTTACCTACACAAGCATAAGAAAGGACATTTGACCGTCAGATATGCATTTATGCATCTTGAGGGAAGATTAGATTGATTGAAAGAGAAAGACATCTCTTTGGAGAGAGAAAGTAGATAATTCAGTACACACAAAAAATATGTACATGTGTCTGTCAGTGTTAGTGCAAGTCTCTTCAGTTCAGAGAACAAGATAATTTACAGAAGGACATCGTACGTTTTTCGTTAGTTGTGTGTTGAATTTTCTCTCAGGCTCTGTCTCTCATAATAACGGCAATAGCACATCTAATTGTCCTTACAATTCTGGCAGTTTTGTTATGTAAGTTTGTATAGATTCTGTTAAGCAATTGTTAAGCACAATAGAATAAACAAATTAGAGGACGTGTTTATTATGTTCTGAAGTTAGAAACGTGTGAGTTTGGAGTATTGGTTCCTGAGTATCATGAAAGTACAAGCAATAGTACCCACATCTTATTATTTATTGGTATTAATCTATAGACATTATGAAATTGCTTTCAATGGCTAACATTTAAAATTAATAGTTGCAGTTTATATGTTGAAAAATATTTTACTTCTTATAATAGCCCATATTAACAACTGAAAAGCAAAGGTTTATATTTTTTTAACAGGAAAGAAGAGAAAACAAAACAAAAAGAGAATTTGCTCAAGTCCACTCAGCTACTAATGGTCAGACACTCTATTTGAACCCTGGCTACATGGCCCAGGGATCTTCACAATTCATCTGTGGTCATACCTGCCTTTAGGGAACATTTAATGTTTCCTATCTATTTTCCTTATGAAGCTATTTTCCACATCTTTACAGTTTTAAATGGATAATTGTTAGTCATTTTTGAGCAGTTTGGCCCCTGGGCAAACTCCCCTGTTTGGTCCTTGAGGCCAGCAATAGGCAATTACAGGGTTTTACCAGGCAGATCCCCCAGGGGAAAGTGGCCATCCCCATCTGGACATGATACTCCAATCCTGCATTGAACTTTTAGTAAATACTTTCCAGTCAGTGACTCAGGCCCTCAGGTTGTGAATGACTAGAGTTATGCCCACACACCCACACTGCCGGGTCTCCCCAGCTGGGGTCTTGAGCCAAGGCTTCCATATGGGGGAGGGAGGACACATCCTCCCAGTGCCTCTCTCCCCTCTGATGGGTAATGGCACTCTCTAAACCTGCCCTTCCTCCTCCTCCTCCTCCTCCCTCTGACCGCTGGGCACACAAGCCTGCCCTTTGTGGATCCCTCAGTAGTGGTGACCCCACACCTGTGCTCACCCCTTGGCCTTTAACCTGTGGTCCATCCGGTGAACGGACTCGGCACAGGGGAGGCAGGGTTCCTCCAGGCCAGCCTCTGTTTTGTGCCATGACAGGAAGTGACTAAAGGCTTGACTGACACTTTCATCTTTGGTTTGTTGCTTTAAATAAATTCCCAACACCTGGTGCCTCACACCTCATCTCTCTGTGCAGCCCAGTGGAACTTTACATAGTGCTTTCAATTACTCTCATAGTGGACATTTTAGATATAAGTAACTATATTTTACATAGATAATGATTGTGTACGTCTCATTTGCTGAGATAAGGCAGACACAAATCATCAGTGCCCCACATATATGAGATATATATAGTATCAATAGATTTTATACGTTAACATTTAATAGGCAAAGTACATATTATACAATATGTCATATGTATAATTGAAGATATTAAATATCATACATAGTAATGTAATATACATGCCATATATATTAATACATAGAGAATCATATATATATATTGTAGAGAGAATATATAATATTATCTATGAGATCCATGCAGATTCCCCATTGCAGCTGTTTAATGATGAACAGACACGTATGTTCCCTAATTTCTTTCTGTTACTCACTCAGTAATCACATACACACACACATATATGGCACCATACCTGGGCATTCACTCATTGTCTCCATTCTCCTACAAAATTGCACTCCACTCACCTGGGCTCTGGAGATCATTACCTGCTTAAAATTACCCATGGGCAGCTGGCCAACCCTGAGCTGTAAGGACTGTTCCCAGAGTTTTTGCAGTTGATAGCACACATGGGTCCATTTTGTATATAAAGCAGACCACGATCAGCCTTTTCCACAACCAAAGATGGTACATTTTTCATCTGAAGAATTTATAAAATCCTTTCTGAATAGGAAAATCTATGCAAACCACTTAAAAATGTTGATTTTGAGAAACTCACAACAGAGGTTGCTGTCCCTCCTAGATTAGGAGCATATCGTACCCAGGGGTAAGTGCTCTGCATTTCCTGTCATTGCTGTCTTTCCACTCACCTTCCTTCACTTCACACTCACATTTCTCTGCAATTTTTGCTTCATTTGAGGACTTTATTCCTGTTTTTAAAATGGACATGGTTTCAACTCGACAGATAAGCAGAGTTCAATGCAGTGTCCCACATCTAGAGAATTCCTATCAAATACTTTATAGTTGTTATAATTTTATTTGCCAAAACAGAAATATTGCAGTGTGCTGGACAATGTAAACATAAAACAATAATCCATAGCTGATATTTGTCTCTTTCTTTGTTTCTTTTGTCACCGTTATTTCAAATTCAATGTCTTCAAACATTTATTTACCATTTTATGTGGAAAATATATAGAACTGTCATATGTAAGTTCTAGATAAGACTAAGGAGGGCATCAGTATGAAGGTAAAATTGTATAAAATAGTTGGAATTTATCTATATCTATGAAATTAATAATATTAAAACATAATACATAAAAAGATAATACTAATTTATAAAAACATTTTAGTAATATTTTAGAAATATTTTTTGCAAGTAGACTTCCATTTTACCAACAATAATGCAAATTTATAATTTGAGTAACTGAATCTCAGGAATTTTCTTAGTTCCCTGCCTTTTCAGAATTCCTGTTATAGTTAAAATATTTTTTCTTTAAATGAACATACCTCTGTAGGACTTATTTCAATTAAAACATAGGTGATTTTAAATAAGGTAGATAGCTGTGAAATCCATGAAGAAAATATAGTATTGAAATCAATATTATACTGTCAACTACACTTCAATAAATAAATATATAAAAATAAGTAAAAATTAAATTAATGAAAGTGTGTTTTTAAATATATAAATTACATTGACAAAACTAAAAAACAGCTTAAAGAAAGAATACAGGTTTAACGTTTTCCTTAAACCTGCTCCCTTGAATTGGTTCAGCTATGTTTGAGTGTTACCAGAAAACTCAAATTAAAATTCCAAATTGGACTTTTATTAAGGAATCAAAGTAAAGGAATTCATAATTTCTTTGTTACTTACTTCATATTGTGATACACTGATGAATTATTTTCTAGTAGGTCATGAATGAAGAGTAGACATGGATGTTAAAAGGCCAAAATCTTAGATGCAAGAATTTAAATATCCTGATTAAATATTAAACACTAGGTGTTGAATATTTGTGTATCTAGTAGCTTTAACATTTTTTTCTAGGTTAGACATAAATTGCTATCAAAATACATTGTAAGTAAATATATCATTATCCAAAGTATAAACACTTAGTGAGTGAGTATTGCCTTTTTAAGGTAAATTCATCAAAGAATTTAGACATATTAAGTTACTGCTAATTTTCAACTTAAACTTTTAAATCATTACATTCATCACTCATTATATTTCTGTTAAGGTCTACAAAATAATCTTTACCTTAGTTTATTTATGTAACTGTGTTTCATAAATGATTTATTAAAAGTGTAAGTATATTTAATGAAAGTAAAAATGTATTCCCTCTTTCTCTGACGTTTAGATAATATCACCATTTGGTGTTGATTCTTATTTGCTGCAGGCAGAGTCTGAATCATGAATAATTAGGTTTTTTGGCTTTGGAACTGAGGAAAGTAATTGAGAAAAAATGGACCACTTATTCTTGACTTTTCCACATGACCATCAACAGTCATGGATCTTTAAAAAGTCAATTGAGTGAATCTACTAAGTAGTACTATGAATATAAATACATATGCATATATATACATACCCATCTATATAGTTGTGCATGTAAATACAATTAGAAGTATATGCAAATATGAGTCACAATGCTAAAAAGCACATGCAATATTTCAAAGGTAATTATTTACTTCAACAAAAACTCTATTTGAAAATTCATTTTGTCATTTACTCCATTTTTCATTCACACATCTCATAAAATCTGTAGATTATAGAACATTACACAGTAGGGAGATTTAGGAATCAGATGTGAGAAAAGACAAGTATAAACAACCATGTTATTCTTAGTTCAGTCCTGAGTTCACATCAACAAATAAATCTTCTTTCTTTACAAAGCCCTTCAATTTTTAACAAAATATATATTTAATTTATTTTTGAATAATAAAACTATAAAACTGTAGACTGAATTAAACCCACTTTGAATGGAGATGGATGAAGTTTTAAAGGGAAATTTACGGGTGAAAAAAGAAAAGGTGGAGTTGTAAATAAAACAAAGATTTAAGTAGAAAAGAAAGATGTATAGCTGTAAGGAAAATAGAATATCTTTAAATTCCAGAAATATTAATGGAGACCATTTAAAATGTTTTCCTTTTTAAATAGTGTTTGGTAAGTATAAGAGAATTACACATTTCCTATAGCCATATTTACATTTTTTAAATAACGGATATACAACACTTCTTTTCAAAAAACAGATAAAAAATGGAGGCATGAGAGGTGAGACACAGGCTTCCTCCTAAAATCACATATAATATGATAATATAATTAATACAACTAATCCTGAGAGACCAACAGGAAAGAGGACTGCAACAAACTGCATACACCTGGAGAAAAGAGCAGACCTCATAGAACAGGGTAACATACCAAAGCTGTGGCCTGGCAGGACCCAAGCCCTTCCCCCACCCCAATTCACCGGCAGGAGGAAGAGAAATGGAGCAGGGAGGGAGTTGAGGCCTGGGACTGCTGAATACCTAACTCTGGAGATCTGCTCTGGGAGCACACACCTACGTTTCATGATGCTTGCATGATACTCTCATGATTATGGGGTTGGAAAGCTAAGACAGTCAGAATTCCTGGAGAGACTGAGATTCCAGCCACTTGTGGAAAGCAGGGATCCATATCCAGCTGCTCTGGGACAAAAGAAAGGCAGGCAGTTTGAAAGACTTCCTAACAAGGAAGCCATTAGCAAGAGGGCTGCTAAAGGGGCAAGGATTGCACAGACCTTAGTGATCAGGAGAGAGGACAGGTAGACAAAATTGTCCAGGTGCACTCTGCCCAGCAGGTTGGGAGCTTTGCCATATAGACTCACATATTTAAGGAGGAAAAAGACATCTCCCTCCTTAGAAGATCTTCAGGGGCTCCACCTACCTGGCTGGCTACACAGCTCCAAGGATGCCCTCTGGGATACACAGGCTACAATGCCTTTCTCCCAGCCTGCTCCACCTAGCTCACAAACTAGAAAATCCTACCCTGGCGTTAGGCAAGCCAGAGGGAAGATCTGTCTACAGCAACTACAAACCAAAGCATGGAGGCTTATACCTGAGTGCTTGGCCCACTGATTCAGGCAGTGGAGAAAGGCATAGCAGCCGGGAAGCAGGAAACAACTCTTTCCTTCCCCCAGGCACCAATAGCACTCCCCTGCCACCCCCGACATTGCTTCAGGGGCTGAGCAGCTCCAGAGAGTAGAGCTTCTGGGCACTAGAGGGCACCATATACAAATATGAAATGCCAAAGGAACCTGGTTCAGAGTAAAACTATTAATACAAGTCCTGAGAAAATTTAAATTATATCAAACTCATGACTCTCCCTGAAAGGGAGTTCAAAATAAAAATCATTAACACGCTCATGGAGGTATGGAAAGATATCCAAGAACTCAGGAATGAATTATGGTCAGAGATCCAATCATTGAAGAGCACAGTAGAGGGTATTAAAAGCAGATTGGATATGGTGGAGGAGATGATGAATGAAACAGAAACTAGAAAAAAGGAATACAAAGAAGCTGAGGCATAGAGAGAAAAAAGGATCTCCAAGAATGAAAGAATATTGAGAGAACTTTGTGACCAATCGAAACGGAACAATATTCACATTATAGGGGTACCAGAAGAAGAAGAGAGAGAAAAAGGGATAGAAAGTGTCATTGAGGAGGTAATTGCTGAAAACTTCCCCAATCTGGGGAAGGAGATAGTCTCTCAGGTCATGGAGATGCACAGATCTCCAAACACAAGGGACCCAAGGAAGACAACACCAAGACATATAGTAATTAAAATGGCAAAGATCAAGGATAAGGACAGACTATTAAAAACAGCCTGAGAGAGAAATAAGATCACATTCAGAGGAAAGCCCATCAGGCTATCATTAGAATTCTCAAAAGAATCTTTACAGGCCAGAAGGGAGTGGAGCGATGTATTTAATGCAATGAAGCAGAAGGGCCTTGAACCAAGAATACTTTGTCCGGCAAGATTATCATTTAAATTTGAAGGAGGGATTAAACAGTTTCCAGATAAGCCAACGCTGAGAGAATATACTTTGCATAAACCATTTCTACGGTGTATTTTGGAGGGACTGCTATAGATGGAAGTGTTCTTAAGGTTTAATAGCTATCATCAGAGGTAATAAAACCACAGTAAAGAAAGTAGAAGACTTAATTACTAAGCAAATGCAAAATTAAATTATCTATCCCCAGAGTCATTCAAGGGATAGACAAACAGTACAGAATATGATACCTAATATATAAAGAATGGAGGAGGAAGAAAAAAGAGGAAAAAGAAAAAGAACATTAAATTGTGTTTGTAATAGCATATTAAGTGAGTTAAGATAGACTCTCAGATAGTAAGGAAGTTAACCTTGAACCTTTGGTAACCACAAATCTAAAGCCTGCAATGGAAATAAGTATATACCTATTGATAATCACCCTAAATGTAAATGGAATGAATGCACCAATCAAAAGACATAGAGTCACAGAATGGATAAAAAAAAAACAAGAGCCACGTATATGCTGCCTACAAGAGACACACTTTAAACCCAAAGACATACACAGACTAAAAGTGAATGGATGGAAAAAGATATTTCATGCCACCAAAAGGAAGAAAAAAGCAGCAGTTTCAGTACTTGTATCAGACAAAATAGACATCAAAACAAATAAAGTCACAAGAGACAAAGAAGGACATTACATGATGATAAAAAGGTCAATCCAACAAGAAGATATAACCATTATAAATACCTATGCACCCAACACAGGAGCACTGACATATGTGAAACTAATACTAACAGAATTAAAAGGAGAAATAGAATGCAAGCATTCATTGTAGGAGACTTCAACACTCCACTCACTGCAATGGACAGTTCAACCAGACAGAAATTAAGTAAGGAGACAGAGGCACTGAATAACACAATAGAACAGATGGACCTAACAGACATCTACGGAACTCTACACCCAAAGGCAGCAGAATTTATATTCTTCTCAAGGACACATGGAACATTTTCAAGAATAGAACATATACTAGGTCACAAAAAGAGCCTTGGTACATTCCAAAAGATTAACATTGTACCAACCAGTTTTTCAGACCACAAAGGTATGAAACTATAAATAAATTACACAAAGAAAATGAAAATCCCACAAGCACATGGAGGCTTCACAATATGCTCCTAAATAACCAATGGATCAATGACCAAATATAAACAGATATGAAGCAATATATGGAGACAAATGACAACGATAATTCAATACCGTAATATCTGTGGGAAGCACTGAAGGCTGTGTGAAGAAAAAGTATATTGCAATAAAGGCCTACCTCAGAAAAGAAGAACAATCCCATATGAGCAGTCTAAACTCACAATTAATGAAACTAGAAAAAGAAGAACAAATGAGGCCCAAAGTCAGTAGAAGGATGGACATAATAAAGATTAGAGAATAAATAAATAAAATCGAGAAGAATAAAACAATAGAAAGAATCAATGAAAGTAAGAGCTAGTTCTTTGAGAAAATAAACAAAATAGATAAACCGCTAGCCAGACTCATCAAGAAAAAAAGAGAGTCTACTCACATAAACAGAATCAGAAATGAGAAAGGAAAAATCACTATGGATGCCACAGAAATACAAAGAATTCTTAGATAATACTATGAAAAATTATATGCTAACAGATGAAGATAGATGCAAAAATACTCAACAAAATATTAGCAAACCGAATTAAAAAATACATAAAAAATATCATCCATCATGATCAAGTAGGATTTATTCCAGGGATGGAAGGATGGTCTACATCTGAAAGTCCATCAACATCATCCATCACATCAACAAGAAGGATAAAAACCACCTGATCATCTCCATAGACGCTGAAAAAGCATTTGACAAAATTCAACATCCCTTCATGGTAAAAACTCTCAACAATATGTGTATAGAGGGCAAGTACCTCAACATAATAAAGGCCATATATGACAGACCGCAGCCAACATTATACTTAACAGTGAGAAGCTGAAAACTTTTCCTTTAAGTTCGGGAACAAGACAAGGATGCCCACTCTCCCCACTTCTATTCAACATCGTACTAGGGGTACTACCTGCAGCAACCAAACAACACAAAGAAATAAAAGGCATCCAGATTGGCAAGGAAGAAGTTAAACTGTCCCTGTTTGCAGATGACATATTGTACATAAAAGACCCTAAAGAATACATTCCAAAACTACTAGATCTTATATCTGATTTCAGCAAAGTTTCAGGATACAAAATTAATATGCATAAATCTGTGGCATTCCTATACACTAACAAAGAAGTAGCAGAGAGAGAAATCAGGAAAACAATTACATTCACAGTTGCATCAAAAGAATAAAATACCTAGGAATAAAGCTAACCAAGAAAGTGAAAGACCTATACGCTGAAAAGTACAAGACACTCATGAGAGAAATTAAAGAAGATACCTATAAACGGAAACACATCCCGTGCTGACGGATAGGAAGAATTAATATTGTCAAAATGCTCATCCTGCCTAAAGCAATCTACAGATTCAATGCAATTCCTATCAAAATACCAACAGCATTCTTCAACCAGAGAAAATCATTCTAAAATTCATATGGACCCACAAAAGATCCCGAATAGCCAAAGAAGTCCTGGGAAGGAAGAATAAAGCTGGGGGGATTATGCTCCCCAACTTCAAGCTATACTACTAAGACACAGTAATCAAGACAATTTGGTACTGGCACAAGAACAGACCCACAGACCAATGGAACAGACTAGAGAGCCCGGATATAAACCCAACCATATATGGTCAGTTACTATATGATAAAGGAACCATGGACATACAATGGGGAAATGACAGCCTCTTCAACAGCTGGTGTTGGCAAAACTGGACAGCTACATGCAAGAGAATGAAACTGGATTATTGTTTAACCCCATACACAAAAGTAAACTCGAAATGGATCAAGGACCTGAATGTAAGTCATGAAACCATAAAACTCTTAGAAGAAAACATAAGCAAAAATCTCCTGAATATAAGCATGAGGAACTTCTTCCTGAATACATCTCCTCGAGCAAGGTAAACAAAAGCAAAAATGACCTCATGGGTCTAGCTCCATCCACGTTGTTGCAAATGGTAGCATTTGTTTCTTTCTTATGGCTGAATTGTATTCCATTGTGTATATGTACCACTTCTTCTTTATCCATTCATCTACTAATGGACACTTAGGTTGCTTCCATATCTTGGTTATTGTAAGTAGTGCGGCGATAAACAAAGGGGTGCATATATCCTTTTGAATCTGAGAAGTTGTTTTCTTTGGGTAAATTCCTAGGAGTGGAATTCGTGGGTCAAATGATATTTCTAGTTTTAGTTTTTTGAGGAACCTCCATATCGCTTTCCACAATGGTTGAACTAGTTTACATTCCCACCAGCAGTATAGGAGGGTTCCCTTTTCTCCACATCCTTGCCAACACTTGTTATTGACTTCTTGCCTTTTGGATAGTGGCCATTCTGACTTGGGTGAGGTGATAGCTCATTGTAGTTTTGATTTGCATTTCCCTGATGATTAGCAATGTGCAGCATCTTTTCAAGTGCCTGTTGGCCATCTGAATTTCTTCTTTGGAGAAGTGTCTGTTCATATCCTCCGCCCATTTTTTAATAGGGTTTTTTGCTTTTTGGGTGTTGAGGTGTGTGTGTTCTTTATATATTTTAGATGTTAGCCCCTTGTCAGATATGTCGTTTACAAATATATTCTCTCGTCCTGTAGGTGCCTTTTTGTTCTGCTGATGGTGTCCTTCACTATACAGAAGCTTTTTAGCAAAGGACCCATGAATTTCTGAAATTTTAAATACTTATTAAACACAAATAAGTTAAGACAGCAATATATGAATTTTCGAAGTCTTGCAAATGAAAATGAGGAAAAATATTTTATGTATTATATTGTACCCTCATTGAAATAAGACACCTAAAATTTTTTTATTCTTCCAATAAAACCTCAGTACTTGAAGTTATTTAATTATTTTGAGTAATCAATAAAAAAACTGTTATATGATTGACTAGCTTGTACTTCTCACAGGTGAGTAAGGTTTTATTATTGTAGAGTTGTGTGAAATTTATTAATGTAAGGAGGTACATAAATAGGGTAATCACATTTAGAGTTATTTATGAGTAAAAATATAAGCATTGAGAATAATGTCACTAGATAACAAAATATCTTGCAATTTGTTTTATAACTACTATGAATGCATTATTAAAACATTGCAAAAAATTTTGTGAGTATTATTTATGGTGATGTGTCTCCTTATTTTCATTGCATTAATATTGACATACACTATTATATTAGTTTCAGGTGTGCAAAATAGTGGTTTGATAGTTTTACCCATAATGAGATGATAACCATGATAGAGAGTTCTGGTTAACACCTGCCACCAGAGAAGTTTATGATAATATTATCAGTTATAATGCCTATGTTGTAAATATTCATGTGATTTATTTATTTTGTAACTGGAAGATGTGTTTCTTAATCATCTTCATTCACTTCATCCATTCTTCTCTCCCATTTCCTCCAGAAACCACCCATTACTTCTTTGTATGTATGAATGTGTTTCTGCTTGGTGTGTTTGTTTTCTAGTTTTGCTTTCTAGATTCCACACATAAGTGAAATTATATGGTATTTTTCTTTTTGTGTCTGAGTTATTTTACCTAACATAAAACCCTCTAGCACCATCCTTATGGTTGCAAATACAGGATTTCATTCTCCTTCATGGCTGAGTAATATTCCATTTTATACATATACCACCTCCTCATTCATTTATTATATATTTAAATTTATAAATACTGTATATGTTATATATATGTAAACATATTTGAATTGGGTTGTTGAATGAGGTGGAGGGGCTAAGAGGAACCAAATCTCACAAAATATAAATTAGTCATGGGGATGAAAGTACAGCATAAAGTGTATAGTCAATAGTTCTGTAACATCTTTCTATGTTAATAGTAACTGCACCATTTGGGGTAACCATTTAATAATGTATATAACTGTCAAAACACTATGTCATGTACTTGAAACCAAGATAACATTATATGTAAGCTACACTTAAAAGTTTAAAAACTTGTATTTGAATTGATGAATTCTTTATTAAAATAATAAAACTAATAGGCTGTATATTATTGATAGAGTATGAACATTGAATATCATAAATAGCAAGGGATTGGAAAACCACAACTTAAGCATTTTGCCATGTTAACTATTCAAAAGTGGTAATAAACTTAGCAGATCTAAATACTGGTAATGAAGGGTATTCCCTATGCATGAAGGCCAATTTTATAAAATAGAAGGAAACACTTCCAAATAAAGTATTTAACATATTTTATAATTTTTCTATCGCTCATACTTTTCATTGTTTATCTATGTTGTTTTCAGGTCAAACATCATTTCGTGAAAATGACCAATTTCACCACAGTGACTGAGTTTCTCCTCACGGGCTTTCCAGAGAAGTGGGAGATAAGGCTCCTGCTCTCCCTGCTGTTCCTTCTGATGTACCTGGCCACCCTCACAGGGAACATTCTTATCATCTCTGCCACCACATTTGACCAGAGGCTTCACACGCCCATGTACTTCTTCCTCAGGAACCTGTCTATCCTAGATGTGTGCTACATTTCTGTCACTGTGCCCAATGCCTGTGTCAACTCCCTCACTAATAACTGGGCCATCTCAGTGGCTGGCTGTGCAACCCAGATATTCTTGGTCATTTATTTTGCATTTGTAGAGATTCTGTTCCTCATGTTCATGGCCTATGACCGCTATGTGGCCGTCTGCCAGCCCCTTCACTACCATATCACCATGAACCATCAATTCTGTGTGCGAATGACACTATTTTCCCTGCTTAGTGGTCTTCTCTACTCAGGTGCACACACAGGTAATGTATTCCAGCTGTCCTTCTGTCAGTCCAACATGGTCCAACAGTTCTTCTGTGACGTCCCCTCTCTGGTGAGCATCTCCTGCTCTGACACCTTCAGCAATTTCCTCTTACTTTTTGTTTCTATTATTGTAGTTGGTGGTGTTTCCTTTGTCTTTCTCACCATATCATACTTTCACATTTTTTCAACCATACTGAAGTTTCCAACCAGAGAGCGAGGAAAGGCCTTTTCCATCTGTGTCCCTCACATCCTGGTGGTGTCTGTCTTCCTCAGCTCTATTGCCTCTGTGTACCTGAAGCCTTCAGCAACTTCTGAAAACACCCAGAACATTATTCTTTCTGTATTTTACATCATAGTTCCTCCTTTCTTGAATCCTATTATCTACAGTCTTCGAAACAAACAGGTAAAAGAAGCTGTAAGGAAACTAATAGTTTTTTTCCCAGAAAGTAAAAAGTTTCCCTTTCAGGTTCATCCCAATGTAGGTGAATGAGCCACCGATTTCTAGACTGTAACTGGCTTATTTGGTTTTACATATTAGTCTGATCACTATGAAATCATTCATTTAATATCTCTGTAATTACATTTTTTGAACATTACTCTTCACATCTATTATTTCAAATTAAAATGTTCAACTGTTGGTTTTAATGAACAGTATGATCATAGATATTGATGAAAACCATTTTAGATATATGTTTAGGATTCACCACTTATTAACAATATTAATAAGGTCTCAAAGGACTCCTTAGCAAATGAAGTATGCATATATACTATAGGTTCTATTATCTGAAAATTTCAAAAAAATATGAAATACATGTATAATATTGTCTTCAGTGATAGGAATTTATGTATTTTGAAATTAAAAATTAAATCTAACAAATTATAGTTCATGATATATATGGAATTAAAACTAATGAATATCTGGAAAGGGAAAATGTCCACAACAAAGACTAAGAGAAATGTGACTTAGTCTCCTAGTTAATAGGAATGAAGAATGTCCTATTTGTTGGCTGAAACTATCATTAACCTTTCTTTGCTGCTTGCAGTTATTTTATTATACCATCCTCAGGAGACTCACCATGCTGTGGGGATACAGGCCATTGTGATATAATGAGTCATAAGAAAAACATATTCAGTCATTCAGATGATCAAGTAGGTATTTCCTAGCATATTTGGTTTTCATCAACAGCTCCTCAAGACACTTCAGAGGCTTAAAGGTAAAATGGGTGTCTTATCATATTAATATAGGACTTTGGACCCTGACCAAGGACTGGGGCTGGAGGTGGAATCAACCACTGGCCATGGAGTTAGTCGATCATTTCTATGCACTGAAGCCCTCACAAAAACCCATGAAAAGACTACATCCCTCTCTGCATCCTGCTTCTCTGCGGGAGGGTCTTCCATATTTGGGGAACCAGAATGTGACCACATGCCACTCAAGCTCCAAAAACATAAAAGTTCCTTTATTCGGGACCTTGCCCCATGTATCTCCTCATCTCGCTGTTAGCTTGTATCATTTATGGTGTCTTTATTAAACGTGTAAGTGTAAGTGTTTTCCTGAGTTCTGTGAGCTGCACTACCAAATTAAAGCTAAGGGAGAGGACATTGCAACCTCTGAATGAGGACATTATCACCTCAGTGTTGAGGAGCACAGGTAACTGCCAGGGGCTTGCAACTAGCATCTGGAGTGGAGGGTGGAGGGCAGTCTTGTAGGATGGAGCCCTTAACCTGGGAACTCTGGTGGTGTCTCCAGGCAGATAGCACCAGAATTGATTTGAGTTCTCAGACACACTGCTGGTGTTCAAGAACACCTTGGTGTTGTGTGTGGAAGACACACACACATAAACACACTCACACACAAATAAGAACTGGGTATTGAAACACAAAATGAGTTGTACTATTGTCGTGTAAAAATAAACCCAGCAATTTTTCCTTTTTTACCTTCTGTCATATTTGTTACTTGTTATATATTTTTCTGAGTATTGTGCCATTTCACAATTCTGCAGAGATGGTCCAAAGTTTAGTTTATTTTGCATGGTACCATAAAACTGTGTCTGTACCTGCAGCCTCATATCTTTTGTAATGATTTCCTCATCTTGGATGGAAAAATTAATCTTCCATAAATTTTTGTTTTCTGAACTACTATACACATTTATCTCAATTTACTTTGATACCTATAGGGGCTAACTTATCCAAGAAATTTTTATATAATCCAAAAAATGTTTTAATAGTCATGAACATGAATTCATAAGTGATGCATGATATGTCAATATCAAGAACTGAGTTTTATTTGTTAGTGCATTAAATATAATGAGCAGGAGAAAAAAATATTTCATTGCACAGGAAATAATTAAATGTACTAAAAGGGGGAATTTAATAAATATATATTTTAAATTTACCAGTGAAGAGAACATTTGCATGAAATAATATATTGAGTGATCAGCTGAGATGGTTCAGAGATACTGAGTATAAAGATGAATGATTTAGGATTCCTGCAATACCCAGCCACAACCCAGGATTAAACAGAATGACTCAAGAGCATGAATGTTGGATGAGACAACTCCAAATTTTTTGCATGTCTGAAAAGCCTTAAAATAATGGGGTCTGAAGACCTGCAGTCCCTTAAAATTCTAGTTCTTTATTTGCTTCATCTGGATATAACTTGTAAAGAAATATCATGGAAAGATGCAATATCTTCAAATAAATGCTCCATTATTTATAGATTTTACTCATTTCAACCTTCTTTTCATTATCCATTTTTGGGTTGGGGGATGGTGATAGGATAACCATATAAATATCAGTAAATGATGAAGTTTAAAAAATATACCTTCTGTTTTTACATGGCATTCTCATGGTATCTCATTGTGTGAGTGTTTGTGAGTGTACATGTGAGTGTGGTGTGACTGTACCTCTGTAAATCCCCCATCATGCATTCTGTTGTAGTCTCTTCTGATGTAAGAACTGACAGGGTGACGGCTGTGTCACTGCATTAAAACCCTGCTTACAATGCACTTGACAACAAAGATTCCGACCAATAAACACACTTGTGATTTGTCCTTAATCCTTCTTTGTATTCAAGCCCCAATTATGGGTAAAGGTTACATGGGATTTTTCCTGCTGTGATCAACCTATTGTCATGTTGCTTAATATTTTACATAGATACTATAGGTGAAGAGATATCAGCTCACACACATGTGCCACGATATTCGATCAGTTATAACTTATGGCATTTCTGTTCACTAGCCACTTTGCAACAAGCAGATTTTTATGGAGTATATATAAAGACACAAAATTCTAGTTCTTTTTAAAATTGTCGTAAAATAGATACAACATAAATTTATGATATTAGCCATTTTCAAGTGCACAGTTTATTAGTGGTAGATTCAGATCATTGTACAATCTCAAGAATTATTTCATCTTGCAAAACTGAAACTCTATACACATTTAAACAACTCCTCTTCATTTTTCCTTCCTTCTTTACCCAAAACCACCATGCTACCTTTGTATCCATGAAATTAACTACTCTGAATTCTTCACATGAAGATTCATATGTATGATCTGACTTTTTGTGACTGGCTTACTTCACTTAGCATAATGTCCTTGAGACTCATCCATTTTGTAGCAAGACTCAGGATTTCCCTCCTTTTCAAGGATGAATAATATTTACTTGCATGTATATACCATAATTTTCATATCAATACATCTAAAAAGATGCATGAATTAATTATACATTTTGGGTGTATTCTCATTTTAATTAAATGTGTCTAAGAATGAGAAATGTGACATCCAGCAAAAATGATGGTAGAGTAAGTAATCCAGGCAGAAACCGCCTCCCACACACGCTCCAAGGAAACAACTATAACAAATACAACTAACCCTGAAAATGACATGCAGACTGCTGAACAGGCCGTCTTCACCTGGGGGAGAAGAGAAGACCACATGGAGAAGTGTAAACTGGCAGAGCCATGACTGATTAGGTCGCAAGACCTTCCCCAGTCCAGCCCCCTAGACAGACTTATCAAGACAAAAATAGAGGACACAGATCATTCTATGAAGCCAGTATCACTCTAATAACAAAACAAGACCAAGACAGTACAGAAACAGGAAATTATAGACCAATATCCCTGATGAATGTAGATGCAAAAGCCCTCAACAAAATATAAGCAAACTAAATTTAAAAATACATCAAAAGTATTATCCATCCTGACAAATTGGGATTTATTCCAGGGATATAGGATAGCATAATATTCATAAAGCAATAAATGTGATACAGCACATAAACAAAAAGAAGGATAAAAACCATATGATAATAGATGCTGAAAAAGCATTTGACCAAACTCAACATCCATTTAAGATAAAAACTGTCAAAGAATTGGTATAGAGGGAACATACCTCAACATAATAAAGGCCATCTATGGCAAACCCACAGCTAACATCATACTCAAGGGCAAAAAGCTGAAAGTATTTCCTTTAAAATCAGGAACAAGACTGTTGTCCACACTCACACTTTTATTTAACATTGTACTGGACTTCCTAGCCACACTAATCAGAGAAGATAAAGATAAAAGGCATCCAAATTGGTAAGGAAGAAGCAAAATTGTCACTATTTGCAGATGACATGATACTATATATAGAAGAATGTAAAGCCTCCACTAAAATACTATTGACATTAATAGCTGGATTCAGCAAAATTGCATGATACAAAATTAATATAAGGACATGTCTTACATTCCTATATGTGAACAATTAACTAACAGAAAAAGAAATCAGGAAAACAATTCAATTTATAATCATGTCAAAAAGAATAAAATGCCTCAGAATAAACCTAAGCAAGGAGTTAAATAACAGTCCTCTGAAAACTATAAGATACTGAAGAAACAAAATGAAGAAGAGAGAAATAAATTGAAATGTATCCCATGCTCATGGATAGGAATAATTGATATTGTTACAATGTTTATCTTCTACAAAGAAGAGATTTAATGTGATCCTTGTCAAAATGCCAACAACAGTTTTCAATGAATTAAAGCAAATAATCCTAAAGTCCATATGGAACCACAAAAGGTTCCTAATAGGCAAAGCAATCCTGAGAAAAAAGAACAAATCTGGGGGTATCACACTCCCTGACTTCAAGCTATACTACAAACTACAATATTCAAAGCAGTATGATACTGCCACATGAACAGACACACATCAATGGAACAGAACAGAAAGTCCAGATATAAACCCACACATATATGGTCAATTAATATATGGAGGTGCCATGAATATACAAAGAGGAAAACATAGTCTCTTCAATAAATGGTGTTGAGAAAACTGTACAGCTACATGCAAGAGAATAAAACTGGGTTACTGTCTAACTCCATACATAAAAGTAAACTCAAAACGAATTAAAGACCTGAATGTAAAAATTCTCCTGAATGCATATTTTATGAATAGCATAAATATGTAAATAAACACAAGGGGTTCATCGTTCTGTGACTTTCAGGTCTTAAGAGGTTTGCATCTTGGTGAGTGTCAGGTCATAAGACTCAACACAGCTAGACTGCAAGAAAGAAAGTGCATTACTTGCAGAAAGTAAGGAGAATACATGAGATAGCTCTCCAGTCTCCCCTAATAAATCAGTTCTCACTTTGTTCCCCCATACAAAGAAGGTAAAAACTCAATACACATCTGATTGGTGTTCGGAAGGGGAGCAACAACTGGCCAAAACCCCCAATCCTTGGAAACTGGGAAGGGGTCCTTTGGCAGCAGTGAGGAGAGCTCCTGTAGAGAATAGCTTCAAATAACAACTGCTGTGTCCTTCTGAGGCCTGTTCTTCCTGAAACATCTTGTTCTAGGAAACAAATTAGCAGGAAAGTTTCCATCTAAGAAACTTGTTATCTGAGTTCCCCAATAAACCTTTTTCTGGTTGGCTATCTGGCCATATTATGAAGAAATAGTTTATATGATAAACCCTCCTCCATTTATACAGCAAAATGTAACACATTCTGCATTTGATTCACGAAATCACACAAAAAAGTATTTAAATAACACATTGTGTTGAAAATAAATTTTCTCACATGTAATATGAAAACTGAACTTTTACCTTAATAGTCAAATAAAACACCACTGACAGAACTTCAAAATAAATAAATAAATAAACTTTTTTTAACAAAAACACTGCTGTGAGAACCTCGTTCCTTAAGTATAGAAGAATAAGCAAAGTCATTAGAACCTCAGACATAAATTTACAAAACTTGAGAAATAATTAGAAAAATAGATTGAAAGGCACATATATTGAGAAAGAGAAAATAGATAATTTAGTATACAACTAAAACCATGTATGTGTGTTATCTCTGTGTGTATTTGCATGTGCAACCCTCTGCAGGTCAAGATCTGGATCATTTACAAAGAGACATTATGTGTGTTTTGTTGAGTGGGGGCTGCATTTTCTGTCTCCATAAGAAAGGTATTAACATTTGTAACTTTAGTGTTATACTCTGAGACAACCTCCTTATTTTTGCCAGCTTTATATAATGGATTCATAGAGCATTTTATTACAATATCAAATTATCACCAGCAATGTGTTAATTATCTTTACAATTCTAGGAGTTTAAGTTAGGTTAAATTGTATGTATTGTAAATCTATTCTTTCTTAAAATAGTCCATGATAACAACTAAAAAGTGAAGATGTGGATTCTTAAAAAAGAAAAACACATTGGAAAAGAACTTGATCACATCCATTCAGGTCTTAAACATGAGATCCTGGGTTTGAACTCTGCTTACATGTCCCCAAGGAACTACAACATTGATCTCTGAATCATATTTGCCTTTAAAAAGCATGGAATTTTTCTTATTTACTCTTCCTGTAAAGATACATTGCACACCTTTAGAATTTTCAAATGGATGATGGTTATTTTCAGCAATTTGACTCTTGGCCAAACTCCTCTGAGCAGACCTTTATGGCACCTATATGCAATTTCAGGGTTTGAATGCGCAGACTCTGTGGGGAAAATTTACCCTCTCCACACCATACCTGATGCTCCATCATGACACTGAACATGTAGAAAATACTTTCCAGTCAATCACCCGGGCCTCTCAGGCTGCACAGGCTGCTGGGAATGCTCAGGGTCATGGCCCACAACGTCCGCACCGCAGGGTCTCCTCAGCTAGGGTTTGGGCCAGGCTTCCTTGTGGGTCAGGGAAGAGATATCTTCACAATGCCTCTCCCCCTCTGACGGGTACTGGCGCTCTCTAAACCTGCCCTTCCTCCTCCTCCTCTTCCCTCTGACCCCCGGGCACACAAGCCTGCCCTTTGCGGATCCCTCAGTAGTGGTGACCCCACACCTTCGCTGACCCCTCGGCCTTTGACTGGTGGTCCATCCCGTGACCAGACTGGGCACGGGGGGGGGCAGGGCTCCTCCAGGCCAGCCTCTGTTTTGTGCCGTGACAGTAAGTGACTAAAGGCTTGATGGACACTTTCATCTTTGGTTCGTTCCTTTACTCCGCTTCCCGCCACCTGGCGCCTCACCTGCCTGTGCCGCTCAGGGGAACCGGATGCGGTGCATTCAGTCACTCGGGGTGGGGGGACACGTCAGGTATAAACAACTGTATTTGACAGAGACAGTGATCAAGACCATCTCACTGCGCAGATCAGGGCAGACGCAAGTAATCAGGGCTCCGTGGAATATAAAGTATGATCTGGGAGATCCACGCTGATGTCACCAATGAACACGAGGAGACACGCGTGTTCCCTAATGTTAATCTTTTATTAACTTAGAAATCTTGTGGGCACATTTATGTGTGACACCATGTCTACCTATTCACTCATTGTCTCCATTCCTACTTGCACTCCACTCACCGGGGCTCTAGAAACCATTGCCTGCTTCCAATGCCCCCTGGGCAGCTGGCCAACCCTGAGCTGTGAGGATTGTGTTCCCAGAGGCATTGCAGCTGATGGCACAGATTTGTCTACAATATTATATTAAACAGACTATGATTGGCCTTTTCCAGAACCTAAGGGTAGTTCATTTTTCATCTGAAGAAATTCTCAACTCCTGTCTGAATAGTAAAGTCTGCATAAACCACTTTAAAAATGTTGACTTTGAGAAGCTCACTACAGCGGCCTTTGCTCCCTCTTAGATCATGAACACAAGACACGCAGGGGTAAGTGGTCGGAGCTTGCTCTTGTTTCTCCTCCCACGTGTCTCCCTTCGCCTCACACTCTCATCTCCCTGCAATCTGTTGCCTCATTTAAGTATTTTATTTTTATTTAAAAAATCAACATGGGTCTAAGTGGGAAGAATAGGCAGAGTATCAATTCAATGTCTCACATTATTTTACTTTGTGAAACAATTAATAATTTAATTAAAGATATAAGAAATCCAAGTAGTTGAAAATTTAATTATTTTCCCAGAATATCAGGCTTAGAGATTTCCTATAAAATGTGTCTTGCATTACATACTACACCTTATATTTCATTAATTTTTAGTAATTCATTAATGGAAAGTAGATTGACATATAAAGGCCAATTTCTTATACACAAGAAACCAGATATCCTTATTAAATATTAAACATTGGGTGTTGGATCTTTGTATATCTAGTAGCTTGACCATTTTTAATATATTATACACATAATGCTATGAAATACATTGTATGTATTCCTATATCCATAGAATAAATACTTCATGAAAAGTTATTGTCTGTTTTAGGGTAAGTCTATCAAATAATTTAGGAATGTTAAGTATTACTATCAATTTCCGATATTAAACTATTTGAAATCATTTACCATCATCATTGACTGGGTTTCTGCCGATATTTACAAAATAATCTTTACCTTAATTTATTTATTAGTACATGATTTAAAGAAAATTTATGTGCATGTAATTACAATAGAACAGTCATTCTATCCTCCCTTGAAATTTGAAAATAACACAATTTGTTACTGAATCCTATTTACTATAGAAAGGCAGCCTATGTGTTTCATGAATAATTAGTTCTTTTGACTGGAACTGAGGAAATTCACTGAAACAAATGCATCATTTATTCTAATTTTTCATCTTCACCATTAACATTCATGGATCTTTAAAAAATATTTTGTATGTATATATTAAGGAGTATTATAAATAGAAATATATTTGCACATATGCACACACATAACTATATAGTTGTGTATGTATGTACAATTTGTAGTATATTCAATATGTGGTAAAATATTCAGAAGCACATTTGAAATTTCAAAGTTAAATTCACTTCAATATTTCTCAACATGTTTGTAAATGGCACTAATTACTTTTTTTAAACATGACGAACAGTATCTTTAAAATCATTTGTAATGCACAGTCTCTCACCTCAATCGTTTTGAAGTTTGAATAGAAGCATGTATATTTAAGTATATTATGGAAATAAAAAAGATTATATGAAATATGTATTTCTTTTATACTTACCAAATACTGACTTAGAAAGGTAATTTAATTCATATTTCTCAAATATTCCTCAAACTGAGGGATTCTATTTTATCTTACATCTATGTACCTCTCATTTATAGTAAATCATTTTTTTACTTTATAACTCCATCTTTTTTTTTTCACCTGCAAGTTTACTTTGAAGGATTCACAAGCTTTATATCCCAGTTGAGTTTAGTTCAGTCTACATTTTTATGATTATATTATGAAAAATAAGTTAATCAGACTCAAAATTGGAGGAAATCAAAATTACTTTTTTTTGTTTAAGAGAGCTGAGGTATAAGCTAAGAATAGTATGGTTTCTTATACATATTTCTCTCATATCTGGTTCTTATACCTCACTTCTGCTTCAAGCTTGCTAATCTACAAGATTTTTATGAGACAAATTAATGAAAAATAAAGTAAATCAAAGAAATTTTCACATAGTATTTTTGTTACACAAGCAAAAATGTGCACCAATAAAGTTCAATCAATACAGAGTAGTGGACAATTTCCCAACTTTGCTGGAGATACAAATATTATGCTATTTATTGTAAAAAATAAATGTCCCTGTAATTCTATGACACCTTGAAGTTTTTAAATATGTATCTTAACATTCCATGTAATCATTTTGAAAGGGAGGAAGTATTACACATTGTCTACTATTTTTTCTTAGGACCCATGTTTATTCTGAACTTTTAAGTACCTACGAAACACAAATAAGAAAAAACCCACAAATATGTTATTTTAAACACTTTTAAATGCAAAAGAGACAAAGTATTTTTTTTGTGTTATATTACCCTCATTAGAATAAGGCACCTAAAAAAACAAATCTTTTTTTTCTTCTAATAAAACCTCAATGCTTTGAATAGTTCTTGAGTTATTTTAAGTAATTAATAAAAAAATGGTTAAATGATTAAGACTTTAGTTTGTACTTCTCACAGGTAGGTTTTTTATTATTATAGATGTGTATAGAATTTATTAACTTGAGGTGGTAGATAAATTGTGTATTCCTTTTTAGAGTTATTTCTGATTAAAAATATAGGCATTGAGAATAATGTTAGTAGATAACCAAGTATCTTAAAATCTGTTTTTATGACTATTATGAATATATTTAAGTAGTAAATTGCAAAACTATGGGTTTATTTTTCATGTTGATGTGTCTCCTCATTTTTATTGAACATTGAAATACAATATTAGTTTCAGGTGTGCAAAATAGTGGTATGATATTTTTAACACTATGAAATGATCACCATGATAGGTCTACTTAACACCATGATAAATCTAGTTAATATTTAGTAATTACAAAATAATTAAAATGTTATTGGCTATAATCCCTCTGCTGTAAAGATATCCACATGGTCTGTTCATTTTATAAATGAAAATGCACACCCCTTAATTGTTTCACCTATTTCACCCATCCCTCATCTCCATCTCTCCCAACCACGTTTGTTCTCTGTATGTATGGCTATGCTTCTGTTTGGATTGTCTATTTCTTGGTTTTGTTATATTCCAAATATAAGTGAAATTACCTGGTACTTGTCTTTGTTTGACTTATTTTACTTAGCATACTAACCTCCAGCACCATCCGTGTAATTGCAAATGGAAAGGTTTCATTCTCTTTTATGTCAAAGTAATATACAATATACAAACTAGGTATATATATATACATATATATATATAAACTATTTGCCACATAACTACTCAATAGTTGAAATAAACTGACCATATCAAAAGACTAAAAATGATGGACATTTCCTTTACACGAAGGCCAACTTGATACAATGGAAGGAAACACATTTAAAGTATTTTGGAAATGTGTTTATAAATCATGTATTTCGTTGTTTATTCTTTTTGTTTTCCAGATTGACCATCATTTCCAGAAAATGACCAATTCCACCATGGTGACTGAGTTTCTCCTCATGGGATTTGTTGATAAGGGAGAAATAAGGTTCCTACAACCCATATTGTTCCTTCTGATGTACTTGGCCACTCTGCTAGGGAATCTTCTCATTGTCTCCGCTACCACATTTGACCAGAAACTTCACACACCCATGTACTTTTTCCTCAGGAACATGTCCATCTTAGATGTGTGCTACATTTCTGTCACTGTCCCCAATGCCTGTGTCAACTCTCTCACTGGAAACAGGGTCATTTCAGTGGCTGGATGTGCAACTCAGCTCTTCCTGCTCATTTATTGTGCATGTGTGGAGCTTCTGTTCCTTACCATCATGGCCCGTGACCGCTATGTGGCCATCTGCCAGCCCCTCCGCTACCCTGTCATCATGAACCAAAGATTCTGTGTCTGGGCAACACTGGTCTCCCTACTCAGTGGTCTCATCTATGCAGCTGTGCACACAGGGAACACATTCCAGCTGTCCTTCTGTCAGTCCAATGTGATTTATCAGTTCTTCTGTGATATTCCTCCTCTGCTGAGCATCTCCTGTTCTGACACCTTCAGCAATATCCTCTTACTTATTGTCTCTGACATTGTGTTTTGTGGTGGCTGCTTTTTTTTTATCACCATGTCGTACTTTCATATATTTTCCACTGTGAGGAAGTTTCCAACCAGAGAGCGAGGCAAGGCCTTTTCCACCTGTGTCCCTCACATCCTGGTGGTGTCTGTCTTCCTCATCACCATCACCTATGTGTACCTGAAGCCTTCAGTAGCATCTGAAACCACCCAGGACATGATTCTTTCTTCATTTTACACCATAACGCCTCCATTCTTGAATCCCATCATTTATAGTCTTAGAAACAAACAGGTCAAGGATGCTGTAAGAAAAGTCCTAACAAATTTTTTTTCTAGAAGACAGTAAAGTCCCATCTCAAGTCCACCCCAGTGTCACTGAATGAGCTGCACGTGCCTGGGGAGGGACTGTCCAATTGTGTCTCATATACGAGGCCACACACTCCAAAACCGCTCGGAGGAACGCTGTATGACTATTTTATAAAAATTCACTTTTGTTTTATATTACCCTTTCAATTTATCCTGTATAAAATAAAATTTTCCCACTTTCTGCTTTAATGAATGGATATGATCAATGATAATGAAAAGGTCATTTTAGATTAATGTTTAGGATTCAGCAAATATTAATGATATCAAAAACACTTCAAAGGAATCCTTAACAAATCACATATGGATATAAACTATAGGCTCTATTATCTGAATTTATTCAATGAAATTTAATATAAGCCTATAAATAATATGCTCCTTAATTATAGGAATTCATGTATTGACAAATTACAATTAAATCTTTAGAAAAATTATAGTTAATGATATATATTGAATGTAAACTAATAAGGGATATAATTAGAAAGTGAAAAGAATATGAACACAAAGGAAAAACTTTGAAATCTGTGATTTTAATCTCTCTATTTATAGAAGTGAAAAATTGCTTCATACTTATTGATAGAAACTACTGTTTACCTTCTCTGCTGTTTGCAGTTATGACATTCCACCACGGTGAACCACCTATTTTGAGGGGGTAAACCTTGCTACAGGAACAGAAGCCAATGACCTTCTTCCTCTTGCCATATTTGTTAATTATTATATAATTTTTTAAGTCTCATGCCATCTCACAATTCTGCAAAGATGGTCCAAAGTTTAATTTATTTTACATACCATAATTCTGTGTCTGTACACAAAAATCTTTGTAATGATTTTCTCATCATTAACGTAAAACTTAGTCTTCCCTAAATTTTTATTTTACAAATTACTATACACTTTGCCTCATTAATTCAAAACCACTCTGGCACCTGGAAGTAATAACTTATCTAAGAAATTTTGATACAACCCATAAAGTGTTTTAAAAGCCATGTATATGGAATCATAAGTGGTGCAGAAAATGTCAATATTGTAATTGAGTTTTATTCTTTAATACATTAAATATCAGAATAAGTTGAACCAATTATTTCATTGCATAGGAAAATAATTAAATATCCTAAAAAGGGGGCACTTAATAAATACATATAAAATTCACCAGTCAAAAGAACATTTGGTAATGAAATAATTTACTTCATGGATAGCTAGTAGAGACAATTCAGAAACGTTGAGTATAAAAATGAATTATTTAGGGTGCCTATGTTAACCAGACACCCTTTGGATAAATTATAATGTCTTAAGTCATTATGAATCAGTATCTTGTATATAACAAGTTCATTTGTGTGTGTGTGTCAGAAAATCCCACAAAGAAGAAATTAGACTCTGTGGTTGAATTATATACATTTAGTTTATTTGTTTCACCATGAAGAGACAAAGGCAACTAGTTCCTAATCATGGAGAATCAACATGAGTAAATAAAATAGTCTAAGTATAGACTCACATTTCACAGTCATATTCTCTGTTGTCGGTATTGGGAATAGGTCAAGAGGCTAAGAAATGAAATTTTGTCAATACAGAGCAACATTATAAGAATTCAGAGAATAGTCAAAACATTCACAGTATGAAAGGGTATTTCTGTTTTGATTTTTAAGTTTAAAGGACACATAATGGAAAGAAAATTAAGCCAGGAAACTCAAACAGACATATAACTTGATTTCTCTTAAATGTATATGAATATTTTAAATCTATTCAGGCTGCAAGGCTAAGAATTTATTAAAGTTTCCAAAGAATGCAGTTTGGTAGACTCACTAGATTGAAAACAAACGTTGGAAATTTAGCTCAGACAAGAGTAGTACCATTAGACAAACTAGACAGTCCTTTTTTAAGACCTGCAGGCCCATATACAGCAGTGATACAGGTTAGAGTTAGATTTATTATTGCAAATACTGAAACTCATCCTGTATTCAGTTGCATATCTTCTTACACTGATCTCTACTCTCTCTGTCTGCTTGCAAGGAATGGAAAAAAAGGTCTGAAAAGAAAGAAAATACTATCTGGATATTTTAACTTTCTGGGTTTTTTTTGTGCAATATATTTAAATTCAATAAAACAAATTACCAGTCATGTATGGTCATGTAAATAGTGAAGTTTTATAAAATAAACAAAAAGGAAAAAGAAATATTAAAGTAATATCATGATATTACACTTAAAAGACATATATATTAAAATAAATTATTATTCTTATACTCATACTATAGACAATGTTGCACCAAAATGATAAAGATTTTTACTTTCACCATAAAAGTAGAATATATGTAAAGTAATAGACTAAAAAGACCACATCTGAAAAAAATATTGACATAGTTCATTTAAAGCATATTGGATATAGAGGAGACAAAATAAGTGAACTGAGAAGCAGGAGAGCAAAAAGAGTATTAATGAATTAATAATTATAAATTATTCATAGAAAGACTCAATCTTGTTCAAATTTGGTGTCAGTTCTTCCCAATTTGATCTATAGATTCAAAGCACTCTCTATCCAAATTCTAGGACATTTTTTTTGCATATTCACAAACTGCTTTTACTGTTCATGTGGACAGTAAAAGACCAAAAATTGGTAACAATATAAAAGGAGAAGAACAAATTTGAAGATGTGGTGCTACCTAACATCAAGACTTACTATAGAAATTAATAATTAAGACAGTGTAGTATTGGCAGAAGAATGGGCAAATAGAACCATGGAATAAATGAGGCCCCGGAAATACATCCCAGTAAGTATCACTAACAGATATTTGATGAAGAAACAAAGGAAATACAGAATAAAAATTGTGTCTTCAATAAACGGTCCTGGAAAAACTGTGCATCACATGCAAAATATAAATAAATAAATAAATCTATGTCAATACACCTTTAACAATTACCTCAAAGTATACCATAGACATAAGTGTAAAGCACACAATTATAAAACTCCTAGATGAAAACATAGAAAATCTAGATGACCTTGATGTAGTGATTCCTTTCTAAGTAAAACAGTAAAGACATATCCCAGAAATAATTAATTGATAAACCAGACTTCATTAAAACAAAAAAATTCTCTGTGAAAGGCACATCAAGAGAATTAGAAAGTAAGCCACATAATGGAAGAAAATATTAAAATATATATATCTAATTAAAAGTTTTAAAAATACACACACAACTGTTGAAACCCAACAATAAAATTAAATAATACAATTTTTAAAAAGGGGGTCACAAACAGCCTACCAAAGAAGGTATAGAAACATCACATAAGCATAATAGATGTTATTCTTCATATGGAATGAGGGAAATGAAATTTAAAATGATGAGATTCCACTGCACATCTATTAGAATGGCCCAAATCTAGAACACTGCCAGTACCAAATAATGTTGAAGATGTGGAGGGTTAGGAACTCTCATATATTCCTGATAGGAATACATGGTACAACTACTTGGGAAAGCAGTTTGGCAATTCCTTACAAAAATAAACATGTTCTTACGATAGGATACATCAGTCACATTCGATGGTATTTACTGAAAGAGCTGATAATGAATCTCAAAACAAAAACTTGAACATGGTGTTTATGGGAGCTTTATTAATAATTGCAAAATTTGAAAGCGATCAATATGTATTACAACGGGTGGATGAACACAAAAACCATGGTACATCCATCCAAGGGAATATGACTCAATGTCAACATGAACTATCAAGACATGAAGAGACATGCAATAATCGGAAATGCACATTACTAACAGCAAGAGGCTAATCTGAAAAGACTGCCAACCGTATGATACTCTGTAAATGGAAAAACCATGAAGGTAATAAAAATATTAGTTTGTCTTAGGTGGAAGAGTGTAGACAGATAAACAGACAGAACATAGAGGACTTTTAGGACAGTGAAAACAGTTTGTGATATTATAATCATCGATCTATTTCATTATGCTATTGTCCAAATACTAAGAATATACAACAGCAAGAGAGAACTCTAAAGTAATAGTGGAATTTGGGATATTATGATGAACCATTGTAGGTTCATAAGTGGTAAAACTATGAACCATTTAGGTGAGTGATGGTGATAACGGGGGAAGCTAAGCATGTAATGAAGGCATGCAGTGTATGGAAAATCTCTATACCTTCCATAAATTTTCATTGTAAATGTAAAGTTGCTGTAAAATTTTTAAAGAAACAGAAGAGAGCAATACTGATAAATTTCCAAAACTCCTAAATAATATTAATAACTATTTAAACATGCCCCCATACATAGTACAGATAAATAAATTTGGATGTAGAAATATCAAACTATATCTATGAAATCTCATGTAGATAAAACATCTTAAAGCAATCCAAATCTCATTTGGAGATTAGCTGGGGTTACCAGACACTGGATTTTTCCCCCTCTGTTAAAAACAAGACAACAGTCCCAAAATGGAGTCACTTATGGTAAGTCCCACATCACCAAACCAAGACTAACCTAATTACAGTTTTGGTTTTCTAAGAAATGGGACCCAAAACAATCAATCAGGAATTGCCTGATTACAACTATTTAGGCAATCTTCCTGACAACTCCTGTGGTTCCCTAAAGGGATGATACATTGAAATAACCAATCCACTGTTTTGCCTAATGTAACTTCCTGGATCTCACTCCCTTCTGTCTATAAATATCTTTTATTTTGTACAGTTCCTCAGAGCTCCTTTCTACTTGCTAGATTGGTGGTTGTCCCATTTATGAATAGTTGAGTTAGACAAATAAGATCTTCAATATTAATTTAGCTGATTTTTTAATACATTCTATTCTAAATCAACTAAAATATATCTAACACAGTTTTCAATACAGGGACATTGAGTGATAAAAAGTAGTAATCTATGATAGAGTGGAAACAAATTAGGTATGTCCAACAGGGTTCTAACTTTCTCTTTGCAAAGGGTTTCCATGTGATTACGCACTGAGGGATTCGTGTAGAAATCTTGTTGAGGAGGTAGAGCTGATTGACTGCAGTGGTCAATGTAGCTAGATTTCTTAAGGAAGGATAATGTAAAGGAGGACAATGCACACACAGAAAACTTAAAATCCTTAAAAGGTTACCTCTTAAGTCTTCAGCTGAGAAATAAGCAACCCATATGTCTGAGGGGGAAGTGCTAAGTGATTGGAAGAAACCATGGAAACCACTAGAAGCAACTGTGAATTCACAAAGGGGTGGAAACAGTTTGGGTTCCTAACAGGATTAAAAAGTCCTCAAAATCCAAGGAGAAATAGATAAACATCAAAAGAACATTGCTTCAGTAGTGGAGAAATATTGGCCCTAGATAAAACGTTCACCTGAGCTTGACTAACATAGCTTAAATTCAAACTCAAAAACAAACTTCATTGTCTGAACGGCTGGAAAAGCAATGTTAAAAATGATAAAAATTCAGATACACATTTCTCTCAAAGCACAAGTTACATCCTTCAGAAAATATCACATATTAGGACATAAAAAGAGCCTCAATGGGTTCTAAATGATTGAAATTCTATCAAGCATCTTTTCAGAACACAATAGTATGAAACTAGAAATAATTACACACACACACACACACACACACCCCCCACCCAGAAACACATTAAGGCAAAAAAGACATGCTTCTAAATAATCAATGGATCAATGAACAAATCAAAGAAGAAATGAAACAATGCATGGACACAAATGAAAATGAAAACACAACAGTTCAAATATGTGGGATGCCACAAAAGTGGTTCTAACAGGAAGTACACAATATAGGATTGTCTCAAGAAAAAAGAACAATCCCAAATAAACATTCTAAGCTCACAACTAAAGAAACTAGGAAAAAGCAAAATAAATGAAACCCAAAGTTAACAGAAAGAGTGACATAATAAAGATCAGAGCAGAAATAAATAAAATAAGATTAAAATCATAGAAAAAAATCAATCAAAGAGCTGGTACTTTGACAAGATAATAAAATAAACATACCCCTAGTTAAACATATCAAAAAACCAGAGTAAAAACAAGAAAAGAGAGTGGACACAAATAAAATCAGAAATGAAAAAGTAGACTTACAATTGACATGACAGAAATAAAAATGAATATTATAGAATTCTAGGAAAAATGATATGCTAATAAATTAGATAACCAAGGAGAAATGGACAACTTCCTAGAAAAAGACAACTTTCCAAGAATGACCCAGGAAGAAACAGAAAATCTGAACAGACCAATTGAATTTGTAATAAAAAACTCCCAACAAACAAAAGTCAAGGACTAGAGGCTTCACAGCTGAATTCCAGCAACTTTTAAAGAAAAGCTAATACCCAACCTTTTTAAAGTATACCAATAAATAGAAGAGGAGGAAATATTTCCAAACTCATTCTATGAGGCCTACATCACTCCAATACTAAAACTAGATAGACACTACAAAAAAAAGAGAAAATTATAGAACAATATCCCTGATACTCCCAGATGCAAAAATCCTCAAAAAAAATATTAGCAAAACAAATTAGAAAACACATCAAAAGGATCATCCATCATGACCATGTGGGATATATCCCAAGGATGCAAGTACGGTACAGTATTTATAAATCAATCAATATCATACACCAAATTAACAAAAGGACAGATAAAAAACATATGATTATCTCAATAGATGCTGAAAAAGCATTTGACAAAATCCAACATCTATTCATGATAAAAGTGTCAACAGAATGGCTATACAGGAACTTACCTCAACATAAAAAAGACCATATATGACAGTGATTTTATTTTCTTTGGGTAAATTCCAAGAGGTGAAATTGCTGGATCAAGTGGTATTTTTATTTTTAATTTTTCGTGGAACCTCCATACTGCTTTCTACAGTGGCTGCACCAACTGACATTCCCACCAGCAGTGTAGAAAGGTTCCCTTTTCACCACATGCTCACCAACATTTGTTATTTCTTGTGTTTTGAATAGTGGACATTCTGACTGATGTGAGTTGATATCTCATTGTGGTTTTGATTTGCATTTCCCTGATGATTAGTGATGTGGAGCATCTTTTCATGTGCCTGTTGACCATCTGCATGTCTTCTTCAGAGAAAAGACTGTTAGGTCCTCTGCCCATTTTTTAATCAGGCTTTTTGCTTTTTTGGTGTTAAACATGTGAGTTCTATATATACTTTGGATGTTAACCCCTTAACAGATAAATCATTTACGTATATATTCCCATTAACAAATATATACTGTAGGTTACCTTTTTGATCTGTTGATGGTGTATAGAAACTTTTAAGTTTGCTGTACAGAAACTTTTAAGTTTGATGTAGTCCCACTTGTTCATTTTATTCTCTTGCCCAAGGAGATGTGTCCAGGAAAAAATTGCCCACATTTATGTTCAAGAGATTTTTGTCTATGTTTTCTTCTAAGTTTTATGGTTTTCTGTCTTATATTCAGGTCTTTGATCTATTTCAAATTTACTTTTGTATATGATGTTAGGCAATAATCCAGTTTCATTCTCTTCCATGTAGCTGTCCAGTTTCCCAACAGAAGTTGTTGAACAGGCTGTCATTTCCCCATTGTACATCCATTTCTCCTTTATCGTATATTAATTGGCCATGTATGGGTGGGCTTATATCTGGGCTCTCTGTTCTGTTCCAGTGATCTATAGATCCGTTTTTGTGCCAGTACCAAGTTATTCTGATTACTGTGGCCTTGTAGTAGAGCCTGAACTTAGGGAGCGAAATCCCCCCAGCTTTATTCTTCCTTCTCAGGATTGCTTTGGTTATTTGGGGTCTTTTGTAGTTCCATATGAATTTTAGAACCATTTTTTCTAGTTCACTGAAAAATGCAGTTGTAATATTGATAGGGATTGCATTGAATCTGTAAATTGCTTTGTGCAGGATGGTCATTTTGATAATTTAATTCTTTCTATCTGTGAGCATGGGCTAGATTTCCTCTTATTTGTGTCTTGTGTGAATAATTACAGTTCTAACCCACATGGCTTCATAGCAAGGTCTCCTCAACTTGGGTCTTGAGCCAAAGCTTCCTGATGGGGTGAGGGAGTACACATCTTCAAAGTGCTTCTCTCCCACTGACTCACTACTCAGTACTTTCTAATGCCTGCCCTTCCTCCTCCTCTTCCCTCTGACCTCCAGGCACATAAGCCTTTTCTTTGTGAAGCCCTTGGTAGTGGTATAACCCCCACATCTCTGCTCACCCTTCTGATCTTTGATCAATAGTTCATTCCATGAGTGAAAACGGTACCGAGGGAGTCAGGGCTTCTCCAGGTTAGCCTCTATTTTGTAGCATGACAGTGACTAAAGGCTTGACAGATACTTCCATTTTTGGTTTGTTGCCTTAAATAACTTCTCAATACCTGACATCTCACCTGTCTAGGCAGCTCAGTGGAACTAGACATAATCCACTCAATAAAAACACTTTTGGGGTTGGCATGTCAGATATAAATAACTATTTTTTATAGAGACAATAATCAAGACCATCTTAATTGGCCAGATCAAGGCAGGCACAAGAAATCAGGCTCCATACAATATATAATATTATTTGTGATACCCATGCAGATGCCATCAACAAAACATTTTAGTGATGAGGAGACATGCATGTTCCCTAAAATTATTATTTTCTTAACATAGTAATCTTGTGGGCACATTTATGTATGACACCATGTCTACCTATTCACTCATTGTCTCCATTCTCCTGCTTGCACTCCACTCACCTGGGCTCTAGAGACCATTGATTGCTTCAAATTACCCCTGGGCAGATGACCAATGATGAATTATAAGGTCTGTGTGCCCTATGGCTTTGCAGCTGATGGCACAGGGGTGCTCATTGTTTTATATAAAGCAGACAATGATTGCCGTCCTCCACAACCTAAAAATGGTACAATTTTCACCTGAGGAATTCTCAAGTCCTTCATGAATAGGGAAATCTCATAAACTACTTTAAAAATGTTGATTTTGAGGAGCTCACAACTCCCTTTTAGATTAGAAACCTACCGCACACAGGGGTAAGTGCTCTGTGCTCACCCTTGTTACTACTTTCCACTGACCTTCCTTCACCTCACACTGTGCTCTCTCTATGATAGTCTTCCAATCTATCAACAATAATGCAAGTTTTTCTTTTCAGTAATTGAATCTCAGGAACTTTCTTAGTGTCTTCTTTCATTTTTGGTATTCCTATGATAATGAATTTTAAAAAATCTAGTTAACAATAAAAGATGGATTTCAGTTAAATGATAAGTGACATTTAAATATATAAGTAGATTGAAAAGTAAACAAGCAGCTATAAAATAATACAAATTTATTTATCTAAATTGTTCTTGGAATTATTTCAACTATATTTGACTACTATCAGAAATCTCAAATTAAAATCAGACATTATAATTTCATTATAGAATAAAAATAATGGAATTGATAGTGACCTTTGTTACTTATTCAGCTTAGGTTACTTTAATTTCCAGTAGATTATTAATGAAAAGTAGACATGGATGTTGAAAGTATAAATTCTTACACAAAAAAATCAAATATCCTAATTCAATATTAAATACTGGGTGTTGGATCTTTGTATTCCTAGTAGCTCAGCCATTTTTAGAAGGTTAGACATAAGATGTTGTCAAATATACTTAAGTAAATAAATTGATATCCATAGCATAACCACCTCGTGAAAATTATTGCCAGTTTTAAGGTAAATTCATCAGATAACTTAGGAATATTAAGCATTACTATTAAGCTCCAATATTAAACTGTCATCTATTTTAAATCATTTACAATCATCAATCATTGGATTTATGCAGAGGTCTGCAAAGTAATCATTACATTAATTTATTTATAAACCTTTGCCTATTATGCAACATAGAAATTTAGGCATATTTAAGTTTAGTAGAATATTCATGCTCTCCTCCATTTAAATTTAGAAAATAACATGATTTGTTAGTGAATCCTATTTATTGCAGGCAGGTAGTCTATCCATGTCATAAGTTATTAGTTCTTTTGATATTGGAATTTAGGAAATTCACTGAAACCAAATAGATAACTTACTGACTTTTTTTCTTGACCATCAACATTCATGGATGTTTAAAAACTCTTTTAGGTGTATATACTAATGACTATTATAAATATAAATATATTTTCATACATATTATTCTTAGTTCAGACCTCAGACCACTTGAATAAAAAAAATTGATTTCCTTAAAAAGCCCTCCGATTTTTAACAAAACATATGGTTATTTTTGAATAATATAACCATAAAAATTTAGACTGAACTAGTTTAGACTGAACTAATTATGAACATATAATGTATAATTTGAAATATATGCAAATATCAGGAGCAATGTTCAAAAGCACATGAAAATTCGAAGTCATGTTGCTTATTTCTCAATGTGTTTGTAAATAGCACTAATTAATGTTTTTTAACAAGAAGAATGGTAATTTAAAAATCATTTGTAATATGTATTGCCTCAACCCAAATAATCCATTTCAAGTTTGAAGGGAAGTATGGTGTATTTTATTATTTAAAAAAAATATACATGGTGCATATATTACAGAAGGATGAAGCATGTCATTCTTTTACATGTACCAAATATTGACTTGAAAGGGACAGCATTTTAAAAGATCTCCATTAATATTTCTGGATTTGCAGATATTCTATTTTATCTTACAGCTACAGATCTTTCATTTCTACTTATTGTTTGATTTACAGCCCCTCCAATTTTTTTTCACCTGCAAATTTCCTTTAAGGATTAACATAACATATCCCAGTTATGTTTAGTTCATTCTAAATTTTTATGGTTATATTACTCAAAAATAACCATATGTTTTGTTAAAAATCGGAGGGCTTTGTTAGGAAATCAATTTTTTTTATTCAAGTGGTCTGAGGTCTGAACTAAGAATGATGTGGTTGAATCTTACATTTGATTCTTATATCTCAGTTTGCTCAAGGCTCCTACAGTTTTTTTAATGAGATATGAATGAAAAAGAAATGAAAGAAATTTTCAATTAGTATATTTGTCACATAAAGAAAAGAGTGTGTCAGTAAGTTCTATCAATACAAACTAGTGGACAATTTACCATTTGTTGGAGATACAAATAGTATGTGGTTTACAGTAAACAACCTCGATGTCTGTGCAGTTCTATGATACACTGAAGGTTTAAATACATATCTTAACATTCCACATAATCATTTTAAAATGTAGAATTATTACAAGGCATCCAGTGTTTTCTAGGACCCATTAATTTCTGAAATGTTAAATACTTATTTGTGCTCATATGTATTATATTTTACTTTCATTGTAATAAAACATCTAAAAGGTCCAACTTTTTCTTCTAATAAAACCTCAGTACTTAAAAAATTTTCACAATAGTAAATAATCAGAAAAAATGCAGTTGTTACATTAAGATTTTAGCTTTTACTTTTCACAGGTGAGCCAGTTTTATTGTTTTATTGCTCTATATTTGTTATTAATTTAAGATCGTACATAGTGTAGTCCCTTTTAGAGCTACTTATCTGTAAAAATATAAGTTTGAGAATAAGTGAGATTATTATCTTAAAATATGATTTTATTAATTAATTTATGTTATGAATTAATTTAGTAAATTACAAAAATTTCTGGGTTTATTTTTATATTTATAATTAATTAATTAGTTATGAATTAATTTAGTAAATTACAAAAATTTCTGGGTTTATTTTTATATTTATATGCCCTTATAATTTTATGAATTATAATTGATATGAAATATTATATTAGTTTCAGGTATGATTTGATATTTTTAAAAATGAAATAATCACCATAGGCTAATTGCCACCTGTCATCATACAATATTATTAAAATGTTATTGAGCATAACTTTATGCTATAAATACATCCATGTGTCTTATTTATTTTACAACTGGAAGTGTGTCTCTTAATCTCCTTCACCTGTTTTATCAACCCACTACCTCCATCCCTTCCAGCAACTACCAGATTTTCTCTGTAAGAGTCTGTTTCTATTTTTTTATTTGATTGGTTTTATAGATTTCACATATAAGCAAAATTTTTATTTGTCTTACTCTGTCTGACTTACTTTACTTAGCACAATACCCTGTAATTCCATCCCTGTGGATGCAAATGGCAATATTTCATTCTTTTTTGAAGTTGAGTATTATTCCATTTGTAATATGCCCTATAATTATGCATTCATTTATTACATATTTTAACCATATATAAAACTTACTTGAATTAATGAAATCTTTTCATAAAACTCATGTGCTGTGTATTATTGATAAAATATGAGCACTGCATACATAATCAGAGAAGAGATTGACTGTCCTTCCCCATATAACTAAGGATTTTACCCTAAGAAGTACTCAATAATTGCAATAAAATTAGAAGATCATAAAACTCAAAATAATAGATATTTTCTATGCAAAAGGACAACTGCATAAAATGGAAGGAAATATTTTCAAATAAAATTCTTAAGATATTTTAGAAAAAGTTTTTAGGAATCATGACTTTCATGATTTATCTTTTTGTTTTCTAGGTCAAACAACATTTCCAGAAAATGACCAGTTCCACCATGGTGACTGAGTTTCTCCTCATGGAATTTGCTGATAGGGAGCTAGGATTCCTTCACACCATGTTGTTCCTTCTTATGTACTTGGCCACCTTGTTAGGGAATCTTATCATCTCTGCCACCACACTCGACCAGAGCCTTCACACACCCATGTACTTCTTCCTCAGGAAACTGTCCATCCTAGATGTGTGCTACATTTCTGTCACTGTGCCCAATGCCTGTGTCAACTCTGTCACTGACAACAGGGCCATTTCAGTCGGTGGGTGTGCAGCTCAAATATTCTTCATCATTTATTGTGCGTTTGTAGAAATTCTGTTCCTCACTATCATGGTGCATGACTGCTATGTGGCCATCTGCCAGCCCCTCCACTACCCAATTATCATGAATCAAAGATTCTGTGTGCAAATTACACTGGTCTCCCTGCTCAGTGGCTTCATCTACACAGGTGTGCACACAGGGAACACATTCCGGCTGTCCTGTCAGTCCAACGTGGTCTATCAGTTCTTTTGTGACATTCCTTCTCTGCTGAGCATCTCCTGCTCTGACACCTTCAGCAATTTTCTTTCCGTTATTATCTCTGCCACTGTGGTTTGTGGTGGCTGCTTTGTTTTTATCACCATGTCTTACATTCACATATTTTCCACCGTGCTGAAGTTTCCAACCAGAGAGTGAGGCAAGGCCTTTTCCACGTGTGTCCCTCACATCCTGATGCTGTCTGTCTTCCTCAGCTCTATCACCTATGTGTACCTGAAGCCTTCAGCAGCCTCAGAAACCATCCAGGGCATGATTCTTTCTGTATTTTACACCATAGTTCCTCCATTCTTGAATCCCACCATCTACAGTCTTAGAAACAAACAGTCAAGGATGCTGTAAGAAAAGTACTAAAAAACTTTTTTTCTGGAAAATAATAAAGTTACATTCAAGTCCATCCCAATGTCACTGAATGAGCTTCAGGTCTTTAGAAAATTACTGCCTTACTGAGTTTTATTGATTTGCCTGCTCACTATAAAAATCATGTTTCATACCTGAGTAATCATCTTATAAAATTCATTTTGTTTTACATTATCCTTTCAATTTTTCCTGTATAAAATAAATTTTTTCAACAACCTGCTTTAATGAATATATGTACTCAATGATATTGGTGAAGATCATTTTAGATTTAGGTTTAGGATTCACCAAATATTAACAATATCCATAATTCCTCAAAGAAATCCTTAACAAATCAAATATGGGTATAACCTTGGGCTCTATTATCTGAATTTTTTCAGTGAAATATAATATGCATCTAGGAATAATATGCTAATAATTATAGGAATTTGTGTGAATAAAACTAGTTGTATCTCAAAAAGCCTAAAGTTAATAATGTTTGTTCTTTAATTATGACATAACTATCTCAGTCATAAAGGACAATTTTTGTAAAATTTTTATACAATGTAATATTTTAAATGGTACTATAAGAAGGAAATTATTTTTAATACATCTGACTAGTATTATTTTCTACTGCTACTTGATTATTACCAGTGTTGTTGCTTTGTAGTGCTACTAAAACTTCCTAAGTGGACTCCTAGCAATCTCTCACGTTCTGTCCATGGATAGCTGTGTAATCATAGATCTTCTGGTGAGTACAGGATTGAAAGAGTTATAACACATTCAGAAAACAATTTAAGAAATGGCATTAGTATAATTATCTATCAATAAGTACTTTAAAATTAAATGGATCAAGTTTCCCAATCAAAATAAATAAAATGGCTGAGTTGATAAACAAGACAAGATACAGTGATATCCTGCTAGCAAAAGATTCAATTTAGCTCTAAGGACAAACAAGACTGAAAGTGAAGGGGTGGAGAAAATACTCCAAAGAAACTGTAACCAAAAGAAAGCAGAGGTAGCTAAACTAATATCGAACAAACTAGTCGCTGTAGCTCTAGGGAAAAGGGTGTTTCCAGCCTTAAGCAAGCCCCTCCCCCCACCAATGAATCTGATGAAACTGAAGTAAGTCAAGAGAGGGATGTTGGGAGAAAGGCTTCTATTTCTTACAGCTTGCTCAGGATCACTAGCCAGGCTCCCGTGCTGCTGTGCCCTCCAGCCATGGCACGCACACTCTCCTCCCCCACCTGCTCCTTCCAAGAGGAACTCCATGGGCAGTCCTTGGTGGCTGGAAACTGCCAGACCAATTGTGTACCAGAAACAGCGGGGGGAGAGAATGGCCGTTTCCTTTCCGCCTATCACCCCCAACCACCTGGAGGCTGAAACATCCATTGTTATGTAGATGGACTAAGGTGGGAAATCCTGGACTTTCTGGGTAAAAACTTCTTTTTCCCCACAGACATTAAGGTAAATATTTTCCAAAAGGGACAAGAAATAGGATTTCACAGTCATAAAAAAGTCAGTTCATCAAGAAAATACAAAAATTGCATACATTTACGCAACCAACTTTGGAGAACTGAAATATATTAAGTAAATAACAAAACTAAAAGAAAGTAAACAGCAATATAATAACAGCTTGGGATTTTCATACCCCAATCTCAACAATAGATAGATCATCAGAGGATCAATAGGGAAGCAGCAATATAGACCAAATGGACTTAATAGGTATGTACAGATCACATTTTTCTCAAACACCCATGAAATGTTTTTTTAGATAGAACATATGATAGGCCACAGAACAAATCTGAAGAAAATCAAGAGGATAAAAGTAATATCAGATATGTTTTATGCAATTATAAATAAGGAACAGGAGGTAAACTGGAAAAATTTAAAATATATGTATTTAAATAAAAATTTAAATAAATAGTGCTGAAAATCAATGGATCAAAGAAAAATAAAAATGGAAATAAAACTATCTTCAGACAATTGAAAATGGAGACCTAACATACTAGAACTTATGGGGTACATCAAAACAGTTTTAACTGTAAAGTTAATAGCAATGAATAGATATATGAAAAAATAACTCAAATAACCAAATTAATGATATACCTCAATTAACTATAACAAAGAACACAGTAAGACTAAAGTTAGGAGAATGAAGGAATTATTTTAATATGCAGCAGAAATAGATGATACAGAGAATAGTAAAACAGCAGGAAATTTTCATGAAATAATTAGTTCTTTGAAACTTTTAAAAATGACCTAAATTTTTCTAGACTAATAAGAAAAAAAGAGGGGTCAACCAGAAAAATTATAAGTGAGAGTAGAGACATGACAATCATTACCACATAAGTACAACAACAGATCATGATATTTTTGAACAATTATATGACTACAAATTGGATTTCCTAGATGAAATTGGTAATAGGCTGGAAACATACAGCATACCTATACCAAATTATGAAGAAATAGAAAATATGAATAGATTAATAATGAATAATGGTACTTAATTAAAAAAAAATACCTGAAATTGAAAAGTTTCACTGGTAAGTTCTGCTCAATATTTAAAGAAAGCACCAGTCCTTAAAAATTCTTCTAAAAATTAAAGAAGAGGGAAAACTCTAAAGTTCATTTTATAAAGTCAGCATTATTCTGATACCAAAGCCAGATAAGGGCACTACAAGAAAACAAAACTATAGGCCAATATCCCTGATAGATACAGGCGTAAAAATTCTCAACAAAATAGAAGAAAGCCAAATTCACTGCCTTAAAAGTATCATTGTGTTCATACCTGAAATGCAAGGAAGAGTCAACATATACAAATCCATAAAGGTTACACATCATATTAAAGGACTGAAAGATAAAAGTCATATGATCACCTCAATAGGTACAGAAAAAGCATTTGAAAAAATTTAGCATACTTTTATGATTAAAATTTTCAACAAATTTGGTATAGAAGGACTATATCTCAAGATAATAAAGGCCATACATGACAAATCAATACCCAACATCATACTAAACTATGAAAGTTTGACAGCTTTTCCTCTAAGGTCAGTATCAAGACAAGGGTGCCCAGTGTCACCATTTAGATTCAACAAAATACTGGAATCCCTAGACAAAGCAAAGCAATAAGGAAATAAAAATAAATAAATATGATTAAATCAGAAATAAAGAGTAAAATTGACTTTGCATATGACATGATCTTACATACAGAAAACTTAGGCCTCCACCAAAATTAATAAACAAATTATGTAACAATGCAGGGTAAAAGATAACATACAAAAATTGGCTGTATTTTTATACAGTGAGAAGAAACGATCTGAAATGAAGTAAATCCAATAATCCATATATAAGAGGAAAAAATACATAGGAACAAATTTAATCAAGAAGACAAAAAATCTGTACACTGAAAAGTATAAGATACTGCTGAAGGAAATTGAAGAAGACACAAATAGCTGGAAATATATCCAATTTTAGTGGATCAGAATAATCAATATCATTTGTGTATATTACCCAAAGCCATCTATAATTCTATGTAATACCTATTAAAAATCCAATGACATATTTCATAGAAATAGAAAAAGTATTTTAAATTTGTATGGAGGTGCAAAATATCATGAAGAGCCAAAGTGATCTTGAAAAGGAAAAAAATGCTGGAGACAACCTAGTCACTGATTTCCACATATACTATAAACCTATAGGAATCAAAACAGTATGGCACAGTCATATAAACACTTAAAGACCAATGGAACAGAATCAAGAAGTAATAAATTTCTGCATGTATAGTAATCTAATATTTGACAAGGATGTCAAGAATAGTCGATGGGAAAACATAGGTTTTTCAATAAATTTTGTTGGGAAAACTGAATATTTATAAGTATAAGAAATAAGCTGGGCCCCAATAACATATCACTCATAAAAATTAACTGGAAGTGGATTAAAAACTTACAATTAAGGCATAGATCATAAAGCTTCTAGAAGAAAATGAAGAAAAACAACATAAAAAATAAAGTTACTGTCATTGGTCTTGGCAGTGATTTTTAGTTATGGCACCAGAGCAGAGCATGAAAACAAAACAAAAATACACAGGTGAGTCTACATTAAACTAAAAAGATTCTGCTCAGCAAAGGAAATGTCTGAATTAATGAGGAGGCAATCACCATGTTGTATACTTGCAACCAATACAGGATCGTATATTAACCATAATTTGATTTAAAAAGCTTAAAAATAAATAAATGATAAAGCAGCCTAAAGAATGGGAGAAAATATTTTCAAAATATCTATCTTCTAAGAGATTAATAGCCAAAATATATATAACTCATACACTCAATAACAAATAACAAAACAAAGAAAATAATATGATTAAAAATGGGCATAGGAATTGAGTGGAAATGTTTCCAAAGAAGATATACAATGATTAAAAAATACATGAAAATTTGATCAATATTACTAATCATTATGGAAGTGCAAATATAAAACAGAATGGAACATCACTTCACATTT